>JANAVB010009598.1:13733230-13805730 GCA_029216955.1 Iris pallida
CAAAACATTTCCTTGATAGCCCTTAAACCCACATACATTGCTGTCCCTTACATGCCATTAGATGGCTGTCATTCACTGTCAAGAACAGTCCCAAAACCCCCTTCATTTCAGCCCTCCAGTTCACCCCTTTGGACTGTCCTGCACACACCAATGTGCTGTCCATTTCAGCTATTGTTGGACAATCCCAATAGCCCCAAATCAGTCCAAAAAAACCCATGTTACTGCTGTCCCAAAACAGTATGTAACACCCATCCTATATGCTGTCCCTTAGGACCAAAGGGCTGTCCTATTTGCCAATAAGACAGTCCCCATTAAACCACTTAACATTCCAGATTTTTAGACACCCTATTGGCTGTCATTGCACCCCCTTTGGCTATCCAAACAAAGCCCTTCAAGTCCTATAAACCTGTCATCATTTCAGTCCTTAAAACCACATCAATTTTAGTCCCATACACCACCACCATACCACTGTAAACCTGTCCCATTTTGCCTTGTGTGTGTGTGTGTGTAATTGTGAGTTGTGTGTGTGTGAGCCATTTGTGAGTGTGTGTGTGAGAGCCTAATTGAGTATAGCGAATAGCTAATAGGAAACCTATAGGAAGCCTATGAGTGTGAGATATATGAGTGTATTTTGTGAGAGTGTGGTGTGAGGATGAATGTGAGAGTGTTGTGAGGGTAAATATATGTTATGGTTTAGGTAATAGGGTAAACCAATACCCATGTCCTAACATAGCCTAGATACCTAGGATACCCAAAATTCTTGGTAGGTAAACCTTAGATAGGTTGGTATCTAGCTACCCTAAGGAGCCTAGGCTAGTATCTTGGGTATTAGCGGGGTTTCCTTGGGATTGGGCAAGGTATCGGGATTTACCTTGGTAGTGTAATATTAGTTTTGCCTAGAAATAGGGTATTTGAGTTAGGAGTCTAAGATAGAGTTAGAACTTGATTCCTTTAATTGGTAACGATCAAATATGGTGCTCATAGACTAGTTTTGACGTCAGTTGACCTTTTTGACCAAAAATCAACAAAAGTCAACCGAGAGTCAAACGTAGCCTTTAAGCGACCAGATTTGACCGAAACCAAACCAGAGTTGACTAGTTGACTGAAAGTCAACAGTTGGTCAACATTAGACTAGTTTGACATAGGGTTGACCTAGAGTTGACCAGAGTTGACTTTTTGACCAAAAGTCAAGTGTAAGTCAACCTTTGACCCCGTTTGACCTAGTTTGACTTGGATTGACTTCCAGTGACCTAGTATGACCTAGTATGAACCAGTATGACCTAGTATGACTCAATTTGACCTAGATTGACCTAGTTTTGACTTAGACTTACATTCATGGCTTATATTAGTTTTCTTTTCAGTATAAAACCCTGTTTGACTCATAGTATCTTATTTTAGGTCTGTGATCACTCTGAGCGTCTGTTCACCCTATCAGCTCAGGACCACAGGCGAGTACATTTACTGATAGTTTTCATTGTCTTGATATCTACTATATCCGATTCAGTCATAGTATTTTACATGATTCCTGACACGACGTTTTATGGACTAGTATATGTCGGATCCTGTCATGAGATGTTATTCCTAGACTCCCTTGGTATATGAGTATGTGATATTTATTTGTTCATGTACTTATATAGACACTGATTTGGGAGTGGGCTGGCCCTCTGCTCTCGAACCCCGTGTCATGACGTGCCATGTCCGGATCTGTGATACTATTCGGGGATGGGGAAATTATTAGGGGTTATGT
Organism: Iris pallida; assembly: GCA_029216955.1. Taxonomy (NCBI): domain Eukaryota; kingdom Viridiplantae; phylum Streptophyta; class Magnoliopsida; order Asparagales; family Iridaceae; genus Iris; species Iris pallida. The sequence goes on from JANAVB010009598.1 coordinate 13,734,978, forward strand.
GATCAAAGCCTTCCTGTAACTATATTTTGCTAGCGCTACCCTCACCTCACGTAGGGTATAGCAGACACCCCATTACCAGTTATCCAGGTTGGACGATATGACTCTCCGTTGAGGACACCGTGGATTGCCAGGCCAAGTGGATAACCATCTCTTGTTTTCCTAGTCGATCACATATCGCTCTAATAGTTCAAATCACTTTTACATTTATTTAGCGTATCTTATATTCGAGTTTAGCTTTACTTTATGTACTTCTCACCATGCTATGATTTCTATTTCTCACATGCTCTATCTGTCTTTTATACTGTACCATGATTTGAGACCAAGTTCTGTTTAGAAGAAGGGTTACAACTCCGGTCCTTGTTTGGTTCAAGGGTTGTAACTCGGCTTTCAAATGGTTCCCAAGTCGCCTATATCTTTTGTCTTGTATTTCATTATTGCTGTCTCTTATAGTATTTCTCAATTCATATGGAACTGCTGTTGGTGTTTGTACTTGCTTATTTTCCTGACAGGATACGTTGACAAATTTTACAGATGATTCAGAGGCTGATTGCCCGACTTACTATGGGGTTGAGTCTGATGGACTAGATTTAGACCGTGGCTTGTTGGTAGAGCCACTAGACTTTGCTCACCCTGAGTAGCATAGTTTAGTTAGGTTTGCCTGGCCTGCGAGCCAGCTAGTACATTTCAGTTTTGTAGTATCTCATATATTCTTTGAGACTTGGATGTTTACATTTAGCTCTGACTTGTGGATTTTGGAACTCATTTCCTGTTTTATCTATCATATCTCTTTTCCATTGCTATCTACCTTAGTTTGATATATGTGATTGAGACTGTATTGCTATGTCACCTCCATTCGGAGTGTATATACTGTACAGGTACATTTATCTGTTTTAGTCGTAGTATTTACAGACCCTATATACAGCGTTCTACCGCCGATTCTGCGGCGTAGGCTGGACGTAACCACGTGCTCGTGCCCCTCTTCAGGGTGTGGGTCATGACACGTTTTTGTGGTAGCCCATGCAGGTCAGTGTTGCAACTAGTGCGAACTCGTAATGGTGCTCGACTTAGAGTACTAATTACGAGCCTACAATTAGGATGTAGGATCTAGGGTTTGATAGGAGTTACTCAATCACATGTTAGGAAATTTCTGATCTTTTGATTACCATGACAAATTCTTTTGCATTGAATTTAATTGTCCCTATTTGATATTCCTATCATGTGCCATATTGATTCCTTGTTTCAATCTATCCTCAGGATGACGATTACTCGCTCTCAGGCAGCGGGTTCTAGCGCTATACCAGAGAGGCCCGATCCGGCAAGAGGTCTTCCACCTCTGGCTGCGAGAGTAGCAGTAGCAGTCCCAGGAGGTCTTCCACCTCCGGCTGCGGGAGCTACAGCTGAGGGAGCTGCCACCTCAGTTCCTGCCCTTCCGGCGGGAGTAGCAGTAGAGACGGTTCCAGGAGGTCTTCCACCTCCAACAGCGGGACCGCCCCTGGTCATCCCTGACATTCTTCTACAGCCGCCTCAGTTACCGGCAGACACTCAGGGTATGATGGCCCTTCTGCAGCAGATACTGCAGACACAGAGAGCACAGGCAGAGGCACGACACCGTCAGGCAGAGGTGCTGCGACAGACCATGGAGAACTCGTATCAGTTAGCTATGGTAGCAGTGGAAAGAGGTACACCGGCTACAGTTCAGGGAGCACAGTATAGCAGCAGGGTCATGGGAGGCCCGGTACACATATCGACTTCAGGAAGATGAACCCGCAAGAGTTCAAGGGTACCAAGGGTATCCTATACGCGGATGACTGGCTAGAGGATGTCCAGCGGAGTCTGGAGTTGGCAGAGGTCCCGAGGGATCTGTGGGTGACTTCTACAACAAGCCAGTTCTTTGACATAGCGCTGACTTAGTACCGTACGGATCCGCGTGCATCAGTGAGAGGTATATCTTGGAAGGACTTCAGGAAACTCTTTAAGGAGAAGTTCTACCCAGATGTAGCCTTGACAGCTTTGGAGGGGCAGTTTGCTAGTTTGGTGCAGGAGAACTCGTCGGTAGACGAGTACGCAGCAGAGTTCTTCCGCTTGAGCAGGTTTGCACCCAGTATGGTTCAGGATGAGGGGTGTAAGGCCCAAAAGTTCAGGAGGGGTCTCATTCATGCAGTGCGCACTCGCACATCTGGGCGACGAGACGCGACTTTTGAGCAGATCTTGATGGAGGCTCAGATTGTAGAGGAGGACTTCGGCCTCAAGTCGAAGAGGAGCAGTGACGTTCTGAGAGCCAGTTCGAGTGCAGGGTCGGCGAAGCACCCATATTTCCAGCAGAGGCAGTTCCAGCAGCAGCAGCAGCCTCAGTTGCAGTTCCAGCAGGCACCGACACGTGTCCAACAGCATCAGGGTCAGGGTCAGGGCCAGAGGCCGGCTACACAGTGTAACTTGTGCGGGAAGCCAGGGCACACTAGAGAGGTGTGCAAGAAGAGGTTGGGCGTCTGCTTATACTGTGGGGCGCCCGATCACCAGCTGAAGGACTGCCGTATTCGAGGAGTCCGAGGAGTCCAGGACAGAGCACAGCCGGCCAGAAGACCAGCGGTTCAGCAGAGAGGCCCTCCACTTCAGACGCAGCAGCAGCATTTCCAGCAGCACCAGAGGGGAGCCCCTGCGGGCAGAGTGTTTACCCTGACAGCAGAGGAGGAGGCAGAGCCAGTAGGCGATGTAGTGGCAGGTCACGTTCTTCTTGATTCATTCCCTGTATTTACCTTATTTGATTCCGGTGCCTCTCATAGCTTTGTGTCTGTCTCCTTTGTGTAGAAGCATGGAAAATATCAGAATGATGATCTATGCAGCTTAGAGCAGGAGAACCCCATACGGCTCATACAGGAGCAGTCCCATGCGGTTCAGGAAGACTCTTAGTCTCATGCGGCTCGGACAGGAGAGTCCATGCGGCTTGCATAGGGACAGTCCTGCGGTTCAAAGAGTCTACCAGCCGCATGTGGTTCAAAAGTACATGCGGCTCACGGAGATATGCGGCTCAATGCCATATGTACCCACGAAGACCCCTTCACACAGCTGGCTATCGAGCAGTCTGCCTATTTAATGCTCTGTCTTGATTTGACAGCTGACGGCTCTGACATAAAGTATCATAATGGCCCTGCCATAATGACAGACTCTTGGAAAATAGGAGAAAATCTCTGACGCGATTCGAGATTGACACGTGGCTACTCCCATGCGGCTCCAGTGAAGAACAGCTTCATGCGGCTGGCAAGGATCGTCTTCCTGCGGCTCACCAAAAAGCCATCCCATGCGGCTCGCAGTTACTACCCTTATGCGGTTCACCAAGGAACCATCTCATGTGGCTCGCAAATACTATACCTATGCGGTTAGCCGAGACGCTGTCTCATGTGGTTCATGGATGGCATGCGACTTTGGCAGAGTCCATCATCAAGACACGTGGCAGAGATTCGATGACAGCTGGCAGCAAAGGTGATTATGAGATGCAAAGATTTACCAGATCCCAATGACCATATCCTCATAATTATTGGGATCAAGTCATATCATTTATAATCAAACCAATGGGACACGTGGTGGGAGATCCAAGCTACACAATCAATCATGAAGATTTAAAGCAATCAGCATTAATTATTCGAAAGATTTAGTGCTACCCCCATTTATGGCCCAGATCCTTCACGCCTAAAACGAATGGTCTAGATTGATTAAGCATCAGGCCACCGCCACTTTGAGAATGGGTAATCAGCCAAACCCTAATGATGCCTCCCCACTATTATAAATAGCAGGGTACCATTCCCTTGCAAGATATACACGGTCAGAGAGGAAATATACATAGAGAGACCCCCCAATAATCAGAGAAAAAAATACACAGAGAGAGAAGCCAGAAGAGCAATAGAGGAGCGAGAGGAGCATTTCTTCATCAACGCCAACCATCTCTTCACCGGAGCCAAGGCTGTATACCGATCGTCCAAGGAGTAAGGCAGGGCTGCCGTCGCCTTCCCGAGCCTCTATCGTCACCCCCCCGAATCTAAAATAAACAATTGTACTTAGACTGCTGTACCTAGGTTTTCGTCCCTAGGCTTTCTTTGTACAAGCGAGTTTGTATTGTGAGTCTAAAGTTCAGTCCTCCTATAAAACTGTTCTATACTTTTACAATCAATGGCAAACACAATGGCGACTCTGCTGGGGACAAACTTCTCCAAGGCTGAGGAGTTGGTGATGCAGTCGGATGCAACCAAACTTGGCTCCACGCAACAAAAGATGGTCGTCCGCTTCGACCAACAAGCGTTTGAAGAGATGATCTCCGAAGGAAGCGCTGGCCCGGTCCAGAAGCGCACCCGCACGACAAAGGCTCGCAGAGAGTGGAGGCCAAAATTATTTTCTCCTCCCCAAGCCCCCGACGGGATACCCTCTGTTGCTCAAGACGGCGAGAAGGACTCTTCTGCGGCCCCACTTCAGACCGTAGACAACTCTGCTGTCCCCAAGTCCGGCCGAAGAAAACACTATGATGCTGGACTTGCAGGGGCAAAGAGGAACTCTATGCGAACTGAGCCGCATAGGGGTGCTAGCCGCGTAAAAAAAGCTCATGCGGCCACATCCGCTAGCCGCATGGAAAAAGCTCATGCGGCCACATCCGCTAGCCGCATAAAGAAAAATCATGCGGTCACATCTGTCAGTCGTATGGTTTATGCAGCTACAGTCGCCAATCACATGGATGAAACACATGAGGCTATAGGAGTCAATCGCTTGCAGAAAACCCATGGGCGACAATCGCCAACCGCATGCGGCCAGCCTGCACGATCGTGACTCCTAGTCGCTCAAAAACAACTCATCCAACAGCAGAAGACAACCGCATGCAGACAGCCTGCACGGTACCCAACTCTAGCTGCATAGCGTCCGTTCCATGCTTCTCTCGATCAGTCTTCGACCGTCTCTCATACGGTCCTGACCCTGATAGTTCTCTGGATGATAAGCCAGACTCTGTGGCATTCAACTTGGACTCCTCCTATTACGCACTCGTAAGTGCTAAAAGGAGGAAGTCTAGGGCAGCGCGGGCTCATCAAGCTAAGTCAGCTGTCCTAACCTCTGACTATCGGGGCATCCCGCTGACTATCACACGGGCCTCGGATGGGAAGTTGTATACCACCGCTCGAGTCTAGCCCCCGGCGGCAGACGGACAGAGTGGTTCTTCCGACTTGCGGGAGGCAATCCTCCATAAACGCAAGGAAAGAGGAGGAGTGTCGGCATGCAAAGAGCCCCCGCTTGGACATCGCTGCACCCAAATTATCGTCAACTGCTGTTGCAACAACGCAGCGATGACGGAAGATCGACCATCCGTCTTCCAAAGACTACAGCAACCGAGCTCAAAAGATGAGGCACCTCCAGTAGTCTCCTGTAATTCCGCTCAGAAGGTCCCTGCCGAAAGGAGGGGGAAAAGACAAGCATCTCCAGTCCCAAGATATCAACTACTACAGCTAAGAAACTATCGTCTAAACGGTTGTCCTCTACCGGTGTATTCCAACACACCCGTTCAAAGACGAAATTTTCCGCGATGGGAAATTCATCATCCACATCGCTGGAGGTTGAGGGAACTGGGGGTAGCACTCGTCCAAACATCCACAACAATCCGATGTTTCAAGGAGCCGAGCCCGCACAAATAACTCTTCCATCAGGAGCAACAAACGCTGATGTCCCCGAGGACATCCGTAACTCTCAAGACGAAGCAAGCTCTGAAGCTGGGAGTACTGCTCCCTCCGAGTCCGAACCAGAAGACAATATTCCCACATATCCCGACGACTTCTCGGTACACGGGTACGACTCGGAGGGCACATCCTCTACCGTTCCTTCCATCACTCCTCACATAAGGACGATGTTCATGACGGACAGCAATCAAGGTGGTTCCAGTGATCGCCAGCGCATTGACAGTCTCGAAGCCATATTACTTGCTTTGGTCAAGTCTGTAGACGAGATTAAAGCGGCCCTGTCCACTCTACAAGGAGGAGCGCCTGGTCAAACAAGTACGGGCCCCGCGGTCAATATAGATTTGAACTCAGCGGTACCAAACCCGGGTAATAATCCTCCCGAAATAACAGCCCCTACCGCGACAGATGAGACCCGAGAAGTAAGAAGAGAGGTCCAGGAGCTCCGAGCCATGTTCCATGCCCGAGAAAACGCTCAAGATCTCAGAATACGGCAACCATACCCTGCTGAATGGAGGGATGTTCCATTCCCACCAAGATATAAGCCGTTCAATATCAACCCGTATTATGGCAAAACCTCAGCAAGTCGGTACATCACTTACTTTGAGGTCACCACCGACCATCTGCCCCATGATGATGCGATCCTCACACGGTTATTCATCGGGGCATTGGAAGGAGTCGCCTTCGATTGGTACCACAATCTACCGGACAACTGCATCCACTCCTTCGCCGGCTTCAAGCGTCTGTTCTTGGAACGATTCTATGAAGTAGGACAGGACGTCACTATGTCCACTCTCATGGACGTCGTCCAAGGGGAGAAGGAGTTGACAAGGAACTACATCGAGCGGTTCCGCCAGACCGCCATGAAGCTACCTTCCGGAAATCCAGATTCCTCTTTGATTGAAATTTGCCAAAAGAGACTGCTTCCAACCATCAGTCTCTGGATGGGCGAAAGTCAATTCAAAGATTGGAAGGCATTCATCATCAGCGCCACAAGCGCCGAAGAATGACTGAAGAAGGCTCGCCAACTGGGATTGCACATCTCAGAAGGAGAAAACAAGGGCAAGCGTCCCAACAACGATAATGGGGGTAACCCCTCCAACAATCGGGACAACAAGAGAAAGCAGGCTATGGTGGCCGACACGGCTCAGAAGCCCGAGTCACAACCAGCAGACAAACAATGGCCTCAGATCACTTACTCTTTCGAAGACGGCCACGTCAAGCCTATCTTGGACATGCTCATGTAAGGAGGTAGAATTCAGCTTCCTCCACCAAGGTGGGAGCCTCGGCCGGCTGATTTAGAGAACCCAAAGTTCTGTCATTACCACTGTTATGTACACCACGCTACACACGACTGCTACCAACTAAAATGGTACATCCAAAGCCTCATCGATTCGAACGCTCTGGCCATCGACTTCGAAGAGGTAACCGTAGCAGCCAATATGGTGTCCGTACAATTCGGCAGCTTTCCTTCGACGGAGACTCAAGACGGGGTAATCCCCGTCCCTCTGGCGACGATGGAGATTACCAATCTTCCACCTCCCCGGAAACAGGCTGCTGGTCTAGTACCTCTCACCACCTCAAGAGGGGAGGTCATGTGGATCCATCCAGACTTGGTGTCAGAAGTAACTCGGCCCACACCATCCCCCACTAACAAAAAGAGTGGAAAAGTCAGGACCTGCCACACAATCTCAGCAGACAACGAGGAAGCTACAGCCGTCGTCACGCGGTCCGGAGCGCAATCCCAACCTGGGGTTGACAGCCCAGCTGAAAATCATGAACCTACTACAACTGATGCTCCGGGACCGGCTCAGCCTTCGACGACCGACAAGCCTAGGCCGAAGGAGACTCTCTTCGACAAATCCCTCCGAAAGGACGCAGCCCAAGGGCTAGAGAGGCCCTATAACTTTGACATCTTAGCACAATTGGCTAACACTCCGGCCAAATTGTCATTATACAAACTCCTAAGGCTCTCCAAGGATGTTCGTATTGCATTGAGCAAAGCACTCCAAAATGTTGATGCCTATCTCGCTCAATCCAACCTCACCGGGGAGGACTCACCCGTGGATCTCTAAGACAGTGCCTGCACGGGAGCAATGCCCAACATCGTCTTCACTCCGCAGGACATGCTCATCAAAACCAACCTACATGATCACCCGCTATACTACACGGGATACATCGGCAACGTGAAGGTGGATCGGATGCACATTGATCCTGGCTCTTCCATAAGCATCATCCCGAAGGGTCTGCTACATTATCTCCGCATCCCAATACATCGCCTGACACCTACAAGCACCGCCATTAGCGGTTTCAATTCGGGCAGGAGCTACCCTATTGGAAAGATTCGTCTGAAGTGTCAAATTGGCGACCTCCAATCCGAGGTCACCTGCTACGTCATAGATGCAGACACTTCTTACAACATCCTCTTGGGGCGCCCATGGATACATGATTATATGATCGTGCCTTCCACGCTACACCAGTGCTTCAAATACGTCGACAAACACGGCTTTGTGAAGACAGAATTTGCTGATATCGATCCCTTCAAAGGGGTCAAATCTTACTACTCGGACTCCTGCTTATACGAAAAGTCGAGGAGGCACCTTGATGAAGGAGACGCACAAACTCATACCGAGACAGCCACGAGATCAGAAGGACCCCTGACGATCCACCTCCAAGCTCGCAAACTGGGCAAGTCTGCACCCCTTACTGCCACTCTGCGGAAGGACGCAATCAGCCTCTCAGCGCAGGAGGAACAACTGATAATCCGGCTACCGAGGTCCGGCCAAGTGCCGAGACCCACAACGGAGCCACTGACAATCAGGCTACCAAGAGTCAGCCAACCACAAGCAGGGAAGCTCAACCCCTCTGACAGGTCCATGACGATACGCCTTCCCAGGAAGGGTCGTCACCCCAATGCAAGGTCCGACACTTCTAGCGAACCAGCCACTCCTCGCTCCACATCAAATGCCAAACTGGGGGTCGCTAGTCTGCCAACAACTCCACGCTCTGCTCCATCAACTGAACCACTGACAATCAAGCTTCCTAGGTCGTCCTCTCAGTCTTCGTTCACACAGGGGGTAGCCGAAGAGGAACCGGAGCTAGCCAAGTATGTGGCTGCCCACACTGATGTCCCCTCCGCTGATGATGTAATCCTCCTAGAAAAGATACCTTACTTCATCAATAAAGGGTTATCTTTGAACTATACCGAGCTCAATAAGCTATGTACAATGTATGCTATGGAACACGGTATAGGCACTCACCTACACACACAGGTGACAAATGTGTACACCACGATCCAGCTTACTCCAGTAGAAGATGCTTATCGAATATTCGAGGGAGGAGATCATCCGATCATCTTCGGCCGGACGAACAACCCGCATCCCCTCACCATAGAAGAAGTCGACCTTGGGTCAGATGCCCGGAGACTGTCTCTGTATCTCTATAGCCCTCAATCCAAATATCTCATGCAGAAACAGGGGTATAATCTGAAGATGACACCAGGATTGAACTACGGTACTGGGCGACGATTACCTTTAAAGCTGCCAGTCCCGGCGGGCAAATCACGGAACTACTATAACAAAACTCGATGCGGGTTAGGGTATGTAACGCCTACTACGACTCCTGAAAGTTCAGATAAAGAATGCGACTGGCAGTCACATTCAACCAGATCACCAACTTCCGACTCAGATACCAGCATCAGAGATGTGTTCAGACAAGTCATGTCAGTCAACATGGCGTTCGCCGACGCTTACGAGGAAGACGAAGACATTCCCGAAATCCTCGAGCTAGAGCCATGGGCCCAGCAATTAGACGCACAATAGGAAAAGCAGTTCAAACTAAGAGAACCTCCTACTGAAGATGAGGTCATACAAGTGGATCTCGGCATCGAATCTTCTCCAAAACCAATTTTTATCAGTAAAAGCCTAACTGACGAAGAACGGAAGTCGCTGTTAGAACTTGTCAGAGAGTACATTGATGTGTTCGCCTGGAGCTATGAAGACATGCCAGGGTTAAATCCCAACATTGCTCTTCACAAACTTAACATTCGACCAGATGCGAAGCCAGTCAAGCAACAACAACGACGCTTCTGCCCAGGCATCATGGACGCGATCGAAGCTGAAGTCAACAAACTGATAGCCAGCGGCTTCATTCGTGAGGAGCAACATCCTGATTGGGTCGCTAATATAGTACCCATCCTCAAGAAGAATGGGAAGATTCGAATCTGTATCGACTTCCGCAACCTGAACGAGGCGTGCCCCAAAGATGAATTCCCCCTTCCTATCACAGACATCATGATCGACAATACCTGTGGCTTCGAACGTATGTCATTCATGGATGGCTTCTCGGGGTACAACCAAATCAAAATGTCTCCTGACGACGAAAAGCATACATCATTCCGAACACTGATTGGCACGTACTGCTACACAATCATGCCTTTCGGTTTGAAGAATGCCGGTGCCACATACCAAAGAGCCATGAGCATCATCTTCAGAGACCACTTACGCAAGACAGTGGAGTGCTACGTTGACGATATAGCCGTGAAGAGCCGCTGCAAAGGAGACCATCTGTAGGATCTAAGGACGGTATTCGACCTAATACGAGCGCACAATTTGAAAATGAACTCGACGAAGTCCTTTCTGGGCGTATCCAGCGGGAAGTTCTTAGGCTTCATCATCACTGCAAAGGGTATCCATGTAGATCCTGAGAAGACAAAAGCAATCATGGAGATGGGTCCCCCGAGAAATCTTTGTGAACTCAGAGGCCTTCATGGAAGGCTAGCTTACATCAGAAGGTTCATTTCCAACCTCTCTGGGCGATGTCGACCATTCACGCAACTCATGAAGAAAGGAGTCTCATTCGTATGGGACGAGGAATGCCAGCGTGCTTTCGACAGCATCAAAGAATATTTGTCAAATCCTCCAGTTCTGGTAGTCCCGGTTCCTGGAAAACTATTCCTGCTCTATGTACGAGCAATGGAATACTCCCTCAGGGCTCTGCTGGCACAGAACAACGATACAGGCCATGAACAGGCCATATATTACCTCAGCCGAATGATGATTGGGCCAGAGCACCGATACACCGCTGTGGAGAAGGAATGCCTCGCCCTGGTGTTCGCCATTCAGAAAATTTGACACTATGTCACCGGACAAACGATACATGTGATCTCACGAGTCAACCCTCTAAGGGTCCTCATGACTAAACCAGGGGCACTCAGCTCTCGCCTCGCTACATGGGCAATATTGTTGTCTCCTTATCATATGATCTTCGTCCCACAAAAGGCAATCAAAGGTCAAGCCCTGGCAGACTTCTTAGCAGCCCACCCGGGCTCGGAGTCCTCCAGAATATATGAAGAGATCCCAGATGAGGTCGCCGACTTGCATGCAACCTCTCACGAAAATATATGGCGAATGTTCTTCGACGGCGCTTCGAGGACCGGACCTAAAGGCAATATAGTCGTCGGAGTCGGGGTAGTGCTATTCTCTCCTTCTGGATTGGAGATTAACCGCACTTACTCCCTCACCGAGCCCTGCTCTAACAATATGGCCGAGTACAACGCTCTGGTCATTGGCCTCCAACTTGCAAGAGAGCTGGGGGTAGAATACCTTGAAGCATATGGCGATTCCCAGCTAATCGTCAATCAGATTCCGAGGATCATACGAAGTCCGCCACGAAGACATGATCCCTTATCACCAAATAGCGATTGACATCATCTCGTCGTTCAAAGGGTTCTTCATCGAACATGTTCCCAGACTCCGAAATATCGAAGCAGATGCCTTAGCCAGTCTTGCCGCTTCCCTAGCAGTTCCTAATTATGATCGCCAATCAGTGGATGTGATAGGCCACGAACTGGTCTGTTCCAAAAATAATGTGCAATTCGTGGCGAGTTATTCCACACAGATGATTGATGATGCCCCAGATTGGAGACAACCATTCATCGACTTCGTCGTCTACGACATCCTGTCCGAGAACCCAAAGGAAGCCACTTCCATTAGACGACGTTCTCTCAGATTCTTCTACGATACAGAGACGAAAATGCTGTATCGCCGCTCCTACGACGGATTACTGCTTCGGTGTCTGTCAAATGCAGAAGCCAAAGAAGCCGTACGAGAAGCCCATGACGGTGTCTGCGGGGCCCACCAGCCCGGCCCGAAACTGTAAGACCGCCTTCGCCGAATGGGCTACTATTGGCCCACAATGGTGGCAGATGCGATAGACTATGCTAGAAAGTGCAAAGCCTGCCAAGTCCACGCGGACTTCATTCACCAACCATCCGAATTTTTACATCCGACGGTGGCGTCCTGGCCATTCGAAGCATGGGGAATGGACATCATCGGTCCAATCACCCCACCTTCCTCCCGAGGACATCGCTTCATACTTGCGATCACGGATTACTTCTCCAAATGGCCGGAAGCTGTCCCACTCACAGAAGTCAAGACTTCAAACGTGATCAGCTTCCTTAAGCATCACGTCATCTACCGCTTTGGACTGCCTCGAAGGATCATCCATGATAATGGTCCGCAGTTTGCAAGCCACGCATTCTATCGGTTCTGCGATAAACACCATATTCAGAATATCGCTTCGACGCCGTACAACCCGGCAGCAAACGGGTTGGCAGAGGCATTCAATAAAACAATCATCAAACTCCTCAAGAAGTTTGTCTCCTCCAACAAACGTGACTGGAACGAGAAGCTCGGCGAATGCTTATGGGCTTATCGTACCACGGTCCGAACAGCCACCGGGAATACACCATTCTCCCTGGTATACGGGAGTGAGGCAGTCCTCCCCTTGGAGACCCAGATCCCCTCACTACGTGTCGCCCTCATACATCAATTAACGACAGACGACAACTACCAACGTCGGCTGCAAGAGTTAGAGGCCTTAGATGAAAAGCGCCTCCTAGCTCAGCAAAGGATCAAGCTGTACCAAGTACGCATCTCAGGAGCCTTCAACAAGAAGGTCAAGATCAGAACATTCCAGGTAGGCGATCTCGTCTTGGCAGTCCGGAGGCCAATGGTCATGACTCACAAGACCGCCGGCAAATTCCAGCCAAAGTGGGAGGGCCCATTTATCATTGAGACAGTATTCTCCAACGGTGCTTACTACCTTGCAAAGCAAAATGGAGACTTGCTCATGTTGCCCATCAACGGCAAGTTCCTGAAGAAATATTATGTCTAAACAACATTCGCTACAAGATCTTCGAGTCATGTACCCGCTGGTACCGCTGAGCTCACACCCACAATATTTCAGATTATCGAGTCATGTACCGGCTGGTGCCGCTGAACTCACCCCCATATTTCCTTCAGATTATCGAGTCATGTACCCGCTGGTGCCGCTGGACTCTTACTTTCTCAATATTTCAAATTACCGAGTTATGTACCCGCTGGTGCCTCTGAACTCACATTCCGGTCACTCTTTCAGATAGTAAGTCACGTACGATTATACCTCTGAACTTTCTTCCTGGCAGAGATCCTCCCTCATGATCTACTACCCGCGCTCCCAGTGCACAAAAAAGGGTAATCGATCCACAAATTTCCGAAAAATGGCCATGTCCTCATTACCTCTGAGTCGTTTTCACTTCCACCAAAAACAAACCACCCCCTCACATAGAACTTCTACGTTCTCCTACCTCTGAGTCGTTCTATGTACCCCCTCTTCATTGAGCCCACTCCTGCCATGTCCTCATTACCTCTGAGTCGGAAGGCTCCGTCGTAGAAACCTTCATGCTTGCCATGTCCACATTACCTCTGAGCAAGTATGTCGGTCTCCTTTCAACCTATTATCTGTACCCACAACCGGAGTACGACAAGGATAATAGGTCCACAAATGTCCTCTGTTGACCACAAATGTCCGCTGTTGACCAAGAATATCTTCCGGGAAGCCTTCCCTGCCATGTCCTCATTACCTCTGAGCAGGAAGATTCTACGGTAAAACCCTCATGCTTGCCATGTCCTCATAACCTCTGAGCAAATATGTTGGTTTTCCTTTTACCCTATTATCCGTATCCCGAACCAGGGTACTCCAAGGATAATAGGTCCACAAATATTCCTTTGCTAAGCTTCTTAGCATAAATCCACCACCTCACCATGCCCCGGAAGCCCAGCTGCTCTACGGCATTCTTTTTCCTAACACCGAGAACATCCATGACCACTTTGCCACGGCTGTTCTGGACATCCTGTCCAAACTTATCATCCGTACATAAAACTAAGGTACGCCTAGGGTAACAGGTCCACAAATAATCCCCCAGCAAGTCCAATTCCACAGACGCCACAAGTACAAGAAAGAGATGATGAGTTGAAACATGCTCATTTATTCAAAATTCAACGTACTACTTTATTTGGGATCACATCCCTTAAAAAAAAGAGAGCAAAGAAAACAGAAAGCTGATCACTGCTCTGGGGCACATAACGCCCTGAGACGGTCCGTCAGCAAAACAATCGACCGCTCAAACCTCTGGGAGGCTCGACGTTCTGCCTCGTGGGTCAGCACCGCCTCGTCCTCCAGATGAGCGTGAGCCTGCCAGTTGTCCTCAAATTTCTTAAAGGCCCCTCCAGGTTAGCAGAAGATCGGGAAACCTTCTCGGCCTCCCGAACGATTGACTCCTGTTCCGCCTGAGCAGCCTCCAGCTCTGACTCTAAGAAGGCCAATTCCCTCTGGAGTCCAAGAATCCGCTCCTTCGTATCAGCGATTCCACGAGAAGCAGACTCTTCCCGAGCACGACAAGCCTGACTCCGACGACCCAGCTGGTCATACGAAGCGGAGAACTTATCAAGGTCTCCCCGTACAACTGGCCCAGCAGTATCTCGGGCAAGCTTAATCCTATCCCGAGCAGCAATGAGGAAGCCCCGCTCCCGCTCAATCACAGCAGGCAAGCCCGCCTGTCGTATCGCCAGTAGTTGGGTCACAAGCTGATCAGCTTCTGTCAGCTTAGGCTCCAGCAGTGCAGCCAACCCCACCTTGCCAGGAAGGGACTTCAAGGTTGCAATCTGGCCCCGAGCACACTGGAGAGATAGAGAAAATGGGATCCTCCGTTCCATGGCAGCGTCTACGTCCCTTTTTAAATGGCGATAGAAGCTGTCGACCACGTCCTGCGTCACCTCGTCCAGAGTCTCCGTGGAGGCCGGTGTCAACGGGAGTGTGGCTGGCAGCACCAAAGAAGACGTAACAGAATCTGCCGCTTCTGCTACAAGAGAAACCAGCTCCACACGAAAGGACACTTGAACAGCGGCCAACTCCTCTTCGGCAACCTGTAAAATTTGAATACTCGGTAGGGTCGAGAGGTCAGTCTCCGGAGCCGTATAATCTACGGAGGATGAGGCGAAGACCATCGCCAACTCCATTTCCATCAGCCTGGAGCTGGCAGGAGGCCCCTCGACATGGGACGACAAAAAAAAGGGAACGCTCCTTTCTCCCATATCACGGCAGGCCGAGCCTTCCCCAAGAACATCCACGGTGGGAAGTAAAGGGTCAGGACCTGCAGGGCCAAGGCAACCATGAATCGATTTAACCCGGAGAATATGTTGATAGAGCAAATAAGCCCCCTTACTAGTCAATATCTGGCTTATCTTACCAGTGGAGGAGTGTGAAGGCTGAGGTTCGCCTGCAGCCACCGCAACCCCTTCACCAACAGCCTTCGAGTCAGGTATAATAGACTCCTCTGCCCTTGCATCCTCGGGAGGAGATGCACCGAGATCGACGTCGCCTTACTGAAGTTCAGCGGTCTCAGAGACAGGTCCGAGGAAACCTTCGCCACCCCGGGCCGAGACCTCAACAACCTGGGAGCTGCCAGCCACCGCTGAGAGAGCCCCCGCAGAAAGGATCGCAGCGCACATGTCGCTAATCAAAGCAGCAAGGGCCGGATCAACTTCAGGGGTGGTAGATGATTCGGGAGAGGATGGTTCGTCGGGCACCTACAAAGAAAAGTGATTAAGTCATATCTCCGAGAGAAAAGAAAACTACAACAAAGAGATGGCTACGACTTGGTCTTACCCCCGGAGTAGCGTCTGTACCTTCATCCCTCTCGATAATAAGTAATCCACGAGACCTAACAGCAGCTCTCTTCACGGAAAAGGTCGCTCTACTGTCAGAAGACTCGTATCTGACTCGTTTACGCGAGGGACCAGACACAACTGAAGATTGTTCTTCTCTCACTACTTCCTCTCGTGTAGTAAGCAAAGGATCTTCCGCCGGTTCATCGGGTGTGGGAAGCGGTTGATCCGCTACTTCTTCACCCCCACCAGAAAGGGAGCCTTCGCTATCATGATCATCCTCCTCCTCAGCCGACTCGGAAGGTTCTGATTCAGGGAGGGGAATCTGGAGCGCTAGTTGCTTTCTGGCCTTAGCCCCCTTGGGCTTCTCCTCTAAACCGGTACCCACGATGAAACTGGTACTCGGATCGAAGTTAACAGGAGGCTTGTTCGCCATAACGTGATACAAAGCAGCCACGTACAAAATTTCCCTCGGCGCCTTAGCATCGGGGACCGAGAAGCTGGCCCGAGTATGATAAGCGTCATAATAATTCTACGCCCAGACACCATCAAGAACGCTGCCTTCAAAGCCCAAACAAGGGTTGGGACAATCAAGGAATAACTGGCTATGACCAAATTGGCGGGAAAACCTACTAGGTAGGTAAGGCTCCAAGTACACATTATCGCGGTTGCGATAAACCAGATGCGCGGGGCGGATGTTGCGCAACCAAGCAAGCATATCCGAAGACAGAAAGTGAGAAGGCTCGATACCGTCAAGATGTACCTTCCTCACTTCCTCATCAGAAAAGGGAGAAATAGACACAAAAAAGTCACACCCATCCACCCTCGCCAGTGCCCTCCGACAATCTGGCATAGTGTTGTATTCCCAAGACCGGCGATGGCATTTAAAAAGGAAAGCGTCTTCATCTGTAGCATCTTTCGCTATCCCGGGTCCCATCAAAGACCTGTAGTGCATCGCCAACCACCCCATTAAATAGTGGAAAGGCAGTTCTACGCGCTCAAAATCCAACGTCTTCTTACGAGCAATAACCTTGGACGAGAATGTTCGAAGACCATGGTGTATGCTACACACCATAGCAGAAAGGAGGGCCAGTCTAACTCCGAATACCAGTTTAACGGCAGGAAGGATGAAATGACGATCGATCCTCTCGATAGAACCCGCTCCTCCCGAGACTACGCAGTTCCGTAGCCATATCATTAAAAATCCAGCCAGAAGCGCCTTCTCCGACATCTGTATGGTCCCATAGTGAAAATAGCTAAGAGAGTCAGTTTGACTCCCGAATATGTCGCTCTTGGATCGCGACTTCTTGACACTTGACATCAGATCCCTTACCTCTCCATGTGTTCGAGGGGTTCGAGGAGTAACTTCGCCAGAAGGATCAACTTTAAAAAGATAATTAATCCAGGATGTGGTGTGGAGAGCGGTCCCCTCGGAGCTATCCGCCGTTTTTATAGCCATCTGATGACAAGCACTATGGTGGCACAGCAACTCCCGATATACCGCAACAGAACCTCGGAGTCGTCGGTCCAAGTCCTCAAACTCCTCATTCGACGGGGTATACACCTCGAAAGGCTCATTCCCCCATGGAAGTTTGGAGACAGTATACATCTCATGGAGAGCAAGCCCCAACTCCCCTCCGGGTGCAAAGAATGTCCCCGTTTGCTGGCTATACATCTCCAAGAGCGCCACGAACAGTGGCATATTGATAGGAAGCCCATGACAAGTGCCCCGAATGGCCTGGTAAAGTCCTACCTCCCGCAAGAATGTTCCGTAGGTCTGCAAAACCCAAGTGGTCAACTGGGTCCACGTAGAGGTGGGGTTTATCCAGTTTGGCAGTGCCAGCCTACCAACGGGATAAGACTTCTTACGAACAAGCCGATTCAGGAAGGTATCAGCTTGAGTAAGTGTGAAGTTGGGACCGTATACATTCATGAAAGAGCCCGGGGCCAGACCCATCATGTACCGGAGGACGGAATCCTTACCCGCATACGCTGACCGCATGTTCAAATTATAATGGATGTTGCCCATCAACATCCTTGATTGAGTAGGAGTTAAGTTACACACCATCTTCCTGTCCAGCAACACCATATTGAACCATGACAAAGGATAATGGCGTTCCATGAGAGGAATATGGATTGCCACTCCATCCAAAGAAAAATCCCAGTTCTCGGAAATCTCTAAAACTCGGAGATTCTTGATGATTAAAGCATCTCCAAAAAGGAACGAAGGCTTCAGGTATTTTCCATCCAGCTTCCCAGTATTCATCATGGAACGGAGGTAATGGAGGGTCTGATTCTCAATGGCCTTCAACCTCTCCGAAGGCTCATCAGTAGGGAATTGATTCAACACATGCTTAATTAAGTCGTCAAGACGCACGCCCAGGGCGAATGGATTTGAACCCACTATAAGTTCCTCCGCAGGATTTACTGGCAGATTCACTGAAAAAAAAGCAAAAAGAAACAAGTCAAAAAGATAGCTGAAACACAAAAACTACATGAGCTTATGTGGCTCAGTTTGAAAGAGCCCATGCGGTCCAGTTCGAATAAGCTTATGCGGTTCGGTTCGAAAGAAACTCATACGGCTCAGTACGGATGAGCTTATGCGGTTCGAAAGGAGCATATGCGAATATGGTCCGATTCGAATAAGCTTATATATAATTCGGCTCGAAAAAGCTTATGCGGCCCAGCGAGGATGAGCTTATGCGGTCCAGTTCAAATAATCTTATACGGTTCAGTTCGAAATATGCTTATGCAGTTCGATTTGAAAGAGCTCATACGGCCCTCATGATGAAGTACTTATGCAAACAACTTTCACGCGGCTCAGGCCTAGGTCATATCCCATGCGGTCCGAATATGAGTCGGACACACAGCATACTTGGGAATATAGGCTCGCGCATAGAATATGCGGCGTAGCCATGGCAGTTCATATTGATGGTCCTACCAGCAATAGGCGGGTGAACGTCGGAGTGAAAGACAGGCACGCCAGCCGTCGGAGGAGCCGCCACGTTCGCCGCCGTAGTCGATGAAGATGCGGCCTTCTTGCCCTTCGCCGCCGCTGAAGATGACACGGCCTTCTTACCCGTAGCAGCAGCAGTCTTCTTGGGAGCCATTGCCGATCGCTGATAGGAGAGGACGAAGAGGAAGTCTGCAATGAAGAGTTCGAGTAAAAGAGAGAAGGTAAAGAAACCCTCAAAAAATAAACTTACTCCTACTTATAGGCGAAGGAGGCTCGAAAAGAAAACAGATGCCTCAATCTATGCGCCGCCTAAAAGAATAAACCGCTTCGGTCAAAACAAAACTGACCCTTGGGATCCTCCCCCAAGAGGCGGCGAATCAAGGGTATTTAATGCAGAAGATTTGCACACGTGGCTAAGACACGTGGTAAAAAGCTTATGCGGTCTCACAGCTCATACGGCCAGATAAATCCATATGGCTGTACCATCTATGCCATCAACAAAGGCCATGCTTCTTATTCAAAGTATTTCAATTTTGCAAATTGAAAACTTTGAAGGGGGTCTTGTAGAAGCATGGAAAATATCAGAATGATGATCTATGCGGCTCAGAGCAGGAGAACCCCATGCGGCTCATATAGGAGCAGTCCCATGCGGTTCAGGGAGACTCTTAGTCTCATATGGCTCGGACAGGAGAGTCCATACGGCTTGCATAGGGACAGTCCTGCGGTTCAAAGAGTCCACCAGCCGCATGTGGTTCAAAAGTACATACGGCTCACGGAGATATGCGGCTCAATGCCACGTGTACCCACGAAGACCCCTTCACACAGCTGGCCATCGAGCAGTCTGCCTATTTAATACTCTGTCTTGATTTGACAGCTGACGGCTCTGACATAAAGTATCATAATGGCCCTGCCATAATGACAGACTCTTGGAAAATAGGAGAAAATCTCTGACGCGATTCGAGATTGACACGTGGCTACTCCCATGCAGCTCCAGTGAAGAACAGCTTCATGCGGCTGGCAAGGATCGTCTTCCTACGGCTCACCAAAAAGCCATTCCATACGGCTCGCAGTTGCTACCCTTATGCGGTTCACCAAGGAACCATCTCATGCGGCTCGGAAATACTATACCTATGCGGTTAGCCGAGACGCTGTCTCATGCGGTTCATGGATGGCATGCGACTTTGGCAGAGTCCATCATCAAGACACGTGGCAGAGATTCGATGACAGCTGGCAGCAAAGGTAATTATGAGATACAAAGATTTACCAGATCCCAATGACCATATCCTCATAATTATTGGGATCAAGTCATATCATTTATAATCAAACCAATGGGACACGTGGTGGGAGATCCAAGCTACACAATCAATCATGAAGATTTAAAGCAATCAGCATTAATTATTCGAAAGATTTAGTGCTACCCCCATTTATGGCCCAGATCCTTCACGCCTAAAACGAATGGTCTAGTTTGATTAAGCATCAGGCCGTCACCACTTTGAGAATGGGTAATCAGCCAAACCCTAATGATGCCTCCCCACTATTATAAATAGCAGGGTACCATTCTCTTGCAAGATATACACGGTCAGAGAGGAAATATACAGAGAGAGACCCCCCAATAATCAGAGAAAAAAAATACACAGAGAGAGGGAGAAGCCAGAAGAGCAACAGAGGAGCGAGAGGAGCATTTCTTTATCAACGCCATCCATCTCTTCACCGGAGCCAAGGCTGTATACCGATCGTCCAAGGAGTAAGGCAGGGCTGCCATCGCCTTTCCGAGCCTCTATCGTCACCCCCCAGAATCTAAAATAAATAATTGTACTTAGACTGTTGTACCTAGGTTTTCGTCTCTAGGCTTTTTTTGTACAAGCTAGTTTGTATTGTGAGTCTAAAGTTCAGTCCTCCCATAAAACTGTTCTATACTTTTACAATCAATGGCAAACACTTTGCTCTGAGACACAATATTATTGCTGAACCCTTGGGTAGGACTTGCAAGATATTGACCGGGGAAGGCATCATCCTGGTCAACAATATCTGCAAGGGGCAGAGAGTTACTGTAGGAGGCCGAGTTTTGGGTGCGTGCTTGCTCGTAATGCCCCTTCCGAGGTACGATGTGATACTCAGAATGGATTGGTTGAGCATGCACCATGCTAGTATAGATTACAGAGGAGGTAGGATTTTGTTTAGGCCGCCGGGAGAGCCAGAGATTATGTTTGATAGAGGAGCAGCTGAGCCGGAAGATGGCTTCTACGGAGCTTTACTGGCGGGGCAGGCAATGCAGAATCCATTGATAGCTGACTTCGTGGATGTTTTTTTCGAAGAGTTGCCTGGGATGCCGCCAGATGGAGACATTGAGTTCTCTATAGACTTAGTGCCAGGTGCTGAGCCTATCTCGCAGCACATCTATAGGGTCAACAATAGCGAGTTGGCGGAGCTGAAGAAGCAGGTCGACGAGCTGCAGGACAAGGGATTCATTAGATCTAGTTCATTGCCTTGGGGTGCGCCAGTCCTATTTGTGCCGAAGAAGGATGGTACGATGCGTATGTGTATCGACTACAGGGCGCTCAACAACCTTACTATCAAGAATAAGTACCCATTGCCGAGGATCGATGACTTGTTCGATCAGTTGAGTGGTGCCAGGGTGTTTTCAAAGATAGATCTGAGGTCCGGCTATCATCAGCTGAAGATGAAGCAGGAAGACATTCCGAAGACAGCTTTTCAGACTCAGTACGGCCAGTACGAGTTCATAGTGATGCCATTTGGGTTGACCAACGCCCCGGCTGTGTTCATAAACTTGATGAACAAGGTATTCCATCAGTACCTTGACAAGTTCGTGGTGGTCTTCATAGACGACATCCTAGTCTACTCGAAGACGCCGGAGGAGCACGAGGAGCATCTGAGAATTATGTTTGAGACTTTGAGAAAGGAGCAGTTGTACGGGAAGTTGTCGAAGTATGAGTTCTTCCTGGACCAGGTCGAGTTCTTGGGTCATGTTGTGATCGAGCACGGGATCTCAGTAGACCAGAGGAAGATTGTTGCGGTAGAGTCTTGGTCTACGCCCAGTACAGTTGCCGAGATTCGAAGCTTTCTGGGATTGGCGGGCTACTATCGAAAGTTAGTCCAGGATTTCTCGCGGATCGCGGAGCCGATGACTAGACTCACCAGGAAGAACGTGGAGTTCATCTGGACTGAGGAGTGTCAGGCCGCCTTCGATGAGCTGAAGAAGAGGTTGACATCAGCTCCTATCTTGACATTGCCGTCTGGGACCGGTGGTTTCTCGATTTACAGCGACGCTTCTGGCCGGGGTCTGGGTTGTGTACTTCAGCAGCACGGAAAGGTGATTGTCTATGCATCTAGGCAGTTACATCCTCATGAGAAGAACTATCCGACTCACGATCTGGAGTTAGCCGCTGTCATCTTTGCCCTGAAGTTGTGGAAACACTATCTGTACGGAGAGCGGGTTGAGATCTTTACTGATCACAAGAGCTTGAAGTATGTGTTCACTCAGAAGGAGCTGAACATGCGGCAGAGACGTTGGCTTGAGCTGAAGAAGGATTTTGATATCGCCTTACAGTACCATCCAGGAAAGGCCAACGTAGTTGCAGATGTCTTGAGCAGGTATCCAGTGACTATGTATCTGACATCAGACCGTCATCTTTTGGCCAACCTGGACAGTTTGGGAATTGAGGTGATTATTCTGGGCATGGAGGTACATATATGGGGTTTACAGATTCAGTATGAGTTGATGGACAGAGTCAGATCAGCATAGTATGATGATGATGCCCTGAGGTGTATCAGGGAGCAGGTGCAGGCAGGATTGCTTGATGATTTCTCTATTGCCGAGGATGGGTCGTTGTGGTACGGTGCTAGACTGTGCGTTCCGAGTGGGGAGCTTCGGGAGGAGGTTCTTCAGGAGGCTCATCGCTCTCAGTACTCTATATATCATTCTCTATATGTATGTGTATATATATATATATATATATATATATATATATATATATATACACATATATATATATATATATATATATATATATATATATGTATATATTGTGTGTGGCTTTGTGTTGGAGTTGGAGGAGGCTACAGGTTCGGCCAAAAGAGGATTAGGGAGTATGTGTTTATGTTTGTAGAGGGTGTAAAGGATGGGTGTTTGATGTTATGAGTGAGAGTAGATGAATGTATGTATATGTGTGTTTGTGGGTGAGATAGAGAGTGTTTGGAAGAGGGGGGAAACCAATTCCTGCTGTCCAGATTTCAGCCCCTATTGGCAGTCCTAAAATGCCCATGGCTGTCCTATTTTTGACACTCTAAAGCACCCCTTAAAACCCACTTGACAGTCCCTAAAACATTTCCTTGATAGCCCTTAAACCCACATACATTGCTGTCCCTTACATGCCATTAGATGGCTGTCATTCACTGTCAAGAACAGTCCCAAAACCCCCTTCATTTTAGCCCTCCAGTTTACCCCTTTGGACTGTCCTGCACACACCAATGTGCTGTCCATTTCAGCCATTGTTGGACAGTCCCAATAGCCCCAAATCAGTCCAGAAAAACCATGTTACTGCTGTCCCAAAACAGCATGTAACACCCATCCTATATGCTGTCCCTTAGGACCAAAGGGCTGTCCTATTTGCCAACAAGACAGTCCCCATTAAACCACTTAACATTCCAGATTTTTAGACACCCTATTGGCTGTCATTGCACCCCCTTTGGCTATCCAAACAAAGCCCTTCAAGTCCCATAAACCAGTCAACATTTCAGTCCTTAAAACTACTTCAATTTCAGTCCTACACACCACCACCATACCACTGTAAACCTGTCCCATTTTGCCTTGTGTGTTTGTGTGTAATTGTGAGTTGTGTGTGTGTGTGTGAGCTATTTGTGAGTGTGTGTGTGTGAGCTATTTGTGAGTGTGTGTGTGAGAGCCTAATTGAGTATAACAAATAGCTAATAGAAAACCTATAGGAAGCCTATGAGTGTGAGATGTATGAGTGTATTTTATGAGAGTGTGGTGTGAGGATGAATGTGAGAGTGTTGTGAGGGTAAATATATGTTATGGTTTAGGTAATAGGGTAAACCAATACCCATGTCCTAACATAGCCTAGATACCTAGGATACCCAAAATTCTTGGTAGGTAAACCTTAGATAGGTTGGTATCTAGCTACCCTAAGGAGCCTAGGCTAGTATCTTGGGTATTAGCGGGGTTTCCTTGGGATTGGGCAAGGTATCGGGATTTACCTTGGTAGTGTAATGTTAGTTTTGCCTAGGAATAGGGTATTTGAGTTAGGAGTCTAAGATAGAGTTAGAACTTGATTCCTTTGATTGGTAACGATCAAATATGGTGCTCATAGACTAGTTTTGACGTCGGTTGACCTTTTTGACCATAAGTCAACAAAAGTCAACCGAGAGTCAAACGTAGCCTTTAAGCGACCAGATTTGACCGAAACCAAACCAGAGTTGACCAGTTGACTGAAAGTCAACAGTTGGTCAACATTAGACTAGTTTAATCTAGGGTTGACCTAGAGTTGACTAGAGTTGAGTTTTTGACCAAAAGCCAACTTTAAGTCAACCTTTGACCCCGTTTGACCTAGTTTGACTTGGATTGACTTCCAGTAACCTAGTATGATCTAGTATGAACCAGTATGACCTAGTATGACTCAGTTTGACCTAGATTGACCTAGTTTTGACTTAGACTTGCATTCATGGCTTATATTAGTTTCCTTTTCAGTATAAAACCCTGTTTGACTCATAGTATCTTATTTTAGGTCTGTGATCACTCTGAGCGTCTGTTCACCCTATCAGCTCAGGACCACAGGCGAGTACATTCACTGATAGTTTTCATTGTCTTGATATCTACTATATCCGATTCAGTCATAGTATTTTACATGATTCCTAACACGACATTTCATGGACTAGTATACGTCGGATCCTGTCATGAGATGTTATTCCTAGACTCTCTTGGTATATGAGTATGTGATATTTCTGTGTTCATGTACTTATATAGATACTGATTTGGGAGTGGGCTGGCCCCCTGCTCTCGAATCCCGTGTCATGACGTGCCATGTCCGGATCCGTGATACTATTCGGGGATGGAGAAATTATTAGGGGTTATGTGATCAAAGCCTTCATGTAACTATATTTTGCTAGTGCCACCCTCACCTCACGTAGGGTGTAGCAGACACCCCATTACCAGTTATCCAGGTTAGACGGCATGACTCTCCGTTGAGGATACCGCAGATTGTCGGGCCAAGTGGATAACCATCTCTTGCTTCCCTAGCCGATCACATATCGCTCTAATAGTTCAAATCGCTTTTACATTTATTTAGCGTATCTTATATTCCAATTCAACTTTACTTTCTGTACTTCTCACCATGCTATGATTTTTATTTCTTACATGCTTTATCTGTCTTTTATACTGTAACATGATTTGAGACCAAGTTCTGTTTGGAAGAAGGGTTACAACTCCGGTCCTTATTTGGTTCAAGGGTTGTAACTCGGCTTTCAAATGGTTCCCAAGTCGTCTATATCTTTTGTCTTGTATTTTATTATTGCTGTCTCTTATAGTATTTCTTAATTCATATGAAACTGCTGTTGGTGTTTGTACTTGCTCATTTTTCTGACAGGATATGTTGGCAAATTTTACAGATGATTCAGAGGCTGATTGCCCAACTTACTATGGGGTTGAGTCTGATGGACTAGATTTAGACCGTGGCTTGTTGGTAGAGCCACTAGACTTTGCTCACCCTGAGTAGCATAGTTTAGTTAGGTTTGCCTGGCCTGCGAGCCAGCTAGTACATTTCAGTTTTGTAGTATCTCATATATTCTCTTAGACTTTGATGTTTCTGTTTAGCTCTGACTTGTGGATTTTGGAACTTATTTCCTGTTTTATCTATCATATCTCTTTTCCATTGCTATTTACCTTAGTTTGATATATGTGATTGAGACTATATTGCTATGTCACCTCCATTCGGAGTGTATATACTGTACAGGTACATTTATCTGTTTTAGTCGTAGTATTTACAGACCCTATATACAGCGTTCTACCGCCAATTCTGCAGCGTAGGCTGGACGTAACCACGCGCTGGTGCCCCTCTTCAGGGTGCGGATCGTGACACCATACCTCATGGAGAGATAGGATTTACACTTTATGAGATGTGGCAAATCTCTTTTCTACCTACCGGGGGATATCCTTACGAGGAGTATGCCCAACCGAAGAAGAAATGGAAGGATTGAAGAAAACCAATCCGAAGATGATTGAAGTCTTTGAAGAACTCCTTTACCATTATTTTGCTTGTTCTTTCTATATGGACAGCAAGGCTGCAGGCAAATGTTATACTTCAAAATGAACAATATATCTTTTTCGGGTCATAACAAGAAGGATAAATATAATGATACGTTGCATTTCCAGCCTCAAGTCTTTCAACTATTGAGCCCTGAAGAACTGGAGGCTTTAATGAAGGAATTTAAGATCAGCGATCAGAAGCTGACTGAAAAATGGAACGGTTTCCTGGTTGGGACAACCACAGAGAGTTACGCTCGACAAAGTGGAAGACCTATGTCACGGGAAGCTTTGTTAGCTGAATTTTTATCCATCTAGCTGAGGCACTTCGTGGTTCCAGGCAATTGTACGGTGGACATGATCCATGCAAGAACCCTTTTTGCAACCGTCTGTCTGGTATTTGGGCTACCAACGGACTTATTAGCAGCCATAACATGCAGATTATGTGCTGGACTTCGTGAACTCTCCACTATACTGTTGTCAGACCCTCAACAGGGTGAATTTCCTCGTAAGAAATGCCTTTTACATATTTGTTTGGATGGTTGCTCTATCACCATCCTTCCCTAATGAATCGTGGACAGGCTCCAAATGAAAACTTAGCAGGACTTCTTCTCTATAAATATAAGAGGTCGAATTAGAATGTGACCAAGATCGAGGATTGCCGTAGGACATTGAATCGAGGAAATAACTGGGTATTCTATTACAAAATCCCATATGTGTATGCTGAATATGATGGACTCGATTATTTTTATGATATAGAGAATGTCCATACTCCAATGGACACATAACTTTTCCTTTGGTTGGTGATGAATAGACCATCACATTTGGTCTATCGTATTGATGGCGGGTGTTATCTAGTACCCTATCTGCTGAGTAGATTTGCCTGATAATTTGGATACGATCAATGGCACATGGGAAATGCAACTACCGTATTAGAGGGAGTTGGTGGTTTGGTAGATGGAGCCCGTACTTGGCAATACTACAGCTCTCGAGGGACGAAAGCTCAATTCAATCTGCCTGATATCAACCCTCCATTACATATGTTGAATACATATGTGATGTTTTATACTTCTGCTAATACCTTCTTTGAGGGTTACGACCCGAGGACGAGTTTTAAAAGTTTTCTGAAAAATCTAAGATGATTGGCGGCTGCTCAGATCAACCTAGCGGAGGCAGAGGATAATGCGCCTGCTGAAGCACCTTTGCAAACGGTTGATTTAGATCAAGATCCGACATTATCTGCTATATATATTTCGATCATACCACCTCAGCAAGGAACTCAGACTTCCTCCTCTCGAGATCTTCCCCAGAGGAAGAAGAAAAGTAAAGCAACAACACACCAGGAGATGGCTACCTCCCCAGGTGCTAGGGTGACGATATCACAAACTCGTCTTCACTCGAGTGAGGAGTTGACATCCCAGAATGAGCCTGCACCCTCTATCAGCAAGAAAAAGAAGGCTTCCGCAGAAGAAGGTAGTCAAAGAGTAGCATCTTCAGCCAGAAAGGCTGCTAGAATAGAAGGGTCAGGCCCAACTAGAGTCGAGCCAGAGTCGCTGCCTTCACCGACTCCACGAGAGCAAGTGTTAATGGTAGATGACTCCCCCTATCCAGGTAATGCTTATTCTTGTTGCCTCATCCTTTATAATTAATTTTTTTAATAGGATATACTAACACACTTCTTAGTGATATCCTTTCTACATTCGCTGTCGACGGGATTGTTTGCCATTAAAATCTTTTGATTGAAATTTTAATCACAAACAGAATAGTGTTACAATGTAGGACTTAGAAGTATTCCTAGGAGTACACTTTTGTTTATCTGGGTCCCTTGTGCCGATGGAGCGAGTGGTAATACGTTGACTCAATTGACGATCTAATGACGGTTATCGGTTCTCTGAAGGTCTGAGTTGCTCTGGGTGCTGGAGCTTGCGGAGAGGAAGGAGACATTGAGTGTCTGTATCTGCCTCTTTGTGTGTATATGTGGGTTCGTAGCTGTCTGTCTGTGTATCTCTGTCTATGGAAGAAGGAAATGATCCCTCTATTTATAGCTTTGCAGGCTGGCTGCTCATGCACGCATATATAGGATGCGCCAATTTGTGGAGATGCCACATGGTGATTACTGATGGAGGTGCATGGACGATGCACTCTGATTGAGGAGTTCAACCCTTCCTATTGCCTTTATGAGCTGCGGCCGAGCTGACACGTAGCAATGGAGAGGATCTTTCAGTTGCTGAGATCTTGGGTGATTAGCACCCCTTCATAGGCTGAATCAAGTCAAAGGACACATGTCGTAGGTCCATGGCTCGAAGATCTCGAATTTGGTAAAGAGTGATGTGATAGGATACGCCTGGGATTGGGCGCATGAGGAGACTTTAGCTTGTAACCTTTAGGAGTCACGAACCAGTCTGGGCACACAGCTTTTGAGGTGCATGCGAGGCTTTAGTAGTGACTTTAACTTCTATCTTTAGGGATCAGAGAAAACTCTGAGGCGCATGGCTTTTGAGGCACATGCAGAGATTTGGGCGCATGGTTACGGAAGAACATACGGAATAGTTGGGCGGCCACGTGGCTTGTAACCGCCGGAGGAAAGCAATAATGATGCTGACGTCGGCGACGCTTCATCTTCTGAAAAAGATGTTAACTGTTCAGTCCTCGGGGGACGTGCTGCCAACTCTGTCAGATCTCAGCATTTAATGTTCTTTGACAGGTGATGGGCTATTGAGTGGGCGCATCGATCTGCGTTCTACTACGCGCATGGGGATACGTGGGACGCATCCTAATGAGGTGCTTGGTACTGATGGGCGCATCTGTATGATGTGCGGTCTGACCGGCGCATCCGTTTGTATGACACGACTTTATTGGTCCGACTGTTACGTTCTTCGAGTGCTTTAAATAGCCATTTTTGACTTGGCTGAATTCGAAGCGTCGGGTTCATCACCATTAATACAAATTTATTGTACGGGATTCGGAGAGCCAGCCACTTGGTGCATGGGCCCGGCCTATAAATAGTGGCAAGGAGAGAGTTTGCTTCTCGTTCTCTTACGTCCTCCCGAATGAACTTGTTTCTTGAGCACATTCTGTTAACGAGATGCTCCCGAGGGTGAAGATGCGATACATTGTATTCATTGATGCACTTGAAGGTGACTGTTACATCCAAAAGTCGGAGTCGAGGGCTTCTGAGGCAGGCGGAAGATGCATGTTGCATCCAAAGATCGGAATGCTCGAGCCTCGTCTCTGTTATGCTGGAAGAGCCGCAGATCGAAATTGCGGTGCCCCGACTTTGGAGGCTCTTTCCTCTGTCAGAGTGGGTGTTGCCTATTCTGGTTGTGTTGAAAGCCCCATTTTGCCGCGGATCAATTATGGTGCTCTTCTCTTCCTTTGGGCTTTGGAGAGCTCTTCCTCCAGCTAGGAGGTTGATTGCCCACCCTCGTTCTGCTCAATAAAAGCTTTATTAGTCGAAGCATTTGATCGGGTCGAAGTGGCGCATATGCTGAGACTTCATGATGCACATAACTGAGGCTCTTGAAGAGATGCGCCTGACTGAGACGCCGAAGAGATGTGCCTGACTGAGATGCTGAAGGGCGGCACATAATTGAGCTGCTGAAGGGATGCGCCTGGCTGAGATGCTGAAGTGATGCGCCAAGCTGAGAGCGCATGGCGGTTGTTGCGCCTAGCTGTAGACTTAGGGTCTTTTCTTTGTAGAAATTCTCCTTTGTACAGCTCTTTTTTAGACATGTAATAGACTTTTATATGAAATAAAAATCTTCTTTTGATGTCTATGCTTTTGCTATTTGCTGTGCCGAGTACTTCATCCGAGCACCTCGGCGCATGTAATGTTAGGCACGTAGGATTTCTGGTCCTGAATTTCCATGCTTCTACAAGACCCTCTTCAAAGCTTTCAAGACTTTTTGTCAAGTTTTGGAATACTTTGAATAAGAAGCATGGTGGTATCTTCGATGGGGCGCATGACTGTTCGGGCGCATGGATACTCCACGCATCAGTAATGGGGCGCATGCTCCTCTCAGTTAATGCAAATGCTAACGCTTCGATAACAAAAAAAGATTGATGATGATCTTTTTGGATTTATTTGCAGTTATCTCCTCACAGAACTTGAGACGACGGCTGATGTCACACTTCATCGGTTCACGCGTGCAACTAAGCCTATAAATAGGCGTCTGATGGAGAGAGAGAGTTCTTCCTCTCTTTGCTTTTTCTTTTAGATTTCTTCTTTCGAAAAACCCTAACTTTCTTCTTTCACGAAATGGCCCCCAAGACTCCTCGCGGCGGTGCTGGCCGAAGACGAGGCAAAGGAAAAGAGCCCGTGGAGGCTGCTGCGGATGATGTCCCTCGGACGCCCGTCGACGTTTGGCCGGCGGTGATTGGTGGGTTTCTGTACTTGAGTAGGACATTTTTTAGAACTCACATACACCGATGCGCATGGACCTTGAGTCTTGATGATGTGTTAAAGCTTTTCTGCTGACGCACATGGGTTTAAACGCTAATGATGTGCCGAAGCTTCACTGCTGACACGCATGGGTTTAGACCCTGATGATGCGCTGAAGCTTCACTGCTGACGCGTATGGGTTTAGACCCTGATGATGCGCTGAAGCTTTACTGCTGACGCACATGGGTTTAGACCCTGATGATGTGTCGAAGCTTCTTTTCAGATGCGCCTGAGCCTTGGTTCAGGGTATGCGCTTCTGATGAGAACGTGGCTCAGATTCTTTTTTTTGTTGTTTCTAACATATCTGAATCTTTGCCTTCTTTTGCTGACCACCAGTGTCGATGACTGTCCCGCTCTTGAATGAAGTGCTTCTGGACGCTGCCCTTTGTCAGATGGGAGTGGATTATAATGAGGAGGTGATAAACCCTGCCCAAGCTGCCATTATGCTGGATCAGCCTCCCGAAAGAATGACTCAAATCTGGGAACAACAGCATGGGTTCCTCCAACGGATGATGGAGCGTGGCGTTTTGAAATCTGCCACTTCTGAAAATGTGAATTTCTTGAAGCCTGACTTCCTGTTTGGGGACCGCCTTACTTCTATTGAAGCAAAGGTGTTAAAGGTCAAGGAAGATTGGTTCTTTACAACAAGGGGGGTGAATATGACTGTTAAGCAACTTGAGCGTCAATGGCCTTTGACAGCTTTCTGTATTCTTGCTTCCAAGAGGAGGATATCTTGGGAGCTAACCCCATCTCAGGGGGAGCGGTGGCAGGCACCATCAAGATCGACGCTACCTCCGATCAGAGGGATACTTTGGTCACCGTGCGAGCTGGGCCTTCTTTCGCCTGGCGGACCCCGCGTCCTAGGAGTATTTATAGTGACGTCCCTACCAACACATTTGCGTTTGGCATTTCGACTTTTGCCAATCGTATGCTGACGTTGAAGCAATCGTACCCGAAAGGTGAATTTTGGGTATAGGGTTGGTGTCACCATGTTTCCAAGTGAGACAAGTTGACACTCAGGGTTCTGACGCAGGTTCGAACCGAACTCTGAGAGATTGGGCTAACTGCTGCAATCCGTGCTACCCAGGCAGGTATCGACATCAACATGCATATGTTTCTCGCGCTCCAGGAGATGTTTAATACCCAGACTGGGACTTTCTTCACTCTGGTGGGGGAGCTGGGACTCGCACTTCATGAAATGTACGAGGTGTCAAGGCTCCCTTGGGATCAGAACCTTATGAGGAATACTTCCCGACCAACGAGGAGTTCCAAGTCCTAGAGGACAAAGCTGAGAAGATGATGGTCGTCTTCAAGGAAGTGGCAAGTCATCATTATTATATGCAGAAGAAGGATAAGGGCGGATCACAGCCTCATGTGACCGCTTGGAGAGATTACGTCTTTAAGCAAGATAAGGAGGATCTCTCTCAGTTTATAACTCCGCCAGCGCTTTCCAGTAGCGTGGTGCTCTCCGAAATGAGCAGGTTAAGTGAGAAGAGTCCCCGGGAAAACGAGGACCGGTAGTCGGACGAACGCTCCTATAGCTGTTTCTGGCACCTTACTCATCGGATGTCGTCCAAAGCAGTGTTAGCTGCGTATCTGATGATTTGGCTCCGAGATTATGTCTTTTCGGGCGGGTCAGGCTCTGTGCAGAGGGTGACCCAGAACCTAATCCTGTCAGCTGTGAAGTTGGTTTTTGGCCGTCGCCCGGCTCTACTTCCCGCAATGGTGTGTAACCTGTTGCGAGGTTTACGAGAATTTACGGAAAATGTCATTCGTGAACGAGGTAGGAATGACAACTTTCCCCGTGCTGAACTGACATTTCATTATTTGATGGGGTGGTTAATTCTGCACCATCCCAATATGATGAGCCCGGACCCGGAAGAAGACCACAGGGCCGAAGACGCATTCCTCCGCCGTTTCCACCAGAGAAGCTGGTTGCATACTGGTGTTCCTGTTTGCAGAAAAGTTTTATCCCACATTCAGGGGTGGGAGATCACCAAAGTTGGTCCCATCTTTCTGGGTTTTGAGGCCAACGACGATTTAATGGACTCAGGAGAAGATGCCACCACTCTGCCTCCATAGGGATTCCGCTGGTTGCAAAGTATCAGGCCGTCCCATCTAGTGTATTGGAATAGAAACTAGAGTTACCTGTAACCATATTTGCCGAGCCGTTTTGCACGACAATTCGGCTATGCCACTTGATGTTGGAGAACCCTAGTATTAACTTGGGGTATACTGGAAGTTTGTTGGACGGTGCACGAGCTTGGCATTACTACAATGCCGGATGTACCGGAGCTCGTTTTACGCTGCTTGTTCAGAATCCACGGCAGCCGATTCTTTTCTCGGCTGCCAAATTTTACTGTGTCATAAACGTCGTGCCCCCCGGATATGATCGGGAGACCAGTTTTATTGTCGGCACCCAGTAAGAGGCGACTAGGAACCTGTTGGCGAAGGCTTGGTCGTACCGCCTGCCAGAGGCGGGTTATCGAGGTACCCCTGCCACATCCATGGGGGGTCAAACAGAGCGCTTGGCCGATCAACCGAAAAGACGTGCTGATACAGAGGCTGGCTCTTCTGCACCAAAGAGGCAAAAGAAGGCATTATCACCGACAGTATCAACAGACTCAGCTCCAGTGGAGGTAAGGTGTTCCTCATAGTCTGGTTAGCTTCAACATTTCTTGTGACATATGTTTTCTTTTTGTAGGAGCCGCTAAAAAGGAGACCCCATACTCCAAAATCGGGTATGAGCAGACCAAAGGAGGTGGCGGGCTCATCTGAAGAGCACATTCCGCCGATTGTGATGTCTTCCGTAGAGGAGAACCCGGACGATGTTATTGCTGTAGAGATTCCAGTATCTCCAGATTATATTGGAGGAGAAGCTGAGGTTGCAGCAGTTTTCGGGATAATGCAAACCATCGTGGGGGCCTCCGACGTTGAGGACCCAGCAGATAAGGGGCTTCCAGATGAGGAAGAGGAGTGGAGTTCGTCGTCTTCAGATGACGTTCCTCCAGAGATGAGAGAGCCTGTTGCAGGAGAACAGACATGATTGAAGCAGAGGAGAGGGTTGATTCCCCTCATTGTCATGATGAGGGGAGGTCAGCTGTATCATTGCCGAGTCCTACCCCAGACCCAATAGCAGAGGCTGAGGTGGCTGCCGACCGGGAGGTAGCGACAAATTCTATCCCCGTGGAGGGATTTGATGAGGAAGGCGAGACTCGTCCGCCGAGCCTGACTCCAGGGGAGCCGAGTCAGGAAACAAGTGCTGATCTTGTTGTTTTGCCCAAGGGGAAGGTCCCATGCGGCCTGCTGATAGTGTGTTGGAGATGGATGAGGTAGCCTCTGACGTCGGTGGTCCCTCCGAGCTTGAGAAGGGTAAGGGTTTGCTGGAACCCTCTGTTGCTCCTTCTACTTGGGGTACGATATCGACGCCCCTCTCGGCTTCTTCCGCTCTTTTGGATCTTCGGGCCAGTGGCGAAGTTCAAGCCCCTGTTGAGGGAGAGTCCATTGATGCCGAGGTTTCAGCCTCGCAAATTGAAGCCGGCGGGTCTTTTTCCGGTCTGCCGTCTAGAGTAGCTCCTCCAACTCCTGCTATGACGCCGCAAGTACTGGCGGATGCAGATGAGTATGTGAAGTTTATCATTGAGGCGGTGTATAAAATGCTGCAGAGGGGCGTATCGGCAGTGATGGATGCTAATGGGAGTTTCACGACAACAAAAACCCTGGCACTCCCTCACAGCAGTCTGATATGCTCCCACCAGGGCCATGATCATATAGCCGAGATTCTGGTGGCATCGGTGGCCGATCTAGACCAGCTACTTTTCGAGTTTCAGTGTATCCAGCGAAATGATCTCTCTGCTCTGGTGGAAGCAGAAAATGAGAAGTTGATCGCTGAAACTGAGTCATCTTATCAGGCCACCGTGGCTGTCTGGGAACGCGAAGTGGCCGAAACTGAGGCTGCGATGGAGAGGCTATCTCAGTCCCGCAGGAGAAGGTGGAGTTGCAAGTTGTGTTGGACGCTAGTATAGCAGAGGTTAATGCCAAGATTCACCTCCTTGAAGACCAGCGGGCCCAACTCTTATTAGATGCTGAGCGAGTCCAGACTGAACATATAGCATCTAAGGAGGAGGAAGCGGCTTTCACCCGCCAGGCTCTTTTCCTGGCCCAGCAGCGGCGACAGTTGGATGAGAAGCATGAGGATGACACTTCTTCTGAGGCTATGGAAATGATGCGTCAAGAAGCCGAACGCCGAGTCCTGGCGACCGTAGAGACTCGGACAGCAGACTTGAAGCGTCGGATTGAAGAGCTTTCAGCCAACCCTGGAGATGCTTAGGGATTGTAGTCTCTCCACTTTTTTTGTTATTTTGTGTAACTTGCAACTCCTGCTGGGGATGTAATTCTTTACTTTTAAATAAAGAATGAAGAGTTTTGTGTTGTGTTCATTTTTGCTGTCATGAACTTGATGATTTATGTGGATCTATTATCTTTTGCGTACCTTGGTTGTTAGGTACAGATAATAA
The DNA here is from genome assembly GCA_029216955.1 of Iris pallida. Lineage (NCBI taxonomy): Eukaryota > Viridiplantae > Streptophyta > Magnoliopsida > Asparagales > Iridaceae > Iris > Iris pallida. Next base: position 13,769,856 of record JANAVB010009598.1, read on the forward strand.
GTTTGAGAGAACCTGACATATTTGCTCAGAGGTGATGTGGACGTGGCAAATATGGGGTTCAAATGATGGAATCTTCCTACTCAGAGGTGTTATGGACGTGGTAGGAATGACTCTGGGAGGATACGCAAAACTACTCAGAGGTAATCTGGACATAGAAGTTCTGCGATCAATGTACGACAACGTAGGGGTTGTCTGTACTGGATGTTTACTTAGGTAATGTGGACGTAGTAAACATGATGGTTAGCGTAGTCTTACTGAGCATAGGATTTCGCTTTGTAGGGCGTAGAGGAGCAACTCAGAGGTAATGTGGACGTGGTTGTCCTTCTACTAGAGGATAGAACGCCATAGAACAGCTGGGTTCTAGAAGCGTAAGATTTTGTGGGAGGTATACGTGAGCCCTGATGATTGGGTCCACAGACTCCCTTGTTGGGTGGAGATAGAAGTACATGTCTGAAGGATGTCAAGAGTAGTACTTCTTTAGGAACTTGCCGTTGATGGACATCATGAACAAGTCCCCATTGGGTTTGGCGAGGCGGTAAGCACCGTTTGAGTATACCGTCTCTATGCTGAAAGGTCCCTCCCACTTGGGCTCGAACTTTTATTGTGTCTTGTGAGTCAACACCATCGGCCTTCTTACTGTCAGAACCAGGTCGCTTACTTGGAAGGTCCTCTGCTTGACCTTCTTGTTGAAAGCTTGTGATATACGGGCTTGATAGAGTTCGATGCGCTGTTGAGCTATGAGACATTTTTCGTCAAGTGCCTCCAATCCTCGCAGACGGCGACGTTGATTGTCTTCTTCTGTGAGTTGATTTATGATTGCTACACGGAGTAAGGGTATCTGGATCTCGAGAGGCAGTGTCGCTTCGCTCCCGTAGACCAAGGAGAATGGTGTGTTGCCCGTCGGGGTCCGTACCGTTGTGCGGTAGGCCCAAAGGCATTCGTCGAGCTTTTCATCCCAGTCGCGTTTGTTGGATGACACGACCTTTTTGTGTAGCTTGATGATAGTTTTGTTAAATGCCTCGGCCAATTCGTTAGCTGTCGGATTGTAGGTGGTTGACGCCACGTTCTGAATACGATTCTTATCACAAAATCTGCTGAAAATATGGCTGATAAATTATGGGCTATCGTGGATAATCCTTCGAGGTACCCCGAAATGGTAAATAACATGGTGCTTGATGAAGCTGATCACCATAGAGCTCTTCACTTCTGCCAGCGAAATTGCTTCTGCCCATTTGGAGAAGTAGTCGGTGATGGCTAGGATGAAGCGGTTCCCCCTTGATGAAGGAGGGGTGATCGGTCCTACAATGTCCATGCCCCAAGCTTCGAAGGGCCAGGAGGCGACCGTAGGATGTAGTGGTTCCGACGGTGTATGGATGAAGTCGGCGTGGAGTTAGCAAGCATGGCACTTCTTAGCATAGTCGACAGCGTCGGCCGCCATAGTTAGCCAATAGTAGCCCATACGTCGTAGTCGATCCTGCAACTTAGGCCCATGTTGATGAGCCCCGCAAGTTCCGTCATGAGCTTCTCGAAAGGCTTCGGCTGCTTCTTCGTTGGACAGGCATCGAAGGAGAAGTCCATCGTAGGAACGTCGGTACAACATTTTAGTGGCTGTATCATAATAGAATCGAAGGAAACGCCTCCTGACTGAGACGGCTTCATTCGGGTCCTCTGGAAGAATTTCGTAGACAGCGAAGTCGATGAACGGGAACCTCCAGTCTCGGACATTAACATCAGCACTTGTTGACATGGCATAGGCCGTTCGTGAGCATAGGTTTCGTAATCGGGGTACCGCCAATGAGGCTGCGAGGCCAGCCAGAGCGTCAGCCTCCAGGATTCGTAATCGGGGTACGTGTTCTATGAAGAACTTGGTGAATGTTGCAATAATATTCAGTGCAACCTCATGGTAAGGAACCAGATCTTCATGGCGAACTTCTTACTGCCCTGTGGTCTGGTTAACGACGAGTTTTGAGTCGCCGTAGGCTTCCAGATGATCCACCACCAGCTGTTGTGCCAGCTGGAGTCCCATGATGAGAGCGTTGTACTCGGCAACATTGTTGGAGCAAGGCTTCGAAAGGGATTAAGCACGCTGGATGACCAGCTAATCGGAGGAGACTAAGAATACCCCCACTCCGGCGATGATTTGGCCTTTGGGGCCTGTTCTTGAAGCGCCATCGAAAAACATCCGCCAGACAGAGCTTTCTTCGGTGACGTTTGATTCTTGGACCTCATCCGGGATATCTTCAAAGAGTCTGGAGGACTCTGGGATGGGGTGTACATCTAAAAAGTCGGCCAGAGCTTGACCCTTGACGGCCTTTTGTGGGACGAACCCCATGTTGTACGGCATCAATAGGATCGCCCATGTAGCTAGCCGGGAGTTCAATGATCCTGGCTTTGTCAGGAGAACCCTGAGCGGATTGACTCGGGAGATGACATGAATTGTCTAGCCCGAAACATAATAGCGAGTCTTTTGGATGGCGAACACCAAAGCCAGACACTCCTTTTCAACGGGGTTGTACCGGTGTTCGGTCCCGATCAGTGTTCTACTGAGGTAGTAAATAGCTTGCTCATAGCCTGCATCACTGTTCTGAGCCAGCAGAGCACCGAGGGAATGGTCCATGGCCCGGACGTAGAGGAGAAATGGTTTGCCTGAGACGGGTGCCACCAAGACTCGCGGGCTTGTCAGGTAAGCTTTGATGTCATCGAAAGCTTTCAAGCATTCCCATGTCCATACGTAAGAGACTCCCTTCTTTATGAGCTGAGTGAAGGGTTGGCATTTTTCGGAAAGGTTTGTTATAAACCTTCGGATATATGCCAGACGCCCCTGCAGACCTCGAAGTTCTCAGAGATTCTTTGGAGGATCCATGTCAAGGATGGCCTTGGTCTTCTCGGGATCGACATGAATGCCTTTTGCCGTGATGATGAAGCCCAAGAACTTTCCGCTAGAAACCCTAAGGAAGGTCTTGAGTTGATGAGCTCGCATGAGATCGAAGACTGTCTTCAGATCTTGTAGGTGATCTCCTTTGAGATGGCTCTTGACTGCAATGTCATCAACATAGCACTCAACTATCTTGCGAAGATGTTGACGGAAGTCGTTGGTATATAGTACTAGCATTCTTCAAGATGAAGGGCATCACTGTGTAGCAGAAAACCCCCTTCGGAGTCCTGAATGACGTATGTTTTGCGTCATTGGAGAATATTTTGATCTGGTTGTAGTCCGAATACCCGTCCATGAAAGACATACGTTCGAAGCCACATGTATTATCGATTATCACGTCAGTGAATAGAAGCAGGAATTCATCCTTCGGGCAAGCGGTGTTGAGGTCCCTGAAGTCGATACAGACTCGTATCTTCCCATTCTTCTTGGTGATAGAGACGACATTGGCCGCCTAATCCGGGTGTTGTTCTTCACGAATAAACTCGCTAGTTAGGAGTTTGTCCACCTCTTGATCGATAGTGTTCATGATGTCAGGACAAAAACGTCGCTGTTGCTGCTTTATAGGCTTGGCATCATGCAAGATGTTGAGCTTATGCATCGTGATCTGAAGATCAAGTCCTGGCATATCTTCGTAGCTCCAGGCGAAGACGTCGATATATTCTTTAGCCAATTGGACCAAAGATTTTCGGTCTTCTCCTTTGAGGCTTTTGCTGATGAAGATGGGTTTGAAAGAAGATCCTTCCCCAAGGTCGATCTGCTCGACTTCGTCTTCGGTAGGGGGTTCGCGTAATTCAAAATGAGACTCCCACTGTGCTCCTAGGAGTTGAGCCCAAGGTTCTTCCTCGAAGAATTCTGGCGTTTGATCTTTGCCTTCATCTTCTTGAGGTTGTGCAGATGCCATGTTGGCCGACAGCACCTTCTTGAAGACTGAGCCGATACTGGTATCGGAATCCCAAGTTGATGATTCGGACGAATGAGAATGTTCTACTTCTTCTGCCTCCGAACTTTCTGAAGTTGTCGACGGCGTGACATAGCCCACCCCCCGTCGATAGTAGTCATACGGCTTTCCTTTAGGTGTTGGGAGCCGGAGAGGAAGACGTCGACCCTTACCATAGTTTAGGCCTTTGTTGCTTTATTGATCGTAACCCATCTTTTGGATGAGGTACTTTGCCTTGTTCATGTACCAATAGACTTGTATTCTGCCGGTATCTGGTTCTGGCTCAAGTGGCGGGAAGTCTTGATGACGCTCGACTTTGTCAAAGATGATAGATTCTTCATCTCGATTCTGTGGTAGGACTATAAAACAGACCCCTTGAGATGGGACTACTCGATTTACATGATGGGCGATCGTTATTTGTGTTTGCAACGACCGTAGAGCGTTATTTAATGTATACATGGCATTCCACTATAGAAGACTAGAATAATTAAAAGACACTCTATTATTGATGAAACATGAGATTTTATCCCGCGGGATTATATTGTCCAAAGAGGGTGCATCTACATCAGCAGATATATATTCCCCTAGCTCTTCATCTATGAGTACTGGGGTTGGATCGGGAGAGTCCACTGCAGCTTTGACCTTGGGATCCGAGAGGGCTATGTGGGCCTTCTCCGAAAGCTTAGATGTAGTACCCCGTCCCTACATCGTGCCCCGTATACTGTTTACGGGGTACGCAAGAAAGAAACACTGTCGCTATCGATTCGGTCGGGATAGACCGAGTCGATCGAACGGGAACGGTCGAATTAAGTTCCATTCCTCGTTATAGAATGTCTTCTTCAGAACCAAGTCCCATATTCAGCGGGTTGTGCCTCGAGGATTGACTCTGCGGCTGAGTCGGAAGAGACCTCCCGTTGCTCTGCTTTTTACGCCGCTTGTGTTGGTTTTGGCTTTGTTTTCTGAATGCGTTTTCGTGAATGTTTTGATGGTTTTCATGGCTTGCAATTCGAACTCGCATTTTCTATCGAACTCCTTGAATAATGCAGTATTCTAAGGTTGCTTCTGTAATTTCAGGTAATCGCGTAGGCGACGTCTAGCACGACCAACAAGTTCTCTCGTCGAAGTAAACTCAAGGTGAGTGGCTGACCCTTCTCTTCTCGACCCCCTTCTTAGGCAAAATTGATAGTGTTGTTGCGAATGAAAAGATAAATGCAAGTGCACGAACACGAATGAATGAGCAAGTTATCTAAGAAAAGGTAGGCTATGTCTTAACAACTAAAAACATGTCTTTACACGGTCATGGACAACTTGTCGACAAGGTGAGCGTTTCCTCGCACGGCAACCCGAGGCCACGGAACCGTTGCGGCCGAAAAAGAAAACAAGTAATTAGCTGTGCTGGGCACGGGTTAGGCGAGGACTTGCAGCGGGGCTCGCTACTCGCGCTGAAAGGACCCCGTCTAACAAAATCTAGAGGAGTCCACGATGGCTCTGGGAGCCAGTGACCAACACACGAAATATTGCACTTGGTATAGAAATGATAACAATTGACAAGGAAGAACATGGTAAGTTTCATAAGGCGCGGCGCGGGCCGCCGTCGGTAAGTTTTAACGTAAATTTCACTATGCTTGTCATATGCTTGTTTGCAATTCATTAGGATGGTTAGAAATATTCATACTTTAAGTCATTTAAACTCTTCAACCAAATGAGAGCTTGGAACTTAAATAGTCACGCACCAGTACAAAGTGTAATATACTGATCCTCGCTCTCCACGCAGGTACCCCGAACCACGAAGGGCGTGCCACTTGAAAGCTCAAGGCAAAGTGAACCCTTTCGAAGCCTCGTCCGCGTGTGAAGGCTTGTGTTTCTAGTTTCCTTTTGAAGAAGACCCACACTCAGTCCAAAAGAAGACATGGCGACTCGACTTTCCACGATAGCAGGTAGAAATGTGTAATGGTTTTTGCTTGTAAAAAGGGATGTAATGTATGGAACGACTATCTCATTGGCGTTTATTTTGTAAGTCGAGTCATGTTGTAGCCCGCACGGCAATGATTGTAAAAAAGTCCATGTAAAGTTTTTATTATCAATGAAAATGTCTATTTCTACTTCAAATGTGTCATTCAATTTCTCTGCGTACTCTAATTTGATGTTTTGTTTCGGATAACCTTATGACTATGCCTTGTGCGATCACAACTTTGGTTCGCACGGCATCACGCCCGGGGGACGACTATCGATTCTACAGAATCGGGGCATGACATTGGATGAGACGGATGGTTGCAGAGGCTTGCCTTTAAGACGCACCTTCAGAGGTGCCTCAACTGCGCCTTCAGTGATTGGTGGCTTCCCTTGTAGTTTTGCCACAAGGGGGGCCAATGTTTAAGGCAGCTTTTCCTTTGAGTCGAATTTTTAAAGGAGCGTCGGGAATCATCTCTGGCTCCATGTCCGGCTCTGCTGCCATTTCTGCTTCATCGTCAACATCATTGGCTTCCTCCTCGTCGGGCGACTTGTACAAGGTAGAATCAGTGAAGTAGGCTTTGACCCCCTTGAAAGGGTCAATGTCCGCGAACTCCGTCTGGATGATGTTATTGGTGGACACGTATTTCATACATTGGTGGAGTGTGGATGGTACCACTATGTACTCATGCAGCCACGGACGACCCAGTAGGAGGTTGTAGTTGACGTCGGCATCCACGACATAGCAAGTCACCTCGGTTCTAAGGTTACCGATATGACACTTTAGCCGTATTTTGCCCAGCGGCTCGCTTTTGCTAGCATTGAAGCCGCTGATTGTAGTGTTGGAAGGCGCCAGATGGTACATTGGGATCCCCAGTATTGAGAGTAGCGTCTTTGGGATGATGCTGAGGGAAGACTCTGGTTCGATCTGAATCTGTTTCACCTTAACAGAACCGACATACCTTGTATAATATAGTGGTCTGTTGTGTCGGTTGTGCTTGAGCAGCATGTCTTGTTGGGTAAAGGTTATGTTGGGGATAACCTCATCTACACAATAGCAGTGCACAGATGTAGTCGAAAGATCTTCAGGCTACTTGACCTGACTGATGAAGGACTCAACATCCTTCAGAGCTTCACAGAGAGCTTCACGAGTGTCCTTAGAAAGACGAAGAAGCTCAAACAAAGATAGACGGGCAGGAGTACTGGCAAGTTATGCCAGTATGTCAAAGTTGTGGGGCTTGGCTAGCTCGAAGCATTCTCCTTTCGCAAAGGATTGTCGAAATGAGCCTCTACATGCTTCTGTTTATTGGCTGCTGGAGGCTTGGATGGGCCTTCTTCCTGGGCAGCAGGGACGGTGCAAGGAGGCACCACCTCGACGGCAGCTTCGTCAGGTTGGGCGTTCTGATACGAACGCGTCTGTACAGGAAGTGCCTCTTCCGCAGAGGAAGAGACCATGCGGCAAGACTTGATCTTCCTGTCTTTGGTTTTGGAGGCAGAGCGTACCTCCGGTTGAGTAACCTCGGAGACGAGATCGGGATGAACCCATAAGATCTCCCCCCGAGATATGGTGAGTAGGATGATTCCACTCATATTGTCACGTATAGGTGGTAAATTGACCACCTCCATTGTCGCCTTTGGGATGGGGACGACACCATATTGCGTTGTGGTTGGTGGTAAGGTGCCAAATTGGAGTGATACCAGGTTAGCCGAGACCATTTTCTTCTCGTAGTCGACGGAGATAACATCCGCATTGATCATACACTGGATGTAGTTTTTGAGGACGTAGCAGCCCTTAGTTGGATATCCGACAAACCGATGGTAGTGACAGTACCTCGGATGGTCCACTTTCCCAACCTCGTCAGGACGCTTCGGGTCCGGCAACTTGATCTTGTCACCCTGCTTCAATATCTCGAAGAGTTGTAGGGTGTCTTCATCGTTGAAAGAATAAACCTCTATTGGCCTTGGTACAAGTGGAGGCTTCTGAGTGGGTGCTGATGCACCTTTGGAGGCATTGACAATCAATACCTGTTTCCCCTTTGTCTCTCGTCCAAGGTTGTTGGCTGCAGGGCATTTTCTCTTATCCTCAAAGGCAGGAAAACTGACTCCCAGAAGACGAGCATTGGCCGCCTTCTTTTCTGCTGCCTCGGCCTCGATGATCAAGGAACTCTAGTCGGGAGAAGGAGTAGAGTTGAGCCAGAGTTTGATCGCAGGCAGCATGTTCATGCTGCAGGAGGAGAGGAGTGCATGTTCTGGCATGCCCGAGGGCAGTCTGAAACAGGCTTGTCAAAAACGTTCGATGAATGCTCGAATCGTCTCCTTCTCCTTCTGACGCACCTCTATGAGGGATGCCATTGTCATGTCCTTTCCTTCGTCGTAGAAACGATCGAGGAAGAGATGCGTCAAGTCGTCAAAGGAAGATATAGAGTTATCGGAGAGACTGCAGTACCAGTCATAAGCCACTCCTTTTAGTGCCCCGACAAATATGCTGGTGAGTAGTGCGTCCTCTTTCGGGAGATATCCTATTTGGGACTGGAAGTACGTCAGATAACGGCATGGAGAGTCCTTCCCATTATATGGCGTCAGTGTTTGTGGTTTATATTTGGGAGGATAAACCACCTTGTTCCATTCGAGGGGATACGGTTGGGGGATCCCCATCTTCTGGTGCTCCTCTCTTCGACTCGAAGTGCTCTCGTAAGTCCCTGATCATGTCCACCATGTCTTCTGTGGAGCTGGGAGCCGGAGATGGTGGCACAGCCTGGAGTTGAGCATTTGACGGCTCCGACGTTCGAGGTACCTCGTGGCGATCTATATCCAAGTATACCCGTTGAAGGGTTACAATTGATTCTCCATTGGCCCCTGGGTCAGGACCGGTAGAAGGCGCCCTGGCCAAAGCTGACCGTATCTCAACACTGCTTGAGTCAGTGTTTGCATGAAGACAGAGAGGGTTTTGAGTCCTCCCTCCAAGGTATCCATGCGCTGGACAAGGACTGCTGGCGGCGCATCTGGCTCGGCATCACCCCCAGTCATGTATACTGTCATGACACGGCTGGAAGTGGATGGATCGGTTGAGGCTTCACTCTCGGCCTCACTCTCTTGTAGGGGAGTTGTCTCTCCTGGAGCTTCGTCCTGGCTACCCCCAGCTACGTTCTGGAGGACACCCTCGTCTTCGAGAGAAGTATCCGCAAGGGCCGGATTACCCCCAGTTCTGTCTTGGAGGACTTCTTTGTCTTCGAGGCACAGATTCACAGGGGCTAGACTACCCCCAGCTACGTCCGGGAGGCTGACTTCGTCTCCAGGATGAAGATCCACCCCAGCTGTGCTTTGGAGGACATCTTCGTCTTCAGAAAGAGGATCAACAAGGGCTTGACTACCCCCAGATTCCTCCAGGATCTTCTTTCTCCCCCGAGTGCCTTCAAACACTCCAGAGGACGGGATAGTTGTCTTAGTTTTCCTCGGCTGGCTCTTGGACGAGGACGAGGAATTGCCAGTCGCCTTTCGGATTGATGAGGAGTTAAAGATTACGTTGCATGAAGCAACCTCTAGTTCTTCAATTGACACCTTCTTCCTGAGGCGACGTCAGAGGGGTGTTGATGATTGCAGCCGCTGGAACACCGACTGTCTTGGTGGTGGGACTGTTGTTTTACAACAACAGTTGATGGTGACTACAGCACAGGTATGTCCTGTGAGGGACGTATTGTGCTTGTCAAACGACTCTCCTGATCGACGTTTGTGAGTGATCACGTTACGCAGATCATTGGAGGAGAGTGCCACCTTCGCACCCCCATCAGGCGCATGGCAAGGCCAAATGCCGGGGTGGTCAAGTAAATGCTGCGCCCCCTGATCAAACACCAAACAGGCGCTCAGATCAGTAGTAAGGGTGCAGCACTTAAAGTGACTTGAACGAACCTCAGACGCACAAGCAGTGGAGGCGCGGGAGTTCAAGACCACAGGGTTTTCCTTGCTCAACTTAGTTACGAACACAACAGATGCGCCCAAGTGAGACAAAGACTTTGAAGGTCGACTTATTTCTGCCGTAGAAGCACCCGAGTTGACCTTATACAACTTACCATCAGCAGCACGCATGATTGTGAGCGCATGCTTCTGGTTTGCTGCCGGCATAGCACGTTTAAGGCGCATGGCCCGTGCTGCCTTGGACTTCTTTGTACCAGCCCGCTGGGGTGTATAGTACTCAGAGTCTAAATCCTTCTCGCCACTACAGCGAATGAGTCTGTCAAAGACAGAGACCTTCTGTGGCGCATCAGAAGTGATGCGCAGGAAATTAGCTGCGCCCCTGCTCTGTCGACGTATCTTTCTCGTCTGAAAGGAAGATGGCTAGGGAATGTGGTCAGCCGCACGTTTCCCCGAGAGATGCACTGCACTGGTGGACGCATCTTGGCTGTTGAGGACATCAACAGGAAGGGTAGACTGCATCGACGCATCCCCTTCGGTGGTAGTGCCATAGGCGTCGACCTTGCGCACCCAGACTTGGTGAGTCTTCTTCGACTTTGGTAGCCGCTTTGAAGGACTCACACTGCCTTCAGAGATGAACTCCTCATACGCCTGTTGATTGAGGCGTACGACCAACGTCTTGCGGGAGGATCCCACCTTCACGTCGTCGGATTGCGACACAACTTTCTCGGTAGAGGAGAAAGAGGTCCCCAGCAGAGTCGCCAGCTTGCTTGCCATTAAAATCTTTTGATTGAAATTTTAATTACAAACAGAACAGTGTTATAATGTAGGACTTAGATGTAGTCCTAAGAGTACATTTTTGTTTATCTGGGACCCTTGTGCCGATGGAGCGAGTGGTAATACGTTGACTCCATTGACGATCTGACGATGGTTATCGGTTCTCTGAAGGTCTGAGTTGCTCTGGGTGCTGGAGCTTACGGAGAGGAAGGAGATATTGAGTGTCTGTATCTGCCTCTCTGTGTGTATATGTAGGTTCGTAGCTGTCTATCTGTGTATCTCTATTTGTGGAAGAAGGAAATAATCTCTCTATTTATAGCTTTGCAGGCTGGTTGCTCATGCGCGCATATGTAGGATGTGTCAATTTGTAGGGATGCCACGTGGTGATTACTGATGGAGGCGCATGGACGATGCGATCTGATTGAGGAGTTGAACTCTTCATGTTGCCTTTGTGAGCTGCGGCCGAGCTGACACGTAGCAATAGAGAGAATCTTTCAGTTGCTGAGATCTTGGGTGATTAGCACCCCTTTATAGGCTGAATCAAGTCAAAGGACACATGTCGTAGGTCCATGGCTCGAAGATCTCGGATTTGGTGGAGAGTGATGTGATAGGATGCACCTGGGATTGGGCGCATAAGAAGACTTTAGCTTGTAACCTTTAGGAGTCATGAACCAGTCTGGGTACACGGCTTTTGAGGCGCATGCGAGGCTTCAGTAGTGACTTTAACTTTTGTCTTTAGGGATCAGAAAAAAGTCTGAGGCGCATGTCTTTTGAGGCGCATGCAGTGATTTGGACGCATGGCTGTGGGGGCGCATGCGGAATAGTTGGGCAGCCACGTGGCTTATAACCACCGGAGGAAAGCAATGATGATGCTGACGTCGGCAATGCTTCGTCTTCTGAAAAATCTGTCAACGGTTCAGTCCTCGGGGGACGTGCTACCAACTCTGTCAGACCTCAGCATTTAATATTCTTTGATAGGTGATGGGTTGTTGAGTGGGCGCGTCGATCTGCGTTCCACTAGGCACATGGGGACGCGTGGGGCGCATCCTTATGAGGCGTTTGGTGCTGATGGACGTGTCTGTATGATGTGCAGTCTGACCGGCACATCCGTTTGTATGACACGACTTTATTGGTCCGACTGTTACGTTCTTCGAGTGCTTTAAATAGCCATTTTTGACTTGGCTGAATTCGAAGCGTCAGGTTCATCACCATTAATATAAATTTATTGCACGGGATTCGGAGAGCCAGCCACTTGGCGCATGGATTTGATTTGCCCGGCCTATAAATAGTGGCAAGGAGAGAGTTTGCTTCTCTTTCTCTTACGTCCTCCCAAATGAACTTGTTTGCTTTAGCACATTCTGTTAACGAGATGCTCCCGAGGGTGAAGATGCGACGCATTGTCTTTATTGATGCACTTGAAGGTGACTGTTACATCCAAAAGTTGGAGTCGAGGCTTCTGAGGCAGACGGAAGGTGCCTATTGCATCCAAAGATTGGGATGCTCGAGCCCCGTCTCCGTTATGCTGGAAGTGCCGCAGATCGAAATTGCGGTATCCCGGCTTTGGAGGCTCTATCCTTTGTCAGAGTGGGTATTGCCCATTCTGGTTGTGTCGAATGCTTCCTTTTGTCGCGGATCAATTACGGTGCTCTCCTCTTCCTTTGGGCTTTGGAGAGCTCTTTATCCAGCTAGGGGTTGATTGCCCACCCATGTTCTGCTCAATAAATGTTTCATTAGTCAAAGCATTTGATCGGGTCGAAGTGGCGTATATGCTGAGACTTTATGATGCATATAACTGAGGGTCTTGAAGAGATGCGCCTGACTGAGACACCGAAGAGATGCGCCTGACTGAGATACTGAAGGGCGGCACATAACTGAGCTGCTGAAGGGATGCGCCTGGCTGAGACGCTGAAGTAATGCACCAAGCTGAGAGCGCATGGCGGTTGCTGCGCCTAGCTGTAGACTTAAGGTCTTTTCTTTGTAGAAATTCTCCTTTGTACAGCTCTTTTTTAGACATGTAATAGACTTTTATATGAAATAAAAATCTTCTTTTGATGTCTATATTTTTGCTATTTGCTGTACCGAGTACTTCATCCGAGCTCCCCGACGCATGTAATGTTAGGCGCATAGGATTTCTGGTCCTGAAATTCCATGCTTTTACAGGGATTATCTATCAGTCCACCTACTCCCGCTCATGTTCCTCTTAGGCATACCAAACTCGTAATGAAGAAGAAGATAACAACAGCTGGACCTTTTGGCACCCATTCCACTTCTTCTCAGGCTATGGCGAAGTCACCTCAAGATGACGAGGATTTAAATGCCGCAAAACGGTCACTTGTCTTTGAGGATGACCGAACATTAGATGATGTATTGGGCATTAATGTTTCTGACGCTGACGAGAGCTTACCAGTATCTACTATAATCCTGGTTGCGACGGAGAACAGTGATGACCCAAAAACCAGAGCAGAGGGTGATCAAGCCCTTGATATTGAAGCTGAGGGTGAAATCATCCTCAATGAACAACAAACAAGCGAGGGGAATCTTGAGCCCGAAGTTGAGGGTGAAGTCAACCCCGAAAGACAGATCATAGTATATCGACCACTTGATTTTGGATCTTTCAAAAATTTCGAGCCCGAAGCTGAGGAACTCGAAATGCCCATAATATATGAATACCCTAATCGAGACTCTCCCATGCTTGATGGTCATACGAGTCATGCTCATGAAAAGAAAGAAGAGTTCCCTCCAATACCAGAAGGTGATGAAGTTGGGGGATCTGAAGATCCTATGCTTAAGACTAGAGGATATGATATTCCTGAGGTCAATGACGAGGAAAGCTCCAACGAGGACGATAAGGCCTCTGAAGAATCTGAAGAGAGTGTCGACACCGAGGCCTCTAACGACGAAGAACCTCCTATGGTCGATAAACCTATTCAAGAAATTATCGTCTCAGAATGGCACAGTGGGCAAGCCGAGACCGGAGAAGCTGGAGATATTTACTTTGTCTCTGGTGGCTCAGATGCGGGGAGCAGCAATAGTATACCTACTTCAGTTGCTTCCACTGATCTCGTTTCATCATCAATGAGAGCGCTTCCGACACCTCCTATTCCATTTCCTGCAACTGTTGCTCTCACAGTTGTAACACCCAGTTTTCTAAATGAGGATAATTTTAAAATTTTATGATTTTAATTATTTAATTATGATATTTAAATAATAATATGATTTTTGGTGATTTTTAATCATTTTAAAACTATTTAAAAACCATGACTTATGATTTTGATATGCAGCTAGTAAAGCCCTAGAGACTGTCTGCACTAGAGCCTAACCATGTGATTGGAATTTTTATTTATCATTTTTAGCCTAGGAATAATTTGGTCATTTTGACTTATTAGAATTATTTGATAAATTATTGGATTGATGGTTGTTGATTTTAACTTTTACTAGTTGTGACTTAAGAGACTAACCTAGATGTTGACCCTAGTTATGGTGACTTGATTAGCATGGTGAAACCCTAGTCTAACTTAATTCAACTCAAGTTAGGTCACTTAGGATCAAGTTTGAAATAGGAGGATTGGTGATTTGGTCCATAGGCTTGAGACTTGGAAATTGGTTCCATGACTTATGAAACTTGGCCCGTGGCCCAAGACTTGAAACCCTAACCCTAATTTTATCCTTTATGACCAGCCACCTAGGGATTCCCAACCCTATAAAATCTCTCTTCCTATTGTTCTTTCCTCTTTTATATCATTTCTCCATTTGACAAAAACCAAGGTTTGTTCCCTTCTTCAAAATTCATATTTTATTTATTTATCCTCCTTTTTCATCCTAGTCTTTTGCATTGTGTTCTAAATGATGTTTATGGACTGTTGTTGGAGAGCTATTTCAGTTTAGGATCAATTTGGAGCATTTGGCTATCAAGGAGAACACCCCCCATTTGAAGCTTTTCTTGCTATTTGTACCTATAGGTAAAACTCCTCAAATTATGCTAATATTCTGATTTCTTTGCATATTAGGCTAGATCTAGGTGTCCCTAGCTGTCCCTAGAAATTGGATGGAATTTGTGTCCATTGTGTCCGTATCGGACACGTATCAATGTGTCTATGTAGGTATTTGATGAAATGCTTGAATGGATTAAATCTTTGTATTTTCTAAAACAAATTACATATTTGGGAAGATCTTGATGTGTGTTTTCGAAATCCCACTGACTGAACACGAATTTGTGTCGTTTCTTTGTCAAAAACGACCACGGACACGCTGCACGGCACAGCGCACGGGTGCCCTGATGATACACTATTTTCTCCACGAATTGGACACGTGGACTCGTGCCACTTGGCACAGAGGTGGGGCCCATCACTGATAGACCCCCCCTCGAGTTTCAGGATACGTCGTGTCGTGTCGGACACAAAAATATGTGTGTATGGGTCTTACACTGTCACACGCACACACAGTTTTGGCTCTGATACGTCCTCCAAAACTCTTGACACGACTCTTGTGGACACGGTGCAGGGTGACACATGTTTAGCCCTATGCTAGGCGAACACGTGGACACGAGCACGTGGCCAGTGGTGCACTGTGTCGTGTCCACGAGCTCATGTTTTGCCTGTACAATACTGCACTGCATGTGTTCTGTTACACTGAGTTTTCTCTGATTGGACACGGTCGTGTCCAGCTTCCTGGACACGAACACTTCTCCCAGACACGTGTGCCCACACTCGACACCCGTGTATGTTCAATTTGATGTTTGTTACAAATTCGAATTCGAATTTGGGTTTTTTTGTGTATTCTCTGATACATTGGTTCCCTGTTTTCTATTGTACTGATATTCAAAATTGGTTGATGAAACTGAGTTTATTAGGTTTTTGAACGTTATACATAACTGAGAATTAACCTACATATTTGGGGGTTATGTTAGCATGGGAATGTAGTTTTCGAATTTCATTAATTTGGGCTTGTAGATTTTATTGAACAGGTAAACTGATTTTTGCATACTGTTTAGGTGAACATTGTTCCAGAGATTCAAGACTGTTAATATATGCGATGTTGTTCCTGAGAATTTCAAATGTCATGTGGATTACAAATTGTGACTTGGTTTTCGAATTGATTTGAGAATTGATAAACTGTTGTGTACCCTACAAACCTGAGAACACTGCAATCCTGAGCACTAATTCCTAATGCACACACACACACAGAAATCTAAGAGCAGTTTGACTCCCACACACTCATATATGCACACAGGAAACCGCCTGTTTCCTGAGACACACACCCTACTGCCACTTATACCCTAACTGAGAATGGACACCACTGTTATCTACTGACAATCACACACATGTAAACTGATTTTTTTATATTGACACTCATATTTCTCTCCTAAAACCTGAGACACATTAACACACACTATCCAAACCTGAAACCTATAAAACCTGAGAATCACTTATCCCCACATTCACACACATTGATTGTTATTTAAATCTGAGGTTGACACTGTCACCTAAAATGAGAATTAAACCTATGAACACACACACACTTATGACATGGACACACTCATGTATACACCTTGGCACTTGGAACACACACACATTGATGATATGTCCTGTCACACACATTTTACATTGTTTCTCACTATGTAGACACTCCTACACACACACACATTAAATCACATGTTTACACACACACACACACACACTCATTCACACATTATCTCGCATACACACATTACCCTAATTTATTCCTGTCACTGTTTACCACACACACACTAACTCTCTCCCCTCTCTATATGTTATGTTCTATCCTAACCTATATAGGTATATATGGTTTAGGTATATACATTATGAGATGGATGGTTATGCAATGAATGAATGTAAGGTAGACTTGATAGTTTTGTTTTGGGTATGTGGTTGCTATATGAACTAACCCTACACTAAATTAACCCTTCCCTTCTAACCCCTGTACACAGACACCCATACTCTATGTTTATAGTGCCCCGAAATTCGTGATACGTATTTTATACGTGTTCGTATTTTCTGACCCGTATTTCTCTTTTCCTTGATTAGTTAGTTGTGGTTTATTTTCATATTTAGCATTGTGGTTTAATTGTCATTTATCGTTCATGGATTAATTCTGATTAATGGAGCTTGGTTTATTGAGTATTTCATGGTTCATCATGGCATTGCATTGGCTTGGTTTGGTTCGGCTCGGTGGGTTTGGCTTGGTTGGGTTTTATGTGAACCAAACCACTCCCATCTACCACCACCCTTATTTATATCCCACTCTCTCTCTCTCTCTTTCATTATTACTCATTACTCTTCTTCTTCTCCTTCATTAATTCTTTACCTACCAGAGAGAGGTCTAGGCAAGTGCAACTTGCTTCATGGAGGAACTCAAATTTTATTGCTTTATTCTCTTCCTTACAGCATTTTAACTTACTTTAGTACTTGACATTTTCACTTTCCATGGCTAGATTCTTCTAGATCTAAGTTTACTTTAATTTTTGAATTTCTTGGGTTTTGATCTACTTAATCCTGTTATTTCTGAGTTTTGATGGTTCCATGTTGTAGAGCATTTCATTCTGCCCTATTTTGACCTATGGAAGTTCGGATTTGGACTCCGGATGAAAGTTTCATGGAGCTTGGAGCATGGACTCTTGGCGTTCTTCTTCTCGGAAGCTTGGAGAAGAAGAACAGTGCTAGACTTGACCGCATGAATACTTCATGCGGCAAGTGATTCCGAGCCGCATGAGCCTTCATACGACAGTCCTGGCCGCAGGGGCTTGACTTGACCGCATGAACATTTCATGCGGCAAGTGCTCTCTCAGCCGCATGAACTTTTCCCCGCGAGCCGTATAGACCAGTTACTCGCTGGCCGCATGAGGACTCGAGTCCTCTCAGCCGCATGACTGTCTGGATCCCCTGGCCGCATAGGCCCTGATCCTCGAGCCGCATGAGAACCCCCAGACCCAGCCGCATGGACTTCTTAGTCCGGGCCGCATGACCCTGATTAATCCCAGCCGCATATGCATCTTTTATTTTCCGGAGCCGCATGGGCTTCTACTAAGCCACATGCGCCTGGCCCAGATCCAGCCGCATGGACTTCTCTTCCGCTAGCCGCATGAGACTCACCTAATTGAGCCGCATGTGTCTTATCCTCCCCTGGCCGCATAGGCCTGAGCCGTATGACTTTCTAATAGCTCTGTGTACTGTAATTTATCATTATTTGCCCATGTTTTATAATTCCTTATTGTATATTTTTACGCCCATTTTATATCCTTACGTCTTTTGTCCTGAACTTGAAAATTATGAATTCATTTGATATGTTTGGAATTGATAATTGAGCATGACCTGATAGTAACCCGTAGTGGTGCACTCTTGACATGATAACATGACATGACTTGATAGTGGCCCGTCGTGGCGCACTCCTGACTAGCACACTTGATATGATAAACCTGACATGATTATCTCGAATAGCTGTTGCGATGGCTACCTGACATGACATGACCTGTATCATTAATCCTGACACCGTGGTTGTTTGCATTGATTGTGCTTGTATAAACTACTGGTCCGGTTGTGTTTTGCATCATGTCTAAGGCATGATCCCTGAGTACCACGGTCAAGGATTCATACTGAATCTGGCTAGGTTAATGACTAGATTGATCAAATAGTTCATGGAGAGTTTCCCAGTTACCTGTTACTCCTTTGGTCCCGGCCTTATATATATATATATACATGGGATTTGTTGCTATCCGTCGAGATGAGCGCACTTCCAGCCCGCCGTCGAGCGTGGTACCTTAGGATACATGTATCTTACTACAGTGTGTCTGCTATATCCTGCTATCTTTTCCTTTTCTTGCTGGGATCACTCAGGTAGTAACAAACAGGTAACCGGACTTGAAATTCTCATTGCATTTGCTAGTAACTAGGCCTGTGATAACCCTAGTTAGTTAAAGTAGCAAGCCGTACTTACTGCTTGGCCGTGATTGATTGTATGAGAATAATCTGTCTAGTCTTGTCTTGATCCTATACAAGATTGTTACATATCCAGATTTCTTATATTTATCTTGCCGATAAATGGTGAGAGAAGCCAAGTTCCGTTCAGACGAAGGATTACAACCCCGGTCCTTGTTTGGTTTATGGGTTGTAACCTGGTTATCTGAATAGTCTCATGGTTATCTCATCGTATATCATCCGTCACGCTTTTCCAATATGTCCTGTCTTTTATTAATTCTGTACAAGATTGTCTTTTATATTTACCTATTATGCTTTTTCTTAAATTACTGTCTCTTATTTTATTATTGTGCTAATTGCTGGTTTTAGTTCCTAAGTGAAGCCTCCTTTGTGGCACTTGCTCTTTCTGGGGTCTGACCCAGCTGGTTTTGTATGGCCAGATACCGGAGCAGCAGCAAAGGATCTACCTGCCTTCCAGTCCGATGGTGACCGCCAGGCGTAACCAGGGCAACGAGTGGGTTTCTTTTTTGTTCTCCCACTTTATTGTAAAATTATTCTTTTGAGGCGTTTAGCCGCCGAGCCAGTGTTAGCTCGTATACATTTTTACTTACTGTCTGCCTACGGGCTGTAACATGATTGGCAACTCGAGGTTGATCATGTATGACTTAACTCTTGCTAGTCCTTACATTTTGTACGACTAGCTTCATGATCATCTGGATATGTAATGTTTGGGACGCCTTACAATTGTATATTTTGTGATCTGATATCTTGTGATTATTACTAGTTGGTTGAGATTGAGACAATAGGATAATTTATGACCTTAAGAGACTGATGGCTTGTAGATAAACCCTCACATATCTAGACAGCCGTGACCGTATAGCGGTGTGGATTCCATTCCGTTATACGTAGCTGGCTATGTCCGCCCCCGCTCTCCAGTATTCTGGTTCTGGGGCGTGACAATGTTCACTACCATGCTATGAAAACCCTTCTCTATATGCTTGCTAATATATGTATAAACATATATAGAGTTATATACATGCATGTTATATGTATATAGCTAAACTTAACCAACCTTGTTTCTAATATATATAGATGTGTACTTTGTTAGCCATGCATGTTAAGTACAATTAGATGTTGTAATGTAGCTAGTTTAACCTGCATGCCATGTATAAAATAGTTAGTATTTTGATACCCTTTCATGTCCACAACCATGTGCACACACAACCACATAGGCCCTTACATGCTAGTTTTTCTCTCTCTCTATTTACATATTGTATGTGTAATGTTGTATATATATATATATATAAGCCTATACATATATATAAATTCATGATTAATAGCTAAATGTGGTGTGCCTTTGATGTGTGGTTTGTGTTGTCTTGTATAGCCTTAGGATTGATGTGTGCTTGCTAGGATAGACTGGTTAGGCTTAGTAAGACTTGTTGGGCTAGGACTTGACCTAGTTAACCTAGTTTGACTAGTGTGGTTGACTAAAGTTGACCAAGTGTTGACTTTAGTCTTGTTTGACCTAGACAGCATGCAGATGTATTGTACATTTCATTTATCATCCCTTGTATACATCTTGACTTGTGTTGCTCTAAATAGGAGTCAGATACCTCACCTCGGGCAGTATATTCTCACAGATATTCAGATACCAGGCGAGTACATTCTCTGATCATTTCATAACTTGCTTAGGATTATATTCCTGCTCTAGATTACCTTATTTGATGTTGTCACGATATTATCACGGATTGGTACTATATGGATCCCTACATTGGGATGTTATCCCCCTCGGGAGAATCGAATACATCATGTCGTGTATTTCATGTACATCATGTATTCCTCGCTCTCATGTTATTCATGTTTCTCATGTGCTTCATGCTCGTTCATGCATTCTCGTATACTCTCATGTGCTCTCATGTTCGGTCGTATTTCTCATGTATCTCATATATAACCTATACTTCATGTGTACCCTTTATGGGCCTTCATATGGAATTCATGTGCACTCAGTTCTGAGCCCTCATGTTTACTTCATGTACACCCATCTATGGGCTTTCATGTGAAAATCATGTACGTAACATGACTTGTCTGGATCCTTGTGTATTGATTGGGGTATGGGGGAGTATAAATAATCATGTGAATAATTCTAAAGTAGTACAACCATGTGCGCCTCTTTAGTATATTCACGTGCAATTCCAGCCGTTCATATGTCGACTTTGTACTCTAAATCACTAGTCACTGATAGTTCTCTACTTATAGTAGATATTTCCATTACAGTTCTCTCTATTTACATCATGTACATTCTTTCAGTTTTCATGTATCGTACTCTTTTGTACGTTTATATTTCCTAACCTGCTATGATTTGTGTGAGATATATTGTGCTCGCTCCCGTCCTGACTGGACCTGTTAAAAATTTTACAGAGGATGATGAGGAACCCTGCACCCCTTACTATGGAGCTTGCCTAGATAACACTCGCGACCTAGACCCCTGGGGAGGTTCAGGCAGCTACTGAGGATGATACCCATGCATAGTATAGATAGTCTAGACTGTTCTTCTTCTCATGTTAGTTGTTGTCTTTGATTTTAGAGTTGTATTATTATAGAGATGTTGAGACTTATGTTTGTTAACTTTGATTTATTTCATTTCTATTGTACCTCAGTTTTGATGATTTTCTTTATCTATTCCATCGTGCTATATTCTACCTCTAGATTGTGATTGAGTTGTACCTTCTGTGACTTGGCCTCCAGTTGGAGAGTATTTCATATTGTGCTAGTTATAGTTCATGACCTAGAACAGCGTTCTACCACCGACACTACGACGTAGGCTGGGCGCTGTTACGTAGTCGTACCCTCACAGTGGGTACGGGTCGTGACAACAGCTCTGATTGTTCTGGCTTCTGTAGGAGTTGGTCTAAAAGATATAGCTGCAACTCCAGATGGCAATGACATAGTATGTGGGCTGGCCGATGGGCTTGTGGCATCCTTCTATACTTGCCTGCAAAACATAGTGAGAGTAACTCTGGCCACGGATCTATCCTTTAATGCTCTGTGGAATACTGCTTCATCTTTAATAGCCGCCATCCGAGAGACGGGCGACAATACATGGGCGAATGCCTTAGATCATTGCCAGCTTACAAGAACCCATCACTACTCTTCAAGCTTTGAAGAAGGGTGATTTCAACTCTCTAGTGGAAGCTGAATATCAACGTCTGACCCACGAAGTGATTCAAACTAACGCCTCTTTTCACCAACAGCTGGAGGAGATGGCTGAAGAAGAGAGTCAGTTGACTCATTTGAAAGAACAAACTGAGACAACTATTATTCTTGATGATGACATAGTGACTGCTCTCATGAAGGATGAGGATAGACTTCGTGCAGAGCTGGAGTCCCTTATATCCAAACGAGCTGATTATGAGACGCATTTGGAAGAGAAACGTCAGAAGCTAAGGGAACTGGAGCAATAGTTGCAAGCTTTAAACAAATCTCGAGAAGCCGAGGTGCATCGTTGTGTCCCTATTCTGAGGCTCATGTCAGAACAGGAGAGGAGGACTGCGGTAATAGAGAACATTGTTGCTGGCCAGGATAATCGAGAGAAATATATTGCAGAATTGAAGGCAATCCTGGCCCTTAGTACCCCACCATGATACCTTGTATCTGTCTTTTGCTTTTTCATCCCTTTTTGTTTATCCCATGAAATATAATGAACTTATAAATTCCATGGATTGTGAATAAACATTGCTTTTGTTTTGTTCTGAGAATGCATTTGGTAGTAATGTACACATGACATATTTTTTGAAGAACAACATCAACTATCATATCTGTTCAGAGGTAGTAAGGACATAATAGATAACGATGATATTATCTTTGTTGTGATTATTTTGCCAGAGGTATATATATATGTGACAAATGGATATAGATGAATAATAGAATTCAGAGGTAATGAGGACATGATTCTTCATTCACATATGATTCTTGATCCGTTGAGGCTCAAGAACGAGATATGAAAATATGTTCAGAGGTAAATGGACATGACATATCTTAAGAAACCAGGTCTGTTCAGAGGTGATTAGGACGTGACAAACACCGATTTTGAAAAATTATTATCTATGGTTCTATTTACAGAAGAGTAAATAAAGATAATAATTCAAAGATTTGAATCATATAAAATATTGATATATCATACATTTTTCAAACATAGTATTTTTTCAGAAATTTGCCATTGATAGGCATCATGGCCACTCGACCATTCATCCTGGTCAATTGATAAGCTCCGCTTGAGAAAACTTTGCTTACAACATTCGGACCTTCCCACTTTGCTTCAAATTTACCCTTACTTATATGCGTCATAGTCATAGGACGTCTGACAGTAAGGACTAATTCGCCTTTCTGGAATGCTCATACTTTGACCTTTCGGTTGAAAGATTTGGAGATCCGGGCTTGATATAGCTTGATATATTGTTGAGCTAGTAACTATTTCTCGTCCAACATTTCAAGCTCTTGAAGCCGAAGATGATCATTATTCTCGATCGTGAGTTCGTTGGCAATTGTAATTCTTAGGGATGGAATTTGAATCTAATGGTAACACAGCTTCACACTCGTACACCAAGGAAAAAGGTGTACAACTAGTAGGATTATGCACGGTAGTACGATAAGCCCATAGACATTCTCCGAACTTCTCACTCCAGTTACGTTTGTTAGTAGAAATGAACTTTTTGAGAAGTTTAATGTGGTCTTTTTGAACGCCTCAGCCAAGCCATTAACTGCAGGATTGTAGGCCGTGGAAGCGACATTGTCGATTCTGTTGTCGTCACAGAACCGAATAAACTTCTGGCTAATGAATTGTGGTCCAATATCATGAATGATTAGCCGAAGGATACCAAATTTGTATATTACATGATGTTTGATGAAGTTGATTACGCTGCTGGTCTTAACTTCGGCCAAAGGTATAGCTTTAGCCCACTTCGAGAAGTAATCGGTTATAGCCAGTATAAACCGATATCCTCTAGATAATGGTGGATTAATAGGACCAATGACATCCATGCCCCAAGCTTCAAAGGACCATGATGTGGCAGTCGAGTGAAGAAATTTCGATGGTTGATAAATAAAGTCTGCATAGATTTGACAACCTCGACACTTCCTTGCATACTCAATCGCATCTGATACCATAGTGGGACAGTAGTAGCCCATACGTCGGATACGATCCTGTAGCTTAGGACTGGGCTGATGTGCTCCACAAACACCCTCGTGAGTCTCACGTAGTATTTGTTTTGCTTCATCTCCCACCAGACAACGTAGGAGTAGACCATCAAACATTCGCCGATAAAGAGTCTTGGTGGTATGATTGTAATATAATCGAAGCGATCACCGACGGAGAGTTGTAGCTTCTTTAGGATCTTCAGGTAAGATGTCATGTACCACGAAGTCAAAGAAAAGAGCTCTCCAGTCTTCACTGATGACATTGATTTTTGTTGAATTGTTGAATTCAATGTTGGAATTATTCTCGATACAAAATAATTCTCTGTTAGTGACAACAACCATCTGCTGTCTTTCGACTGGAATTGCCAATACTGTGCATCAGCTTCTGTATTGCATGATGGCCGTACATGCACAATAAAGAAGCTTTTGAATGATGTAGCCATTCTAACTGTTGCCTCGTGATATGGGACAAGATCCTGATGTCGAACTTCATACATTCCTCTGACCTGATTGACAATCAATTTAGAGTCTCCATAAACCTCAAGCTATTCGATATCCAGCTGTTTAGCTAGTTGGAGACCAATGAGCAAATCATTGTACTCTGCCACGTTGTTGGAGCATGATTTGTCCAGAGAAAAAGCTCTTTGAATAGCCAATCCATCGGGTGATACGAGGACAATTCCGACTCCAGCGACGATGGTGCCTTTGGGTCCGATTCTGGATGCTCCATCAAAGAATAGATGCCAAGTAGGAAATTCTTCAGAAATCATGTTAGATTCCAAGGTTTCGTCAGGAATTTTATCATAAAGTTTAGACGTCTCAGGAATTGGATGAGCCGCTAGGAAGTCGGCGAGGCTTAACCCTTAACAGACTTTTGGGGAACATATACCATATCGTACTGTGCTAATAATATGGCCCATATAGCGATGCTGGAATTGAGCGTACTGGGCTTCCTCATCAAAACTCGGAGAGGGTTGACTCGGAAGATGACATGAATGGTTTGGCATGTGATATAATGTCGTGTCTTTTTAACAGCGAACATCAAGGCTAAACATTCTTTTTCTATCGGACTATAACGATGTTTAGCTCTGATCATCATGCGGCTGAGATAATAGATAGCCTGCTCACGACCCTCTTTATTCTTCTGGGCTAGTAATGCACCCAATGAATGATCCATTGCTCGAACATACATCAGGAAGGATATTCCTGAGAATGGAGGTACTAGAACTGGAGGGTTCATCAAGTACCGCTTTATGTCTTCAAATGCCTGCTGGCATTCTTCAGTCCTAACGAAAGACACACCTTTCTTCATGAGTTGAGTGAACGGTCTACAACGTCCAGAAATATTTGAGATGAATCGCCTGATGTACGCAAGCCGTCCCTGGAATCTTCGTAGCTCTTTTAAGTTGCGTGAAGGACGCATCTCTTGAATGGCTTTGATTTTCTCAGGGTCAACGTGTATACCTTTAGTGGTAATAACGAATCCGAGAAATTTGCCACTAGAGACTCCTAGGAATGACTTGGTGGGATTCATCTTGAGTTGATGTTGGCACATTAGATCGAAGATAGTTCTCAAGTCTTGGAAGTGGTCTTCCTTTAGACGACCTTTGACAGCAATATCATCGACATATCATTCAACTGTCTTCCGTAAATGATCACGGAAGATAGTACTCATAGCCCACTGATAAGTTGTACTAGCATTTTTAAGACCGAATGGCATGACAGTGTAGCAATAGACTCCCAGAGGAGTATGAAAAGATATATGTTTCTTATCTTCTAGATGCATCTTGATTTGATTGTATACTGAGAATCCATCCATAAAAGACATACGTTCGAATCCGCAAGTATTGTCGATCATGACATCAGTGATCGAAAGAGGAAACTCATCCTTGGGACAAGCGTCGTTGAGGTCTCTAAAGTCAATGCAAACTCTGACCTTCCTCATTTTCTTTATAACTGGGACAACATTGACGACCCAGTCAGGATGTTGTTCTTCTCTAACAAAGCCACAAGTGCTAAGTTTCCTAACTTCAGTCTCTATGGCATTCATCATGTCAAGTTTGAATCGACGCTGTTGTTGTTTGACCAGCCTTGCATTAGGCCGAATGTGGAGTCTATAAGTAGCGATCTGAGGATCCAATCCTGGCATATCTTCATAACTCCAAGTGAAGAAATCAATATTTCCTCGGATAAGCTGAATTAGTTCTTGTTTATCCGCCTCTGGGAGGCTTTTGCTGATGAAGATTAGCCTAGGCGAACCTTCTTCTCCAACATCGACCTGAACTAATTGATCTTCTGTAGGTGGTTCTTGTTGTTCAAAACAAAGTTCCCACTGAGTGTCCATCCTTTGTGTCCAAGGATCAACTTCAGGAGCTTCCCCAAACTCATCATCGTCATCTTCCGAGAACTTGGCAGACACCATATTAGAAGATAGTGTCACTCGATGGACATGTCCGACACTAGTATCAGAATCCCATGATATGGAGTCAGAAAAATTATATCGCTCTTCACTGTCAGACTCAGAGGCCTCTGGAGTTACAACCGGTGAAGTATAACCTAACCCATGCTTTGTCCTATTGTAATATGGCAATGATTTTCCTTTCAAAGCATGGTTACGAATGGGAGTTCGTTTTCCTCTACCACCATTAAGACCAATTTTAAAATCATAGCCCATCTTTCGAATGATTTCTTTAGATTGTCGACTATAACGACGTAGTTGTAGTCGTCCATTATCGTCTTTTTCATCCTCACTATCGAGCGTGGTTTCTTGTTTTGTTCCTTTACTAAAAAATATAGGAGTTTTCTCCCTCTTTCTGGAAGGAACTAGGAAGAAGGAATCTTATACTGGTTCAAGCGATACTTTATTTTGGAGAGATTGAACTGGCCCTATTGTAAGTGGTTTAAAATTATCTAGCATATCCAAATAACATCGAGTATAGTAACAGACATCAATATACTACAAAGGAGATGCTACTTTATTAATCTGTATATCATCATTCACAATATGACTTTTAGCCTTAGAAGGCTTAGTCAGATTGATAACTAGAGGATGAGAAGAAGAACGAAAAGGAGGAGGAGGTTTGTTACGACGAAGGTCAATAATAAGTGGCTCAGAAGAGGTGAGCTCTCTATGTTGCGTCTTTCCAGCAGGAGGCTGCTTTTTATGAGAGGAAAGATGAATGGTTAACATCTAGAAAGAATGAGGACGAGAAGTATGTCCTTTAACTAGAATCACCAGGACATTATTTGGGGTATCTATCTGATCTTCATCAGTGTCCATAGCCAGCACCACCTTCATAAATTCTTTTTTATACATTCGAGAATCATTGCAGTACGCTTCGACGCCTCTGAAAGGGTTTAGATCTGCCACTTCCTTCTGGACTTCACCATTGACATCCACGTACTTAAAGCATTGGTGGAGAGTGGATGGTACAATGTTATGCTCGTGCAGGGATGGTCTTCCAAGCAAAGCATTGTAGGAGCCATGATTATCAATCACGTAGAAGGTCACCTTTGTGCGAAGATTACCGATTTGAAGTTTCAGGCGAATCTTTTCCAAGGGTTCGCTTCTGCCGAAATTAAATCCCAGGATTGTCGTAATATGTGTGGACAGATTGTGCACAGGGATCTTCAGAGCATCCGGTAGAGTCTTTGGCATGATACTGAGTGCAGACCCTAGGTCGATCAAGATGCGATCAACCTTCATAGTATCGACATATCATGTGAAATAGAGAGGATGATCATGACGATTGTCTTCTAACAGCATGTCATCCTGCATAAAGGTGATATTAGGCATCATGTCACGCACAAAAGTTTGTGTCCCACCGAGACAGATTTGCATAACTTTCCACAGATAGGGGTTATACGGGAAGCTTCCAGAATATTCTAGAAGATGGCGAAAGTCTCTAGAAGATAGTGGATCTCTCCGGAAGGCCTAAGATCGTTCTAGGCGGCCCAAGATCCTTCTGGATGGCCCACAAAGTTTTCTTTTATGTTCTTAGGGAATAAACCTGGAATATGCCGTTCCAGTTATGGTAGAAAGAATAATCCCTGGAATATTCTTTCTACAAGTTTCCTTGTAAAGATATATGAGCCATTATAAATAGGGGGAGGCCTCATTTGTTCCACACCACCCAAAGTTGTAGTCTTTTCTAGTATAGTAAATTTTTAATCTTCCACACTCTCTCTCTCTCTTTTGCTCCACATTGTTCTCAATATCGCCTTAGCGATCTAGCTAAGCTGGTTCGGGAAGGCTTGCACGACTCTTCGAGTAGGAAGATAGTGCACCGCACGGGTCGAATTGCTAGCCAAATACTAAGTCCGTGACAAGTGGTATCAGAGAGAAGGTTTGTTAGTGCCATGTCGACATCCGAGAACATCCAGGAGGGACCCACGTCGCCTAAGGAGGGGCACGCCAAGACACACAAGAGGGGCAAGAGAAAGGAGTCTACGATGGAGCGTAGCCTTGCCGGTCTTGTCGAACGTGTTGAGGTCTTGGAGATGGGTTCGTGGGACATGGAGATGCGCAAGGGCTCAATGGAGCAAAGCAATATGAGGCTAGAAAGGTACTTCGATGGGCTGGAGAGTGACGTCACTTCGTTCATGGCAATCTTTCAAAAAAATTCCAAGAGATCTGATCTGCACTTGAGGAGGAGCTCAAAGGGCATTGTGCGGAGATTGAGGACTTGCATAGGAAGGTCCAAGGTTATGAGGAGCTAAAGATCGTGGTTGAGAGTTGCAGAGAACTGAAGACCAAAGTTGCCATCTTGGAGAAGGCCATTGCGAACGGTGGACCTTCAAGTAGGGAGGCACCGAGGCAAGGGAAGATCCCTGAGCCAAAATTCTTCAGCGGGGTGCATGACGCCAAAGAAGTTGAGAACTTCTTATCGAATGTGGAGCGATACTTCAAGGCATTGCACATCAACGATGATGCCGAAAAGGTGGATATTGCTCCACTCTACTTCACAGACGATGCGATATTGTAGTGGCGTCGAAGGTGCACGGAAGCCGAGAAGGGTTTGTGTTCGATTGAGACTTGGGAGGATCTCAAGAAGGAGATCAAGTCCAAGTTCTATCCAGAGAATGTGGAGTTTGCAGTGAGGTGGAGCTTGTGGCAACTCAAGCATACCAGGACGATCATGGAGTACATTGCGGAGTTTACACGCTTGATGCTCGTGATATCTAGCAAGGGCAAGGAGGATCGTTTATTCTTTTTCCTCGAGGGACTCAAACCTTAGGCGACTCAAGAATTGCAGCGACAGAGGGTACAAGACTTGAACACCACCGTGGCAGCAACAGAGCGACTCGTCGAGTACATATGGGATGACAACGATGCCAAAGCCAAGCCAAAGTCCACCAAGAGGAATGGTGGGGTAGAGCGGGAGAGCTCTCCTAAGGAAGGTCTATCCGAGGGAAAGAAGCACGAGAAGGCCCAACCCGAGCGAGTTGTTTCATGCTTTATATGCAGAAAGAGGAACTTTGCTCGGGATTGTCCAATAAGGACATGCGTGTGAATGTTGTCCAAAGTGAGGAGGTAGAGGACGAAGAGTGCAAAGTGGAAACGCATATGGGAGCATTGCGCTTGCTCAATGCCGTAAAGACCAAGTCTGCTGTGTCGAGGATTCCGAACAGGGAGCTCATGTACGTTGATGTGAGGATCAATGGCAAGAGCACACAAGCGTTGGTTGACATGGGCGCCACTCGTAACTTAATCATGGGCACGGAGGTCCGTCACTTGGGTCTAGCCTTGGAGAAAGATTCGAGCATGATGAAGGCGGTCAATGCGGAGGCGTGCCCCATGCAGGGGGTAGCCAAGGGGGTTCGTATAGCAGTAGGAAATTGGTCGGGTGTTGCCAATTTTACCGTTATGTTAATGGATGACTTCAAGATGATACTGGGCATGGATTTTCTTATCGCGGCTAAGGCAATTTCGATGCCACATTTGGTAGTTGTCAATTTTATAAAGGAAGGCTGATCATGCATGGTGAAAGGTGCACAAGGCAAGCCTTCGAAAGGGAAAGCTATCTCTACTATTTAGCTCAAGAGAGGTGGCAAAAGGGAGACGGCATACCTAGCGGTGCTCAAAAGGAAGGAACGCTTCGAGGAGAAAGGCATTTCGTACGAGACTAAGGGTGTTACAAAGGGGCGTTCCGAGGAGCCACTTCCGTGGAGGGAGGTGGACCATGCTATCAGGTTGGGCTCGAGGGCAGAGAATCATGTCGCAAGCTGCACAGAGTCAGAAGCAACGAAGCGGAGTAGCTCACACAAGGAGTTGCTCAAGGCTCGCGAGGGACATTCGGGTCGACAGGTTTGCAAGGGGACTCGCATGCGCGAAGGTGTGCAGAACCATGTGCAGACACGAGACAAGGGGGACTGGCGACTCGATTGCCCTCATGAGATCCTTCCGATGCCGAGGAGGGCACGGACCGAGGCCAGAGTTGGTGCGGCGAACCAGTTTGCTTCCGATCTTGAGGAGAAGATGGACAAAGGGAAGTGTCATACGAGATACACAAAGGAGGGACGAAGTGCAACGATCATGCCTACGAGAGTGGACATCGTCTCGAGACTTGCTATACCCGTTGACGAGGGCGTCGACAAAACAGGTAGGGAAGAATGTCACACACAAAAGTTTGTGCCCCACTGAGACAGATTTGCATAACTTTTCACGGACTGGGGTTATGCGAAAAGCTTCCAGAACATTCTAGAAGATGGCGGAAGTCTCTAGAAGATAGTGGATCTCTCCGGAAGGCCCAAGATCGTTCTAGGCGGCCCAAGATCCTTCTAGATGACCCGAGAAGTTTTTTTTATGTTCTTAAGGATTAAACCTGGAATATGCCG
Organism: Iris pallida; assembly: GCA_029216955.1. Lineage (NCBI taxonomy): Eukaryota > Viridiplantae > Streptophyta > Magnoliopsida > Asparagales > Iridaceae > Iris > Iris pallida. The sequence continues at coordinate 13,800,328 of JANAVB010009598.1, forward strand.
CTCCAGTTATGGTAGGAAGAATAGTCCCTGGAATATTCTTCCCAGAAGTTTTCTTGTAATGCTCTATGAGCTATTATAAATAGGGGGAGGACTCATTTTTTTCTCACCACCCGAATTTATAATCTTTTCTAGTATAGTGAAGTTTTAGTCTTCCACTCTCTCTCTCTCTCTTTTTGCTCCACATTGTTCTCAATATCGCCTTAGCGATCTAGCTAAGCGGGTTCGGGAAGGCTTGCACGACTCTTCGAGTAGGAAGATAGTGCGTCGTACGGGTCGAAATGCTAGTAAAACACTAAGTATGTGACAATCAGCTCTAATACGCTATCACAATGTAAACATGTGTCAGTTTCTTCTTTCAGCTTTTTAAGAAGTGACAGACAAGTATCATCTTGTATCAAAGCTTCACTCAATGTTTCTTGAGTTTCCTTTGAGAACAAAATCACAAAATACCAGGGCTAAGCAGCTCTAAGATTACACTAGCCAAAGAAAACAAATCACAAAATACTAATTTAATGATATTAAAATAATCAAAATTCACCAATAAATCAATAACATAATTTAAACCTATTATTAAACAATCAATTTTACAAAAGTTCAAAATTACCCTTATTTTAGAAAAGTGCTGGTTACAAATCTACCCTCCTTAGAAAAATTTTGTCCTCGAAATTAAGATGGTCGTACTCCTTCTAGAGTCTCGTCCCCAACAATTATGGTCTTAGAAGCCCATCTAAATTATACAATTTGAAAGAATAACATACAGGGTCATGGCAAGCAATATCAGTCTGAGGTCTCATCTAGCTATACTGGCCATACTACATCACAAGGCAATCACAAGGTATCAAAACATACAAGCAAGGGGTGTAACAAAATATCACAAAAGACATGCTAAAGCCTAGGTCAAAAACTCACCATAAATTAGGTCTGGTGACTAAAACTCCCTCCTAGAAGCAGGGCCTAAATTCCCAAGGCATTTCTCATGAATTATGCTCTTGTTAAAACTCTTATTCCTTCTTTCTGATCTTACTCTCCCTTATCCACTTAATCATCCCAAAAATTTAAATTCCTACACCTTGTCCTAACTTGGATCCAAAATCTCTAGATCAAAGTCTATGAAATCCTCGAACTTGTTCAAATCACTGTCCTCGAATTTATTCGAAGCTAATACTAATATGTCATGCAGGAACTTATTCTTTATTATAAAATCGACCTTCGTATTTCCTTCATGTACACCTTCAAATATTATTCTTCTTAAATTTTAAAACCTCCACAAAATCTTTAATTTTCCACATAATCCAAAATCCTTGTGTTCAATCTGTCCTCTTATCAACATCTTATTCAATTTTGGTATCATCATCGCTTCATAGTTACATTCTCTTCTCCTTTTCTAAATTCCTAAATTTAGTATCACAATCTTAAGTAAAATATCTCGAGAATCAATAACCTAAAATTATTCAAGTCCACAAAATAAACCGACCTCGAATATCCTTGTTGTTTCTAAAGTACACCAACGAAATATCATTGTTCTAACCATCAATATATACTACTATCCTTCTGGTGAGCCGGAGGGGTCACTACCTCCTGAGCAAACTAACATCCTATATGAAACTGATAGTCAAAATCAACAGATATTTAACTATAAAGGGTTACTAGTCTAATATCAACTAGACTATCACACCTAAGAATAAGTCCTAATACAAGTTATCAAACCATAACTAATGAGGTTCTACAAACAATTAGACTAGTTATCTGAAGTTATCCCTACTCCTAAGTTAATTTGTGATAAAAAAAAATTTGAAAAAGACTGAAATAAAGCAAAGATGATATGTTCAAAACCTTCCCAAGATATAGTCTGATAATCATATGGTCTGTCCAATCATGATACTCCTTCTAGGTCAAACCCCCAACAATCAAGGTCGAAAAAACTATATCTAAAACATGCAAATTGTGGTCCTACTGGTCGTGATATCATGGCCTTGATCAGGGTCACTATACTATCTATCATAGCACAAAACTTTCTGACAGGTGTTAATGGAATCACACAACTAGATGGAAAGAAGAACAGGAAAGACAGACCTGCTAACCCGTCGCCCGTAGCGTCGGTCTACTCGACTATCAACGCAAAAGCCCTACCCCTCTGGGGTATATCCCTCTGATGGTGCGGGGCACGGTGCTGCACTACAGGTGGCCTAGCTCCCTCTGTCTAATCTATGATACTCAAGTAACATCCATACTGATATTCCATTCCATCATACTAGGACACCATCTATATGGTATCTATTCTGAAATCTGATAATCATACCCGTCTATCCAGAACCATGTTACCAGAATCCTCGTTACACCAGTAAGTACAACAACGATAATCCATAGTGTCCGCAACTGAGGTACATACCTCTAGAATCATGGTATTTAAAAATTTTATATTGCAGCTAGCTTGGCTACGAAAAATTTAAATTCTCACACCCGAGAAATACATCCAAAATTAGACTCTATCTCATTGCTAAACAAGCTAATTTGGCTGTAGAAGACTCTAGATTCCATGACTGAGGCAACCTAGCCCATAATGTTATCTTGGTAGAAAATTAAGTCAATAATAAAAACCAAGAATCAAATTCAACGATGAACAAAGAAGTAGACTGTAGTGCCCCGTCTTGCGAAGTCAATCGGAGAAATCGAAACGCCGACGGCGTTCGAACTTGGCCTTACAACGGCGACTCGAAGACATCGCTCAGGTGGGGTAGTTTCGGTGAACTTGCCTCATCTTAGCCGTCACTTAATAATTCGTGTATTTTCAACTTGCACAAGTAGGCTTAATAATAAAAGAGACGAATCCACATAGCTAAAGGGAATTATCCCGACGGATCGAATCGAGTTTAGAACATGGAAAACGTCCCACGGTCTGATTAGAGTTGGTGCTCAGCGTGCTTTGAAAATGACACTTGTTCCTTCGTCCCGCGGCTTGGGAGAAGGAAAAGTTGGTATTCGACACAAACGAGAATTTAGCCTAAGTCATAGGCGTCGCCCGCGTAAATGCTCGATAAAGCATACACGTTTCCACTGCGCAAGGCTTGGCATAGCCTTGGCTCGTCCCTCGGGTTAAGTTGTAGGCTTAAGTAAGTTAGGCAAAGTTATGCCGGTCGACCTAAGTCATTCTAAGTGTCGTCCCGCTCGTTCTGCGGTTGTCAAGTCAAATAGTCATACGATCTCACGGGCCGTCATATAACGTATGACTTGGGTGATAGCGTCGTGTAAGACGTAATTCAGTTAAAGGTACGAGCCACGGTTGGCACGATGTAAAGTTAGCCACGGCCCATGGCACTTAAGGAACATGTTTTGTTCAAGTTAAGTTAGAAGGCTATGAAGTAGTCGTTTCCTCGAGTTCAAAGAAGTTCGAGGCGGTCCCTCGGTTGGGAGCCTCGTGTTCCTATCCACGTTAAGGTGTTTCGAGGCGGTCCCTCGATTGGGAGTCTCGTGTTCCTATCCACGTTAAGTATTCGAGGCGGTCCCTCGGTTGGGAATCTCGCGTTCCTAACCACGTTGAGTTTTCGAGGCGGTCCCTCGGTTGGGAGTCTCGCGTTCCTATCCACGTTAAGTATTCGAGGCGGTCCCTCGGTTTGGAGTCTCGCATTCCTACCTACGTTAAGAAGTTTGAGGCGGTCCCTCGGTTGGGAGTCTCGCGGTCCTGAGGCACGTTATGCCAAGTGTGATTCAGAGCACGAGTTGCTAAGTATAGTTCCGGTCATACCAACAAGTAGGCCATGCATTAACGTGAGTTTAGATGTCTCGTAGGTACGTGGTCATTGGACACCTTGTCGACAAGGATTTCTGCCTAGACTGGTTATACGTCGGGGGTACCGGGCCCAGTCGTCCTAGGAGGTAGACGTTATATCAGCACATGCTTTTATTGCGTGGGTAGTCGGAGGCTTTCAACGGGGCTCGCTACCTGCGCTGAAGGACCCGCCGCCTACCCGAGCTATGTCCGCGATGGCTTGTCATGCCAGTGGCCATTCATATAGATAATTGGCGTACTATGCGACGAATCCGCATGCACGGTGTCGATCGTAACAAACGAAGCATAAGCATGGTATGCGATGTGTTGTGAAATGTGTGCTCGGTTGTACCCAAGGTATTATAAAGCCTACGATTCGGCTATACGTAAAGACATGTGCTTGGCACGAGATATGGCGTCGTACTTGAGTTCTCAACACCGGCTCCACAAGTTTGGTTAGTCGTTGTGCGTTAAGTCGAGAAGGCCCGTATGGCGAGTTTGGATAAGTCAGGTTACGCTACGAGGCACGGCCCCGATGTTTGAGGCACGGGCAAGTATTTGACACAACCTAGTCGTTACGTCCAATAGTATGGTACGAAAGACAACTATGAGTCGGTACGTTAACAATGCTAGAACAAGAAAGGTCTAGAGGCAAGAGTATGAGTATGTTATCAGTGCAAGGCACGGAGATGGTCTAAAGACACTAAATAGGCCGAGCGTCGGTCCTAAAATCGATCCTAAGGAAAGACTAGAAAGACAATCGTAAAGGGGCATGTATTGCACAAAGTAAATAAAACGTGTTGGTTTTGTATGGGTGGGCGAGGAGCTCACTCCACTAGTACAGTTGAGTACTGACACCCACACAGTATTTATGTACAGGTACAGGTAGAAGCTCATGGTGCGGGGCTCGCTTGGATGCGTCGAGGCACAGAGTTTCTTGGCGATTCGAAGCGTGCGGCCGCGTGAAGACCAGACTTATACGGGACATAATGTATGGACATTGCCTTCCGAAGCTTCCGCTGGATTCAAGTATTGTATCGAGAGATGAGAGAGAGCAGAGTGATTTGTAATATGAGACGAGTGGATGTTGAGTGGATTGTAATCTCGGCCTTGCGCCCCCAATGTAACCGTTGTTTCGATATCAATAAAGAGCTTCTTTTGGATAACTTGTATTTTGTTCTAAATTTTTCGCTGCGTATTCAATGTCTCTGCTTGGGACTTCTGTGCGACGACCTCGTCGCAGTCACTGTAATCGGCCGTTATGGAACCCGCCTTGCATGAGCGCAATCTAGGCTCGTGCGGCATCACGCCTTAGCGAGGACGATCGCTCCTACGGGAGCGGGGTGTGACCTAGACAGAAACTGTCAGAATCGAATTTTGAGATAGTTTATAATGAGATTCTCAAGGGTCATCCCAGGAATCTTTTCAAGTAGTCCTAACTGTGATTGAGTAACCTCTCTGCTAATATCTATTCCTTAGTTTCTATCGCAGGCGCGCAGCAGTACAACTAATCGTTGCACTACCACGATATCGTACTAATGCGAATCTCGACCTGTATAGGCCACCACTAAAAACGTGTCACGACCCGCACCCGGAGTAAGGGCACGAGTGCGAAACAGCGTCCCAGCCTACGTCAC
>JANAVB010009598.1:13810730-13889251 GCA_029216955.1 Iris pallida
GTAATAGAAATATCTACTATAAGTAGAGAACTAACAGTGGCTAGTGAGTCAGAGTACAATATAAACATGTGAATGGCATAGGAGATTCTGCGAACTATACTATGGAGTGATTCTGGGAACTACACTACTTGGATATTATTCACATGTCTACTTCTACTCTTCCGTACCCCCAATCAATACACAAGGATCCAGCCAGGTTATGTTATGATTCCATGCAATGGCCCACAAGGGGTGATACATGGTAGGCCCATAAATGGGTAATTCTGGAAATGTACATAAATGGGTGATTCAAGGAAGACTCTGTGATCATGAGAGTACATGTCACAAGTGATTAATGAACCGTGAAGCATAGTGATACACTATGTAAGTGAAACGCACAGAACATGTAGTATACGATGCTCCCTGAGGGGATAATATCTCAAGAAGGGATCCATATAGTACTAATCCGTGTTACCAACGTGACAACATCAAGTAACACTACAAAAAAAGTTGGCTTTTGGGACAACACTTTTAAGAACTCTAGTTTTAAACATCCTAAAAAATTATTATTTGGGACTGCTATATTTTTTTGTAACAAAAAATGAATTTATTGGTGACAGATTGAAAAATGATCTCTTATTTGGGACTATTAGTAATTTTCGTTCCAAATAAATTTTGAGACCGTCTCAAATAATCTCAGCGGGTATGCATATGTTTGAAGTTTGACTTATTATGTCATACTTTAATCTTTATCTTCTACTTGAATCATTAAAGCCAAAAATTTCTAGTATACCTCACTACACCAAAATGGCTAATTAGGAACACTAGGGGCTTGTTTGGAAAATGGATTTGGATTTTGGATTTGGATTTGGAAATCCAAAATTCAAATACAAATCCAAATCCAAATCATGGTTTCAAAATCCAAATCCAAGTCCAAATCCAACTCCAACCAAAAATAGGATTTGGATTTATGATTAATAACTAAATTATAGTCATGATCAATAATTAAGCTATTAATTAATTATAGTTATTATTAATTATAAAATTAGTAATTAACGATTAATAATTAATAATTAATGATTAGTTATTATTAATTATAAAATTAATAATTAACAATTAGTTAATTTTTAAATAAATAATGATTAATAAATAATGATTAGAAATTATAATTAACGATTAATAATTAATAATTAACGATTAATAATTTTTAATTAACGATTAATAATTAATGATTAGTAATTATAAAATTAATAATTAACGATTAGTTAATTTTTAGATAAATAATGATTAATAATTAACGATTAATAATTATAAATTATAAATTATAATTAATTTTTAAATAAATAACGATTATTATAATTATAAAATTAATAATTAACGATTAAGAATTAATAATTAATGATTAGTTAATTTTTAAATAAATATTAGTTATTTTTTAGTTAACTATAAATTAAATATTTTAAAAACAATAATTATAAATTAATATAATGATGATTAGTAAATTATTAATTAAATTATCATAAAATATGATTCTAGTCGTGATTAAAATATTATTAATTAATATTATAATAAAATAGTTATTAACAAATTATTAATTAATATTATAATAATACTAATAGATTATTAATTATGATCATAATTGGTTATTAATTAATAAATTATTAATTAAGATTATGGTTATGATTAATAAAATTATTATAATTATGATTAATAAAGTAATAAATTATTAATTAGGTTTATTATAAATTATTAAATAATAAAATTATTAATTAATAAATTATTAACTTAGAATATAATTATGATGACTAACTATTAGTTAGTTTTTTATTAATTAACTAATTTTTAACGAAATTATTAAAGAATAAATATTTTAACAAAATTATTAAAGAATAACTAATTTTTAACAAAATTATTAAAGAATAAATATTTTAACAAAGTTATGAAAGAATAACTAATTTTTTTCTCCCAAATCCAACCAAATTCAAGTTCTAGATTTTGTCATACTTTCCATATCCAAATTCATCTCCAACCAAATATAGGATTCCATAGATTTCTCTTCAAATCCATAAAAATCTAAATTCCATCTCCAAATACGGTTTACCAAACGGGCCCTAGACGTATTTCAATGCAAAATGCCTATTTGGCGTGCCTATGTTTTGGAACGCAAAAAAAGTGTACCAGAATAAAAAATTGTTCCAAATATTACGTTTTAATTTTTTTAAAATTTATTTATTTTGGAACACACTTAAACGTTACAAAATCGTTTCAAAGCATAAAAAATTAATTCACATAAAAGAGTTACACAGACCCCCTCCGATCATTCCAAACCCTCCCTTATTTCCAATCATTTCAATTCCAAACCCTCCCCTCTCTCCTGACCTATACCTCACGAAAAAGAAAAAGGGAGGGAAACCAAAATCCAGACGAAAAAGTGAGGGAAATCAAAAAAATCAGACGAAAAAGGGAGGGAGAAGGGAGAGAGCTTCAGATGATGATGATGATGTCCTCCTTTTTTTTCTCTCCATCTGCTCGTTTGAAGAAAAACCACACGGAGTTCTTCCGACTGCTGCCAAAGCTTCAGATATGCTCCGTCCCTTGTTCCAATATGCTTCGCTCCTCGTTCCAATCTACGACCTGGAAGGAAAAGGGAGGAAAATCTTCCTCCACAACCTCCGCCACTAGAGACTTATCCGGCGACTACAGAGCCTCCACCGCTGGAACTTCTCATCTTTCTAGGTTTTGCCCTAATTTTTGTAAATTATTCATAATGTGTGCTTTCACCCTAATTTCTGCGATGATTTATATTCGGCACGTTCTGATTTTGATTTTATTGAAAGCCCTAATTTCTGCGATGAGTATCAGGTTCCATGTATTAATCACAATTGATCCAACTCTTTCAATACTGCTTTTAATCATTATACACTTGGTGTGATTCTAGGCTATAGCACTAATTCCTTGCAACTTTGTATGGTAATAATCCCTGGGTTTTCTTTTATATCTGCCCGTTTATAATTATTTCACTATATTTCTTTCCACAGATCATTGAAGATGATCCTGAATCTTTCATGAAATTGCCTCCCCCCTTATTGCTGTCATGGATGCTTGGTGTTAGTTATGCTAATCACTACTATGGAACTGATGGATTACTTTGGAGTCTTAATTCAAATACACTTGATCACTACAATTTATCATAGTTGGGCCTTGCTGTTGTTAGTATTAAATTTTTTTATATATATGATTATTCGAGGTTCAATGTTGGCATAAGTTCACCAGCTTTCCTTAATATGTTATTTAATTGACTCCATTATTAGGATTCAGGTCATGGATTATTCAATATTTTTGTGGCATGTTCCCTCATGATCATTGTTAGATATTCTCCATATTTATGGATAAAGAAGCATAAGATCCCAATTCACCCAACCTGAAAGATCATGAACTCTTATGAAGGCTGCAAATGTATTACTAGCAATATATTTTATGCATTCTTCATATTTCTTAATTTTTGAAGTATTTCTCCAGCTAGCTTCTTTTATCAATGCCTTTATTATGCTTGAGACTTAGTGTTCCTAACTAATAGTCCAAATGCATGATCATTTAGAGTTCCTAATTAATGGAAGATACAAATGAAAATACAGCCACAGGTTCACTGTTCTTATATCCATACTTCCATTGACATTTTCTGGATTCACCAGAGAGACTCTCCTCAAATGAAATCCAAGCAACCAATCTCCACCTCTTGTGCTTTTTTTTCCAGTGTTTTTCCTTCTTTATGTGCCTCACTGAATGAATGTGTTCTTGTGGTCAAATTATTTTGTCATAGTTTTAAACAATCTTTGAATTTCTGCATATTGTCATATTGTTTGCTTCCTCGGTTATTATCATTGCCCCATGCTCGTTTTTTTGCTTCCTCGGTTTTTGAACAGAGGAATGTATGGCTTTAACGCTTGCTTTCTTGGAATTTTCTAATAAAAACTTGTTAATCTCATGCGCTAGTTGAATACGTAATCACGGATCTAGTTTCTGAGGGGTTTGTGGAAATCTAGAGTGGTGAGTGAGGCTGCTGTCGAGTATTTGACACCCAATAAATCATAACAAAAGCTTCTTGAGGAAGCCAACTAAATTTTTTTTGGGAACAGTTGTTCCGGTAAATAACAAACACGTTCTGCTCTTTATTTGGGAGATAGGTAGAATTTCAGTGGTATCTATGTTGCATTGATATAAGATAAGTAACACCAACTCAGAACAGATAGGTAGTTATCAGAAAAAATCAACATCGACAATGGTAGTTGTAGATTTTTTCCTCGGAGGAGAGTTATCTCAAGACCTTTTTTTTATTAGATTATTGATTTACCAAGCAAGCCACCATCTTGTTGTTGTTTATAAAGAAAATAAAGTATAGATAATAGTGTATTCCTGGATGAAGAATATAGGAAATTTTAATCTCTGATCAATTTGTGTATAACGTATATCACCTCATGCCCCTTATCGTTATTGTCTCTACACGACATTATATTGACCAGTTAAATATGTAAAATAGGGCACAATATAAAATTATATTGACCTGTTAAGTAGAAAAGAACAATTAGGACACATTTATACTTGTTCATCCGACATGTGATATACTTTGCTAGGAAGAGACACCTGTTGAAGACAAACAAGTATAATATTTTCCGACTATTCCATTTGCTGCCCAGAAATCGACTCACAAGATGCATCTTCTTGGTTCCAGTACATGTTCGTACTAGTATATCTCTTTCAAGTAAGTTTTTTTATCTTACAAAATGATATGTCAGCATGCTCTGTTTGTTTCGACCTCTAGCAAAGGGACAAAATATCCCCCTTTCATGGTAAACCAGTTGGTTAGTTTAAGTTGGTTACTGTTTGATGTTTCTATCTTGTGCATAAAATATCTGCTATACATTGCTTAGTAAGCACACTGTACTTTCCAAATCTTTATCATAAATTTAGTATATAACTCATATTTACATCCATTCATGATCTATTTTAACTATGAAATTAGCTTATGATTGATGTTACCACTCAATGGGGCTTATGAGGTTGTGCCAAATTTCTCCACAAGACTTGACAAAAAGATTTACTTGCAAATATTTGACATGTGACCTTCTTCAAGTCAGAATGCCCTTAAATGCTCTCCATTACTTTTTCTTGATGTAATGTGTCGGCAGCACCTGCAATTTAAGAGGGAATGATAAGGAGTTCACTTGAAATAGTTTGCGTGTTCATGTTTGATACAAATAACTTCTAAATGCAAAGAGTCAAACTAGTTCAACTGCAAGAATTACATATAGAGCAGAGGACATAAAGACTTAGCACAATATTAATGGTTGTATGATAGATATATATTTATCCTCATTTAGTTCTTCTAAAACATTTGTGATCATATTCATTTTCCAACTAGTTTATTTGCGATATTAGTGTATGGTTGACATGTCCAATTCCAGTGGCTTGAGAGCTTGAATTAATTTCAATATGGACCTAAACAAAAGGGGACTAATACTTGACAGAATGGATGGAATTTGGTCTTGCACGTCTATATGGGCCACATTTGATTAACTCCAACAAAAGGGGACTAATACTTGAGGTTCATTTCTTGTGGTATTCTTTTATTTTCTTTCCTTTTGTGAGTCTTATAAGTTTATACTAAGGGATAATGCCTAAAAAGGGCCATGCCATGGAAGTGTAATTATTAATGAATACAAAGATCGCTAATTTAGTTAGACACGAATATGTTATGGTACGAGCACTGTTGGTGGTATCAATGATGGAACTATTACAATTATTCTTCCTTCTAAGTATGGGAAAATGCAATTCCATTTTTTTTTCTTTGAATTCCATCATTCCATGAGTTGACCATAATTTATGAGATTCCAATTAGTAACAACCAAAGTAAATAAGAATATAGTCTATATGCACTAAGGAAATGAAAATTCGATCCACAAAGCACACTACAAATGTAAACGGCTCAGGATACAGTTACATGAATGATAAGGATACGAGATATGAACATTTTGAAATAGGTACAAAGTTAGTTTTACATATGTTTCAGGAATATGGATACATACATGGGTACAAACACGATACGAATACAAACACCATTTTATGGTCTCCGGGCAACATAGATGATAACATTGCGTATATACTTCATCTCCTGGCTAGGTTGATATCAATCAAATGGCTATATTAACATGCATCTTTATTATCATCATCAACATAGATGATAACATTGCGTATATACCTTATATTTCATTATTTTTCACTCTTTCATATTATATGTTGAAAAGGTCAATATTCTGATACGTTTCAGTCTTTTCATATTCGTACTCATTGCAATTTTTTGCTTGTAATGCACATGCTTAATTATCTAAGATGATTCCATGTTTAAACTCACACATATTCCAATAATATGCATAACTAAGTAATTCAGATCATTTTTATGTTGTTGCTCCTTCCAATCTATTTTCTCCATATTATTAGTCTAGAAGTACATCCAATCAAGTTGTCATGTTAATTCATGGTTTTCCATCACAAATGAGGATCTTTTTACATTTAGATAAGTTTTATACTTTCTTAATATCTGACATGTTTATATAGTGTTAGAAAAACGTAATGATAATGTAGTAGAGAAAATGTAAAGAGAACTTCAAAAAGACGAACACATATATTATGTAGGCAAGTTGCGTTCAAAGCTTTGTAAGTTGCGACAACTCTTTTCTTAAGTTACTATTTTTTTTTGAATTTGGTATGCCAGATAATATACCATTTTATAAGTGTCTCTGTTAATGTATGCTCACTGCCAATTATCTGCCTATAATCCACCAACATCATGATGTTCTCTACTTGAAATCTTTTTTGATGCCTGAATAAGATGATTTGTTAACTGGACTTGGGTTTGAGCTCTATTTCCATTTTTCCATTGTAGTAGATAGGTATTTCTTTAAGTTTATATTCATTGAATGTTCGATCTGATATTGCACAAGCATAGCTTATGAAACAAATTTTTTCCTAACATATTGGGAGGTTCGTGTTTTGAACCCTATGCTTCATTCCAAAAACATGGTAACCATGCATAGTATTTCTTCACTCTTCGTTGACAACATAATCCCATAATGGTCGAGATATTTCTCACGGTTTGGATGCGCAGCGAGATAAGAGGTGATGTGAAGAACATGAAGTTTTCTTGTGTAGGCAGGGAATTGATGGCTTATATAGGGAAAAAGGTATTTTACTTCAATACATATTGTAATTTATACTTTACATTCCTATTTTTTGTTAGTGGATTTAGTGTCATTGCAAGTAATTTATGCACATATTTAATCTGTTTCTATTTTTTTATGACTTATGGTGGCTCTCATTGCAAATATTTCTTCCAGATTCATGAAGAGAGGATGATTCTGTGGCTCACAGAGTTCGATATCGATCAACATGTCTTTGCACCAAATAACGTTCTGCTTCATCTGTTGCCCATTTGACCTCAGGCCAGAAAGAGGGTGATGAACTAAGAAGGAATTTGGATGTCATGGAGATCCTGAAGATGAGGTTCCCTAGGGTTCATGGTATCACTGATGTTAAATCACCCTATTATGTAAACTTTTAATAAAAAATATTTAAATCATTTTGGGTTCATTGTAAGTGATGTTGTAGATGGGTTAATTTTGTATGTGATGGTGTGGATTCATGTAATATGTTTTGGATTTATTTTGTAAATGATGGTAAATGATACTTAATGATGTAAAGATTTTTAGTTCATTTTGCAATTGAACTTATATGTATATATATAGATGTGTTATGTCTTTTAATTTGTATGTTTTATAGGAACATGAAAAAAAATATTCGAAATAATTTTTTCGATTTCTATTACTTTTTGGGATGGATCTATAAATGTCCTAAAAAATGAACTATATCCTTTTGTGACTCTTTTCAATCCATTTCTTAATTTTTATGACGGTTTTTATTCGTCTCAAATACTTATATTTTGGGACAGATTAATATTCGTCATAAAAATATAATAATTCAGATTCTTTTGGGACGATTAGTTTTTCGACCCTAAAACCTAATTAGGACGGTTTTTTCCGTCCTAAAACTTTTTGCCACGCCACCCTAATAGGACCGTCCATTCCCGTTCCAAAGGCCGTCCCAAATATATATATATATATATATATATATATATATATATATATATATATATATATATATATATATATATATATGAACATAACATAGAGATAAAGGGTTAGGTTTACATGGCAGTTGTGAACATTAATGTACATTAGTGTAGAGTGTCAAGAGTACAGGGGTTATAACTTAAAATGAAGGGTTCAATCATTTAGTTCAGTTCAACATTACATATTAAATCTGAAATTAAACTAAACATTTAAAATCAATGTGAAAAATGTTAACATGTATTCAGTTTTAGGATGTTGGAGAAATTCGAACATCAAACCAACCAAGTGTTTAACACAACCTAACATGTAAAAATATGAAACCTAACATTATATCCCTACATACAACAATGTATATACCTCAAAATATTACATTTAAAAACAACAATTTGAACTAATATTTAAAATCCAGTATTAAGGGTTAATATGCACACAGTCTCAGATTTGACAAGTTCAAATACAAAACTCAACCAATTTCTTTAAGAATTGAAACCTTGTGTATAAGATACATGTGTAGTGATGTAAACAAAACTAATAACATAAAATTTATATTTAAATTACAAATTTAAACTGGAAAAGATGAGAACCAGTCTCTGATACTGTACTGTATCAGAATATTGGGGTTTTGAGAATTTAAACATCAACATCATATTAATATGCATTTAGATGGGTTGATAATCAAAGTGTAGCATACATACATGTCAGACAAAGTGTCTATGTCCACTATATATATTCTCATGTCCCAATATAAAAAACAAATTCTATATCAAGACCAACATTTAGATTCCTACCAAGATTGCAAAGCAGGTGATTGATGTAATCAAGAAGTTTTATTATTATTATTATTATTTAATACAAGAATAATATCAAGAAGAAAATAACGATAAAATCTATTCTGCTTATCTGTTTAAAAGAAGGAACCATTTTGAAACTAGAGCTATAATATCAAATCCAAGATAAGGTCTAGCAAAATCATCGATTCATTATTTTAAGAAGAGATTCATAGTAAGAAGTTACACAAAGGTTTATAATAAAGCTAAAGCTACTCCTACTCCTAAGTTAAATAATGAGAAACAAAACAAACAAAATAATTTTTTTGAAAGACTGAACAAAAGTAGAGAAAACTTGTTCAAGAGCATTTAAGGTACAATCTGATAATCATATGCGTCTATCCAAAATCATAGTGCTCCAAATCTTCGTCATACTAGTAAGCAAGGCTACGATAATCACAGAGTCTTCGACTTAGGCACATACCTCTAGAATCATGGTATTTAAAATTTTTGCGATGCCGCTAGCTTGGCTGCGAAAACCTTAAATCCCCACACCCGAGAAATATATCCAAGTCAGACTATATGTCCTCACCATGCTGGCTAATGTGACTGTAGAAGACTAGATTCCATAGATGACCTAGCCCATATAATTTTATCTTGACAAAAATTAAATTAAATCAACAATGGATACCCAAAAATCAAATTTATCAACGAACATCAAGATTCATAAATGAACAAAAATTCATCAAATCATATAAATACAAACTCGGATGCAACAACTAACATCAAAATTCAAAATTCAACAATCATCCATCAAAATTAATAAATACAAACCCAAATTTAACAATAGAAGTAAAGATAAATCAAATCAAGAGAAGAAGAGTTTTCAAATCGAAGTTTAAATAAGATTCTCAAGGGTCGTCCCAGGAATCTCTCAAGGGATCCTAACTGTGATTGAGTACCTTCAAAAATATATCATAATCCTACTGCAGGCTGTAGTGGTACTCTAGTTCGAATACCACTACACAAACTCGACTGGCATGGGCCACCACTAAAAACGTGTCACGACCCGCACCCTAAAGTAAGGGCACGAGACGTGGGTATATCCAGCCTACGCCGCAGTATCGGCGGTAGAACGCTGTCCTAGGTCAAATATCTAATAATATAAAGGTATATGTACAGTATATACTTTCCGAATGGAGGTGACATAGCAGATACAGTCTCAATCATAACTAAGATAGAGCAAGATATAAGATAAGTAAAACATGAAATCCAAAATAAATACAACAGATAGAAGTCTAAGTGTCTAAGATACACAAACCCAGAAAATATCTCAAAGCTCAATACAGTAATCCATAGATTAAATGCAACTCAATACAACTGAAATGACTAACTATACAATCTCTACTGTGTCTCCTCTAGGCTAGCAAGCAACCTCCATGCTATCTGTAAAATTTATCAACAGATCCAGTCAGGACAGGAGCGAGCACAGTACATCTCAACAAATCATAGCAGGTTAGAAAATATAATCATACAGTAAAGTAAGATACAGGATCTGAAAGAAATACAGTATGTAAACAGAGAGAGAGAACTGTAATAGAAATATCTACTATAAGTAGAGAACTAACAGTGGCTAGTGAGTCAGAGTATAATATAAACATATGAATGGCATAGGAGATTCTGGGAACTATACTATAGAGTGATTATGGGAACTACACTACTTGGATATTATTCACATGTCTACTTCTACCCCTCCGTACCGCCAATCAATACACAAAGATCCAGCCAGGTTATGTTATGATTCCATGCAATGGCCCACAAGAGGTGATACATGGTAGGCCCATAAATGGGTAATTCTAGGAATACCCATAAATGGGTGATTCAAGGAAGACTATGTGATCATGAGAGTACATGTCACAAGTGATCAATGAACCGTGAAGCATAGTGATACACCATGTAAGTGAAACGCACAGAACATGTAGTATATGATGCTCCCTGAGGGGATAACATCTCAAGAAGGGATCCATATAGTACTAATCCGTGTTACCAACGTGACAGCATCAAGTAAAGTAATCTAAAGCAGGAACATAATTCTAACAGGATATAAAATGATCAGAGAATGTACTCGTCTGATGTCTGAATGTCCAAAGTAAATATACTGTCCGAAGAGAGGTGTCTGGTTCCTAATCAGAACAGCACAAGTCACAACAAGTCCAAAATGGCAATATGAAGTTCTACTATGCATTCTACATGATTCTAGGTCAATCTCGACCAAAGTCAACTCTTGGTCAACTTGGTCAACCCTGAAAGTCAAACCTAGGTCAACTATGGTCAAACGAGGTCTAACAAGTCTAAATTAGGTCAAACAAGTTATTCTAGGTCTAAACAAACTAAGTATATGCAAATCAAGTATCCAAGATAGCTACTAACTCATAGCCCAAGTCACTTGCTAAACCAAGCACAAAACTAAACCATAAGCTAACAAGGCACACAAACTTAGTCATATAATGTATATATATTATTCACATTCATATATTCGTATACATAGATATATATAGAAAAGCTATATATATATATATATATATATATATATATATATATATATATATATATATATATATATAGAGAGAGAGAGAGGTAAAAGAGTAAGTGAGTATGTGTGTGTTTGGCATGTGTGTGAAAGGATATGTGTTAATGTTCTAAAATTTAGTGATAGGTAGGTGTATGTGACATGGGATACATGACGTGAAAGGGTGTATGAATGCATGTGTGTAAAAGGTTATAGGTTAACTCAGTTTATAGAAATATATACATACATACTTACCTTGTATACATACATACATACATATCATGTATATTACATTTACATGATACGTACATGTATACTTGTATTATATTATACTTACATTCATGCAAATTAGATACTTGTATTTATATTAACATATTGCAAACATTCATTTCATTCATGCATCTATGCATTACCTACATGTTTTATACATATGCATACATTGTATATTCATATCATTTCATACATTAACATAGAGACATACAAACATGCACACATCATATATTTTATACTTTACATTATCTTACATATCATGTTATATTATCATTCATTCCTTTCATATATTACATTATCTTTAAGTTGAATATATCATATATAGATACAATACATTATCTTGCATGCTTGCATTCATATATTACATTCTATATTACCTATATATATGTATTTCCTCCATTCATTCATGCTTGCATCATATACTCTATATTACCATACATGTTATCATTATATATTGTATTACAATATTTATACATTATGCATTCATATCTATCATTACATATATATCTTGCATCCATATCTAGCATTCATTATATACTTTCATGCATACATTGTATATCATTCTTTCATTCATGCATTGCTTATATGCATTATATTAATTTCATTCCTACATGCTTGCATTCAACCATATATATACATTAATGTAAAGAGAATATATATCATATATACATAATTTTATTCATCTAACATATCATGCATTACATGCTCTATATTCATTTAATATCCATACTACATAGGCTCATAGGTTACACAAAATGCATATATCGTATAGTCACTCTTCTACTTAAAACCAATACTGCACCAATTGGGCATTCACTAAATTTTAGGATTAAAGTATGTCGTAGCCCTTTGTGTTAGCTTTCCGAAACTTTAAACGGATCGTATTTTCGTGTCCGCACTACCAAAATACAGTAAATTAGCGACGGACAATTAGCGGCAAAAATTTTCAGTCGGCGTTAGCGACGGCTTTGTGGCCGCTTGTCGACGGATTACCGACCACACGCCTTTACATTTTTTATTTTAATTTTAGGGGGTGGAAAAGGTCGTACATCCGTCGCTAGGGTGTCGGAGATATAGCGACGGAAGGCCAGGCGTCGCTACTTAGTCGATTATTTGGCGAGAATTGTGTAGAGAATTGGCGGGACATTTTTTCGACTACGTAGCGACGGGTATTCAGTCGGCAAGTATCAAAAATTGCGACTACCGGGCGACGGACTATAAGCCGTCGCTAGTCCGTCGCTAAATATATGTTCCAGACTTTAAATGAAACGGCGGAGGAAACTTTTCGCATTCTCCCCAAATTCACTCTCTCTCCTCTCTCTCTCTCTCTCTCTCTTCCGTGGCTTCGGTGATCGGCGTCGACGTCCTCTTCTCTCTCTCTCCCAAAGGTAATCCCTCCTCTCTCTCTCTCTCTATCTCTCTCTCTCTCTTTCGCGGTGTCGTATAGGGCAGCGGGGGCGGCGGGCTTGGGGCGGGGGCGTCGGAGGCTGGGCAACGAGCTTGGGGCGGGGGAGTCGGGGGCAGAGCGGCGGGCTTGGGGCTGGGGCGTCGGGGGCTGGGCGGCTGGCTTAGGTCGGGGGCTGGGCGGTGGGCTTGGGACGGGGGCGTCGGGGGCTGGGCGGCGGGCTTGGGGCTGGGGCGTCGGGGGCTGGGCGGCTGGCTTGGGTCGGGGGCTGGGCGGTGGGCTTGAGGCGGGGGCATCGGGGGCTGGACGGCGGGCTTGGGGCTGTGGCGTCGGGGGCTAGACGGCTAGCTTGGGTCGGGGGCTGGGCGGTGGGCTTGGGGCGGGGGCGTTGAGGGCTGGGCTGCGGGCTTGGGGCGGGGGCGTCGGAGGCTGGGCGGCTGGCTTGGGGTGGGGGCGTCGGGGGCTGGGCGGCGGGCTTGGGGCTAGGGCTAGAGGGATGGGCGGCGGGCTTAGGGCGGGGGCATCGGGGGCTGGGCGGCGGGCTTGGGGCGGCGGCGTCGGGGGCTGGGCGGCTGACTTGGGGCGGAGGCGTCGGGGTATATGCAACCGACACACCGCCATAAGCACTCTTCATATATATATATGCAACCGAACTACTGGGCGACAGGCTTGGGGCGGCGGGCTTTGGTCGGGGGTGGCGGGGGGCTTTGCTTCTCAAATTCATCTGAGTTTATGTATTGGCTAAATAATGTGTTATCAATATTGGGTGTTATCCATTAGTAAATATGAATATGGGGTTTGGATTCATGGTGTATATGTTCACTGTCTCAAGGACAGTGCGAGTTCTATCAGTTGTATATAGATGTATATATCTATACATCTAGCTGTGATATACATATGTGTATGTGACAATCTCAGTTAGCGACGGACTAGTGACCGGTTAGCGACGAATATTTCCAGCTCCATTTGCATTAATCTAGGATATGACATCGTGATCAGGACATAGTCCCTGCAGCCATTCGACTGGCGAGGCAGAAACTATGTAGCCGTAGATAAAGTTGACTATCCTCCGACCCTCATCCCTCGGCAATGATGATACGACAACCTATCACTATATCTTATATAGTAGTAGATGATGTCTTAGTATTACATTATGTGAGTTCATCTTGATTCTGTTATATCCTTCAGATACTAGATACGATAAGAACATATACTACACGATATGTATACAGAATATAGATGATTCACACTAATGTATGCTAGAATAAATTTTGGGTTGTATTCTGAGCCATCCGTTCTCACACTTAAAACACATAGGAATTAGTAGTGTGAGAGCGCCGAAGAGAGTGAGAGCACCGGAGGGGAAAGGAGAGAGAGAGAGTAAAATGGTACGACATGGTGAAGTAGTACTCTATTTTGGCTCCAGTTCCAGCTCCTGCTCCATTTGCATTAATCTACGGTACGACATGGTGATCAGGACATAGTCCTCGCAGCCATTCGACTGGCGAGGCAGAAACTATGTAGCCGTAGATAAAGTTGACTGTCCTCCGACTCTCATCCTTCGGCAATGATGATACGATAACCTATCACTATATCTTATATAGTAGTAGATGATGTCTTAGTATTACATTATGTGAGTTCATCATGATTCTGTTACATTCTTCAGATACTTGATACGATAAGAACATATACTACACCATATGTACAGAACATAGATGATTCACATAATGTATGCTAGAATGAATCTTGGGTTGTGTTCTGAGCCATCCGTTCTCACACTTGGCAAAAAATTAAATTTTTTATACTTTATCGGCTTTCAAAAATGTACTCAAATTACATGATGGTTCCTTTAGTTAGCTTGCTTATGTTACAATTATATTATTTGTGACTATCGATCTTACCAGATGGCACCCATGACCCGAGGAGCGGTACGTTGTTTGAGGAAAACAGTGAATGCTGAGGTGGCTCCTCCTACAGATAAGGAGGAAGTAGCACCGGTTGCTAGTGAGACCGGGAGTTCTATTCATCCAGCACCGGTAGCTAGTGAGACCGGGAGTTCTATTCATGCAGCCTTGCAAGGGACGACATCTCTCTTCACGCCAAAGATCTCACTTTTTTGAGATTGTTGCATGATCGTATCACTGAGCGTTTGTGTGAGCTGTGTGGTTCTCATTATCTATTAGTACTTATTTGTATTGGACTATTTGTATTGGGTTGTTTTTGTATTAGACTATTTGTATTGGACTACATATATGAATTAGTACTGTGTCAATCTCTGGATTGTATTGGACTACGACATGGTGATCAGGACATAGTCACTGCAGCCATTCGACTGGCGAGGCAGAAACTATGTATCCATAGATAAAGTTGACTGTCCTTCGACCCTAATCCCTCGGCAATGATGATACGACAACCAACAAGAGAGGATACTCTAAGAGATCCATCTGAGTAGAACGTATACTCTGAGAGATCACCTTTACAAGAATGATATCAGTAGTGGGATTGAGTGTTGGAGGAGATATTATCAGAGTATACGTCCTACTCAGATGGGTCTCTCACCGTTACTATTTTTTCTGACAGTAAGGTGGATGTGCTCCGTCAACAGATTCTTGCTCCGAGCCAAAACCTTGCCCCGGAGCTCAAGTGGACATCCTTCGTGTAGAGCTCGAGTGAGAGGTTCCTGACAGCATGGTGGTCTCCTTTGTCAAAGTATCCGTGCTCATCCCAACGGATACTTTGACAAAGGAGACCACCATGCTGTCAGGAACCTCTCACTCGAGCTCTACACGAAGGATGTCCATTTGAGCTTCGGGGCAAAGTTTTGGCTCGGAACAAGAATCTGTTGACGGAGCACATCCACCTTACTGTCAGAAAAAAATAGTAACGGTGAGAGACCCATCTGAGTAGGACGTATACTCTGATAATATCTCCTCCAACACTCAATCCCACTACTGATATCATTCTTGTAAAGGTGATCTCTCAGAGTATACGTCCTACTCAGATGGATCTCTCAGAGTATCCTCTCCGGTTGGGTTGTGTTCTGAGTCATCCATTCTTACACTTAAAATACGTATGAATTAGAAATGCATTTTGTATTTTCGACGAACCCAGGGATTTGATTCTGTATTTTGCATTTTGGTTTCTGTATTTTGGCTCCAGCTCCATTTACATTAATCTACGGTACGACATGGTGATCAGGACATAGTCCCTGCAGCCATTCGACTGGTAAGGCAGAAACTATGTAGCCGTAGATAAAGTTGACTATCCTCCGACCCTCATCCCTCGGCAATGATAATACGACAACCTATCACTATATCTTATATAGTAGTAGATGATGTCTTAGTATTACATTTTGTGAGTTCATCTTGATTCTGTTACATTCTTCAGATACTAGATATAATAAGAACATATACTACACCATATGTACAGAACATAAATGATTCACACTAATGTATGCTAGAATGAATCTTGGATTGTGTTCTGATCCATCCGTTCTCACACTTGAAGATAAATCAAATTATAACGACGGATATTAGGTTACTCTTCAGGATAATTGATGTCTATTTTATATTAATTTGGTTTGGTCTATATGATTCTTGGATAATTGTTGTGCATTAAATTCGTATGTGCATATTTGGTCTATATGATTCTTGGATAATTGGTGTGCATTATATATTTGGTCTATGTGATTGTTGGATAATTGGTGTGCATTATATATTGGTTTGGTTTATGCATATTTTTGTGAATAGGGAAAGTGTTGCAATTTTTTTAAAAAAAATTCTCAGTTACCGACGGACTAGTGACCGGTTAGCGACGGATATTTTCAGCTCTATTTGCATTAGTCTACGGTACGACATGGTGATCAGGACATAGTTCCTGCAGCCATTCGACTGGCGAGACAGAAACTATGTAGCCGTAGATAAAGTTGACTGTCCTCCGACCCTCATCCCTCGGCAATAATGATACGACAACCTATCACTATATCTTATATAGTAGTAGATGATGTTTTAGTATTACATTATGTGAGTTTATCTTGATTATGTTACGTTCTTCAGATACTAGATACGATAAGAACATATACTACACCATATGTACAGAACATAGATGATTCACACTAATGTATGCTAGAATGAATCTTAGGTTGTGTTCTGAGCCATCTGTTCTGATCAAGCATCTTACTTCTCCTCTCCTCCACTATAGCTCTGAACCCATCTGCTCCTCCCTACTTTTCTTCTTCTTATTTGACTCTCTCAGCCACATATGATATCCAGCTCAAGTGTAGAGTCGGGGGAGAAA
The DNA here is from genome assembly GCA_029216955.1 of Iris pallida. NCBI lineage: Eukaryota > Viridiplantae > Streptophyta > Magnoliopsida > Asparagales > Iridaceae > Iris > Iris pallida. Next base: position 13,828,200 of record JANAVB010009598.1, read on the forward strand.
AAATGGGCCGGAAGAGGAGGGGGAAGCAGCACAGCCGACGGCATGACTCGGAGGAAGTACAGAGGTTTTTTTCAACATCTGTAGGAGAACTGTAATTGGTGTATCTTTTTACAACATATCATCTTGTCAAGGATCCTTCATGTGAATATCATGTTACCGCGGTGTCGGAAGACTAACATGTCATAAGTTTTTAAGCCATGTATTTTGACATAATCCTTCCAACTCTTTCTTCCTATGTAGTATTCTTGCATTATTACATAGCAGGAAAGAGTTTGGAGGATTATGTCAAAACACACGGCTTAGAAAATTATGACATGTTAGTCTTCCGATACCGCGGTAATATGGTTGTCACATTAAGGGTCTTTGACAAGGTGATATGTTGTAAAAAGATATATCCTTATAGTTCTCCTATGTATGTTGAAAAAAACCTCTGTACTTCTTCCGGGTCATGCCGTCGGCTGTGCTACTTCTCCCTCCTCTTCCTGCCCACTTCTTCTCCCCCGACTCTACACTTGAGCTGGATATCATATGTGGCTGAGAGAGTCAAATAAGAAGAAGGGAAGTAGGGAGGAGCAGATGGGTTCAGAGCCATGGTGGAGGAGAGGAGAAGAAAAATGCTTGATCAGAACTTGAGGTGGAAAAGTTGTGACGTTGATAGCGTGAGAGAGGGAGAGGGTAAATGGAGGGAGGGAAGTGGCTGCATGCCTTTGGCTCACTCGAGCGGTATTTGTCCTCCGACCCTCATCCTTCGACAATGATGATACGACAACCTATCACTATATCTTATATAGTAGTAGATGATGTCTTAGTATTACATTATGTGAGTTCATCTTGATTCTGTTATATCCTTCAGATACTAGATACGATAAGAACATATACTACACCATATGTACAGAACATAGATGATTCACACTAATATATAATAGAATAAATTTTGGGTTGTGTTCTGAGCCATTCGTTCCCATACTTGGCAATTAAGCCATTCGAATGGCGAGGCAGAAACTATGTAGCCGTAGATAAAGTTGACTGTCCTTCGACCCTCATCCCTCGGCAATGATGATACGACAACCTATCACTATATCTTATATAGTAGTAGATGATGTCTTAGTGTTACATTACGTGAGTTCATCTTGATTCTGTTATATCCTTTAGATACTAGATATGATAAGAACATATACTACACCATATGTACAGAACATAGATGATTCACACTAATGTATGCTAGAATGAATTTTGGGTTGTGTTCTGAGCCATTCGTTCCCATACTTGGCAATTAAGCCATTCGACTGGCGAGACAGAAACTATGTAGCCATAGATAAAGTTGACTCTCCTCCGACCCTCATCCCTCGGCAATGATGATACGACAACATATCACTATATCTTATATAGTAGTAGATGATGTCTTAGTATTACATTATGTGAGTTCATCTTGATTCTGTTATATCTTTCAGATACTAGATACGATAAGAACATATACTACACCATATGTACAGAACATAGATGATTCATACTAATGTATGCTAGAATAAATTTTGGGTTGTGTTCTGAGCCATTCGTTCCCATACTTGGCAATTAAGCATGTGAAATAGAACTGATTTTGTTTAGTTTGTCTTACGATACAGATTTTCACATCCAAATTGAAATGGATCGTTACTTCGTTGATCGTACATGGATGTACTAGCGGATCAACCTCCTGGACCGTAGGTACTTATAAGTATTGACCATATCGGATTAGTATCGATCTATCATTTTGGTATGGACCGTATCGGTTGGTATTGGTCTTAGCGAATTGGTATCGTCCTATCCGATATGTATCGGCCGTATAGCTAGGATTCATATTGGCCTTATCGATTTGGTATCTGTCATATCCGATAGGTATTGGCCGTGTTGGATTATAATATAGCATCGGGACCGACCCTCCTGTCCCTACAGAAGACCTCAACCAGATTGAGCCTTCGTATGCAAAGTGGCTGATAGAATGGTACATGCCTCAACGCAACTATGATCCCTGGCTGTGAGGATTCATCGTCTGACTTGCGGTCTTTGTTAAGGCCAAAGTCGATTTTCCTATGTGTTTTGGAATATTTGTGGAAATTTTGGAATATTTGTGGAAATTTTGGAATATTTGTGGGAATTTTAGAATATTTGTGCTATGATCGGATTATAACGACGGATATTAGGCTACTCTTCAGGATAATTGATGTCTATTTTATATTAATTTGGTTTGGTCTATATGATTCTTGGATAATTGGTGTGCATTAAATTCGTATGTGCATATTTGGTCTATGTGATTCTTGGATAATTGGTGTGCATTATATATTTGGTCTATGTGATTGTTGGATAATTGGTGTGCATTATATATTGGTTTCGTTTATGCAAATTTTTGCGAACAGGGAAAGCTCTGTAATTTTTTTCAAAATATTCTCAGTTAGCGACGGACTAGTGACCGTTCCACGACAGATATTACCAGTTTCTGACTATTGTTCGACGGTAAATCCGTCGCTAACTGGAGATTTGAAAATGTTTCCAGGTAGCGACGGGTGGTCGACGGAATATCCGTCGGCAAAGTTCTGATGGTATATAGTTCGACGGAATAGAGACGACGTTTTCGTCGCCCTTGTTCTGGAAATACCAAGACTTTCCAGAATATGGTCGACGGATAATCCGTCCGTATTCCGTCGCTAAACCGTCTTTTGTTAACGACAGTTATCGATGGAATAGCGACGACTCAACCGTCGCCATGGTGCTGGAAATGCCAAGCATTTCCAAAACCTGATCGACGGATTTTTTGTCAGCAAACCGTCGCTAATCCGTCCTTTGTTATCGACGGCGATCGACCGATTAGCGACGGAACGATAAACTCTGATACGCTATTAAGACGGTTTACCGACGGAACCTTACGTCGCTATTGTCTAAACAGTTCAGTATTTAATACTTGAAATGGACGACAGTCCGTCGAAAAGTAGTCGCTAATGCTTCGTATTGTGAAGTCGACATGCCGTCGCTAGTCCGTCGCTTGACGACTACGTAGCGACGGACCGTTATTAGCGACGAGTTGATTGCCGACGGATTTTTTTGGCCAAAACCCGTCAGTGATCGGTCGCTAATAGAAATTCTCGTCGGACAGGCGACGGATCTGGCCATCGCTAAATCGACAAATTTTGGTAGTGCCGGAAGCTCCCAGAATCGCAAAAACACCGAAATGCGTTCGTCTTTCGTACAGCTGACACTCAAACAATTTTATAGAAATTTTTAGAACGAATTTGGCTTATTAAAATATATATTTGAAAAGCTAACTTCGATAAAAAAAAACAGAATATAAATCAGAGTTCTAATCTAAAAGTTATGACATTTCTAAGTTGTTTTGGTTAATAAAAATGTGGATGAATATTATGACGAATTTGGGTTGTTTTGAACGAAAGAAACACATGGAGGCCAAGATACTTGGATACCAACATAGCTATCCCAATAAAACTTATTCTAACCATCCTAACTAAGTTCAATCCACTCTCTAACCATCTAACCACACACACAAATAAATATATATATGCACAAACCACACACACCTACATATATATATAAAGAGACACACCAATCTAAATATAAAATGAATATGATACAACATGATACAATATGATACTATAAAGAATACATTAGGAACAACTCTCTAAAAATATAAATCTGAGATTAAAACACTAATTAATCATTCCTACAATATATATATGCATACAAGTGTCCAAAATAGGGGGTTTTCCCACTAGGACACAACCACAACACAAAGGACACTCCTATGACCTCCAAATGGACACGAAATGGACACAAATGGAGATACAACCATGGAGGTCATTCCTATGGGTTCAAAATATTCCTATATGCATGTAGGGATGGATTAGAGGAGAGATTATACCTTCCGGAAGAGAGATTCAAAGGAAAATCCTTCCGATACGACACTGACACGTAGAGATTCTAAAAGGACACGAATGAGCTCCGAATCCTCCCAAACTTGGCTAGCACCCTCTAACCATGGAGTAGAGGAGAAATGAAGAAGATTTGGTGGAAAAAGGGGTTGATTTGGAGATGAAATCAATGGAGGTTCATCTCTAAATTAATTTGGGGAAGAATAAGAGAGAGAGAAAGTGGATGAAAACAAATGAATGAAGGAGTGACTCACTCCTTATCCCCCCATAGGTGGCTGCCCAAAAAGGGTGAGGTGTCCCCTATTTGAATGTCCAAAATATCCTCCACTAATCTATTTGATTTAAATTAGGAATGGGTTAAAGGTTGAGGTCAATTTAGTCTAGTTTTAAGTCTCTAATTAAACTAAACATATCCATAAATAATTAGTCTAACTACTAACTAAAATTAATATCATGTTGACTAAAATTAATATCATGTGGGCCATGTCTAACTAGTGTGGGTCCCACGAGAGTCAAACTACCCTCCCGGGTCCCCGTTTCAAGTCGGATTGAGTTGAAATTCGAACCCGACTCAAATAACCCCAAAACAATATCATAAATAATAAAATAAATTTCAACCCCAAAATAATATCATAAATAATAAAATAAATTTCAAAAATATTTAAAAATATAAAATGACAAAAATATCCCTGTTTCTGAAAACTGGGGGTGACACTTATGGACCCAATGGAACTGTTTGTGCCACCATCAGAGGTCACCTTGTATAGTTGTTGCACCGAAGTCGCAGTTCGTGCCACATTGAACATTATAGCACACCAGACGTATTACCAGGCAAGACACCTTGCCATTTGCTGTTTATTTATTTTAGCTCATATTTGATGCATTATTCATTATTTTTCTTATGCAAAATAAACTGTGATACATGGTATAACATATTAGAACTTAATATTCATTTATATTTCCTGCTATGTATTAGTTTTCTTACATATTAAACCTAGATTTAAGGGACCACCTTGTGTGTTGTACTCATTAGCCTTGACACGTTGTAGCACGAAGTTGCGTGTCGCATGTAGAACACGGACATGCGTGACTGGCTGGCCACCGGTGCATATAAGCCGTGCGATAGAAATAATCGCTAATAGAGGTTCCATGCTAGTTTGACTTAGCGATTATAGAATTTTTCTGTTGTGGATACAACATAGTAGGCATTGGGCGGGAAGGACAATTCCTTAGCGTATGGGCTTCGATGCACTTTTCCTTGTGACCCGGAAGCTCCGCTAGAGATACGGGGTTGATGACCCATGATTACTGATAGCCACTGATGTTCTGCGGAACATTATGCTCTTACTGATTGGGCCTCTGGTGCCCCAAGGGGGGACTATGCCGATCCTATTTAGCCAGGGCCCATACGTAGGAAGGATTGTTCTTAACTACATTTCACTTAGAACGGTTAGGCACCTTTATCCATTAGGTACGAGTACTTTTGGTTTGGGTACTTGTATCTGACTGTGGCTTGGAACAATAACTTGTCGCGGATTAGTTCGTCACATCTTGTCCTTGTTTGGTTGTAGGTGTGACTTACTACTTCGATGAGAAGGTATTGAACCTTGTTGGGGTCCGGATACCATATTGGATTCATAGCATGGAAATATACGTCACCGTAAATTAGTTTACCATCTCCTGTCCTTGTTTGGTTTGGGGGATGGTACGCTAGTTCAATAGGCGCGTATTGGACCATGTTATAATTCAATTGACTTATTTATTTAAGCAATATTTATTCAGTTTATATGGCATGATATTATGTGTCTTGTTACGTCCCTCTGAGGACCTGGTTATCTCGTCAGGTGTGTGCTCTTGTCTTTCGCAGGTGTTCTAGCTCTAGTCATGATCATCGCTATTTCTTCGAGGATGATTGCACTTGGATCGTCTTCGCTTCGCTCGCCAAAATCATTTTATTTTTTATGTATTTTTCTCTTACTTGTTGGTAGTAGATTTGTCTCCGCCCAACATATTGTATAATGATAATTCATTATCATTATATGATATCTTTTATTTATTTATTTTGTGTGGATGAGATTAGTTATGGTTCTACTACATTTTACAGCTTATGTATTCATACGAGGATTCCATATATTAGAGTGTACTTCGTATGAATACAGCTGGCATGTCTACGTTCCTAGTCCTACGTATTTTGGGACTGGGGTGTTACACAATCTAAGTCAATCTAAGTCAAACAAGGTCAAACTAAGTCAATCTAAGTCAACTCTGATCAACACTCTAGTCAAACTAGGTCAACTCTAGTCAAACTACAAGTCTAACCAACAAGTCATATAGGGTAAACCATTCTAGGCATATATACAATATAGGTACAATACATACATGCATAGTCATTAAATTCATTATTGCAAACATAGATACTTGTGTATCATTCATTCATATCCCATATACATGCATACTTCAGTTCAAGCATTATATTCATTCACATATCATTAAGTTGCATACATATACTTATTTTTATTACATACATGTCATTCATGTATATTACATACTTACATACATCTATACATTATATATATTGTATACAACATGTAAAAATAGAAGAGGAAAAAAAGGGGAAAGCTGAAATGGAAATGGAAAGGAAGAAAAAATGTAAGGAAAAGAAAAAACAGTGGACATATACATACTTGCATCATATATTCTACATTACCATACATGCTATCATTATATATTACATTACATTATGTATACATTATGCATTCATATCTATCATTACATGTATACCTTGCATACATATCTAGCATTCATTATATACTTTCATGCATACATTGTATATCATTCTTTCATTCATGCATTTATGCATTGCTTACATACATTACATTGATTGCATTCCTACATGCTTGCATTCAACCATATATACATTAATATAAAGAGGATACATATCATATATATATATATATATATATATATATATATATATATATATATATATATTATTTCATTCATCTGACATATCATGCATTACATACTCAACATTCATTTAATATCCATACTACATAGGCTCATAGGTTACACAAAATGCCTATGTCGTATAGTCAATATTCTACTTAAAATTAATACTGTACTAATTAGGACTTCACTAAATTATAAGATTAAAGTATATCGTAGCCCTTTGTGTTAGCTTTTCGAAACTTCAAACAGATCGTATTTTCGTGTCCGAAAGCTCCCGAAATCGCAAAAATACCGAAACATGTTCGTCTTTCGGACAGCTGACACTCAAACAGTTTTACAGAAAGTTCTGTAATGTATTTTACCTATTAATATATATATATATATATATATTTGGAAAGCTAACTTCGATACGGTTCTTTTAGAAAAAAAAACGAAGATTAATCGAAGTTCTAAGCTAAAAGTTATGATATTTTTAAGTTGCTATGGCTACTAAAAACGTGGATGAATATTATAACAAATTTGTGTTGTTCGGACAAAAGAAACACATCTCACTCTCCACACCACTCAAGACACACGTCAAACCACACTCCCCTCTCCTCTAACACAAGCACACCACTAACAACATATCCACACACATCTAAATATATGAAATATATCTAACATACATATTATATATATACAAAACAATCCATTGTATAAAGAGAGACTAAAATGACAAGTTGAGGCTAAAAATATGACATGTAGACTAAACCACTTAGATCTAACCATGGGTCTCCAAATGAAACTCATTCTAACCATCCTAGCTAACATCAATTCATCCTCTAACATGTCTAAAACTGAAATTAAAACACAATTAAACATATTAGACATTAAACCAAACACATGAGGTGTCCTAATTTGAGATCTAATAAGTAGGACACAAGACACAATTCTAACTTGCTTTAGAGAGCTCCAAATGGCCTCAAACTTGAATCTAAAGGGGGTACTGCATGGGGGTGGATCCTATGGATTCAAAACTAACTAATATGCAGAGAAAATCAATTTAGAGGGTTGGTTTTACCTATTGAGAGTGGGATCCCAATGATACTCTCAAGGACACGGCTCTGATACGAAGATCCTTCCAAAATGGACACTCCTCCTTGCACTTTGATCCAAATCTTTGCTAGAGCCCTCCCTTGATAGTATGAAAAGGTTGGATGGAAGTTTTGGTGGAGGAATGAAGAGATTTGGAGGTCAAATCAAAGAGAAAAGCTCTCTAATTTGGGGAAAAACATTTTGTGAAGGAAAAGATGCAAGATAGAATGAAATGAAAGGAAGAGAGGCTAACCTACCTATAGTGGCTGCCATTAAACCCTATTTGGGCCTTGGGAGAAAGCACAATAAGGCCCCAACTAGTCCTCTTGGTTAATTTTAAGTTAGGTTCAAGTTTGGGATCAAAAGGGTTCAATTTAAGCCTCTAACTTAATAAATCTAACAAGTAGGATTAGTCTAAACTTACTAACTTAATTAGTAGGGTTTGTGGGCCATGACTAACTAATCTTGGGATCTCGTCTAGAGTCTAAGCTACCCGGGTCACTAACACAAGTCGGAACGAAACGAAACTCAAACCCGACTAAACAAATCCCGTAAAAATCAATATTAAAATATAAAAATTCCCAAAATATTGAAGTATAAAAAATGATCGAAAATGTAATACAGCAATTTAAATATTATTAAAATAATCTAAAGTTTATCAATTAATCAAAATCCTAAATAATTCAAAAGTCACAAAATGACCAAAATACCCTTAGCCTAAAAAGTGGTAATTAGCTAATCTAATCACATGGGTTAAGCCTCCATGGTCATGGTTAGTCTCTAGGCTAAGTAGCTCTAAGATTACACTAGCCAAAAAACAAAATCCCGACTAAACAAATCCCGTAAAATCAATATTAAAATATAAAAATTTCTAAAATATTAAAGTATAAAAAATGACCAAAATCACAATACATTAATTTAAATATTATTAAAATAATCTAAAATTTATCAATTAATCAAAATCCTAAATAATTCAAAAGTCACAAAATAACCAAAGTACCCTTAGCCTAAAAAGTGGTAATTAGCTTATCTATTCACATGGGTTAGGCCTCCATGGTCATGGTTATCTCTAGGCTAAGTAGCTCTAAGATTATACTAGCCAAAGAACAAAATCACAAAACACTAATTTAATGATATTAAAAGAATCAAAATTCATCAATAAATCAATAACATGATTTAAACCTATTATTAAATAATCAATTTTACAAAAGTTCAAAATTACCCTCATTTTAGAAAAGTAGTGGTTACACAATTCTTCGTACAGATTTTAATTTTAGAACGTTTCTTCTGGGAGGACAAAGAGTTCATCTAAGAACCTAAGTCGACACGAGATTGGTTATGTAGAAGGCATAGAGAAAGGGGTACTGGAGATCCTTTCCATTATTCAAGCTGGGGGGCCTTTTGTAAGTCATATCCCATCTTTGTCATTAGTTCACGAGACTGTAGACTATACAGATGAAAAGTTGGTTAATATTTAGCTTCTGGCTTTGACAGTGCTATCTCAAAAGGTAAGGAAGAAGAATCTGCCGCTGAGATGAAGGTAGCAGTTAAGGGTGGAAGGCAATGTTCACCCAATTAAATCGTATGACATGACTTATACTTGGTTGCTTTCTTGGACTTTGTGGAGAAAGATGGTGCTTTAAAGTCCGATACCAAGTCTGGATGGATCCACATGATTTCCCTTTTTCAGTAGAAAGAGGAACCAGACCATTAGTTCGTGCAGGTGGGAGATTTACAATCTCCATAGTAGTTCTCGGGATGGGAACAACGCCATACTGTACAAATTGAGCAGTAAAATGGCCAAATTGTAGAGAGACGGTATTATCCGTCACAATCTTTTCGTCCTGTTGGAGAGTGATTGCACCAGAATTGACCATCTTTTGGATCTTTCCTTTGAGCACGTAGCATGCTCGAGTCGGATGCCCAATAAACCTGTGATGGACATAATATTTAGGATGGTCAGTCTTACCGACTTCCTCTGGCCATTTTGTATCTGACAACTAAAGTTTATTGCTCTGGATTAAGAAATCGAAGATGCTTATGATATCATCATTGTCGAAGAAATATTCTTCTTTCGGACGTGGTGCCCTCGGTGGTGGTACTGTTGGGGTAGGCGTTGGCTGACTTATGTTGACGGTCAGAGCTTCTTTGCCTTTGAGATTGATAGCCAAAGTCTCTTTGCCTTTGCGGTTGTTCTGGCGACATTCGCTGCTGGTTGTTTGTTGTTTATCTTTATTGAGATTAGGCATCTGGATGCCTGACTGTTTAAATTTGTCAGCACTTTTCTCAGCTGCTCTGGCGGTTATTATGAAGGAAGGCCAATTTTGAAATTGAGTAGAACCCATCTACATGTTAATTATAGGTAACAAGTTTGATTTACATGTATCTATAGTTAATGCATCCGGAGTTCCTAAAGGCATTTTCATTTTGAGTGCTTCGCGATGATAACGCTCAATGAAACGATCCACGGTTTCGTTGGGCCTTTGTTTGATCTTGATCAAAGTCGACATAGTCTTGTCGTTTGTTCCTTCGTAGAAGCTGTCCAAGAACATCTGTTTCAGAACTGCAAAAGAAGTAATGTACTCGTCTAGCAAGCTACGATACCAGTCGTAGGCTACTGCTTTCAAGTACCCAAGAAAGACTCTTGTGAGGAGAGCATCATTAGGTTGAAGTTGGTCGGTCATTATCTCGAAGTGATCAAGATATTGATTCGGAGACATACTGCCATCAAACAACATTATAGTAGGAGGCTTATACTTGGGTAGAAACTGTACCTCTTTTCACTCAATAGGGTATGGTTGTTTGATACCAAGCTTCTGCAGGCCGTCTTTTTGCTTGAAGGCTTCAAATTGAGAACGCAAGAGTTTCATAGCCTCGTTAGTGTCTCCCAACAGTTGCGGAGTAGTGGATTGATTGGATGTGTTAGGAGGAGGGACTGCATGATAAGTACCACCCCCAGCCCCAGACTGACTTAGAGTAACCTGTACTGATATGGAGGCGATATGAGGAGACTATACCCCCAAACTAACATTGATAGGAGCAGATGCCGATATATGTTCTTGAGTTTTATTCACAACTGGTGGAACCGTGTGTTGAGCCACAATTATGGTGTGCATGCTTGCCACCATTTCTGCCATCGTTTTCAATTTGTCTTCTAGCACAGCGATTCGTTGCTCCTGTCTAGCAGAACTGGAAGCATCCTGATCTTTTGTGATGACGTACATAGTCACCTCTCGGGCTATTGAAGAAGAGATAGTCTGCTCAGAACTCTTGCTGGTAGCGTCAAAATCATGTAAAGAGCTACCCCCAGGATAAGAGATGGAAAGATTCTGTTGACCGATTATAGCTCGACTCTTTGATCTGGTGTGTCGATAAACCCCATCAAATATGCGATGAGTACGAATCGGGGGTCTATGAGTATGGGTCCGAGACGAAGTACATCTTGGGCTACCCCCAGCCTCGTGAGAGTGATGAGTTATCATGTTAACATAGTCATATACTGACTCATCATCTGAAGATACCTCAACATGATGAGTCAAAGTAAGACAATAAAAAACTGACTGTTTGGATACTTTGTAACAGCACATGATTGTAATCTCGTGTGAGGAGATTTTTAGCACTTATCTTTGGGTGCTTTCAAGTAGAAGGTGTTACCTTTTGAACAGGATTAATATTGGCAGAGGGGAATTTTGGGCGCCCAGAACTTATAGGCGTCATGACTTGTTTGGCAATAGAGCGCACATTCTGGTTAAGTTGGGTTCGGCGCCTGTTAAGATAGGTGTGCATATCAGTATCAACCATCATTTTAGTCTGTTACACTTGGAGTTTCCTCGTGCATTATGACTTATGTGCATGTAAGGAAGTTTTTCATTCAAATGAGTGGTAGGAAGTATCCCCTTTTGTGCGCACAATCTTTCAGTACGTCTGATACAGCGCCTTTGAGCAGCCGTAGTACCTTTGCTGAAAGGTTAAGGGTTTGGCAAAATAGATAGAAGAGAATGGGCACCCTCAAGTGGGCGCCTATCTCTCTGTGGTGCATCACCCATGGAAGAACTAGGGACATCAAATTTGAGAGAATGGGCACTCTCAAGCGGGCACCTATCTCCAGATGATGTGCCCACGAATTTGGGCATCACTGTAGAGGCAAATTTGAGAGAATGGCCGCCCTTAAGCGGACGCCTATCTCCAGATGATGTGCCCAAAGATTTGGACGTCATAGCAGAGGTGGGATCAGTGGTCTTGAGAGAATGGGCACCCTCAAGTGGTCGCCTATCTCCTTGTGGTGCACCAGTAGACCTAGGCACCCATTCGAGGTGCCTCTTCAGGGAGTGGTTCTGCACTTGAACAGTGCGCCTAGCTTTGGTCACAGTAGCTGTACGCGTCCTGTTTACAGAAATAGGGGTACGCTTAGCACCAGGAGCACTTAGCATCTTTTCGAACGTTGTTTGCTCAAATTTAACGACCAACATTCCTTTCTTAGTGTCAATCGATGATGAATTACCTTAAGTTATCACCTTCTCGTTGGAGGAGAAGGTCGTCCCCAGCAGAGTCGTCATTTTGTTTGCAAAAATAAAAAGTTTTTTACAAACTTTGAAGAATCGTATACGAGTACAATGAATTATTGGGAAGTACAATTTTAGGAGTCCGGTCTGATTGACGACCACTTTTCCCATTAACGAGGCGATTGTGGATGGAAGCAAGCTTGTCAATGTGTCTCGGAGCTTCTGTTGACGAGGAATCTTCTGTATGGCTCGGCCGTATAGAAGTATCGACAGAACTTCGGCTTCGATTAACGGTTGAAGAACTTGCTTTTGAGGATTGATAATTGCAGAAGATGGAAGTGTGATGATTGCTCGAACTATTCCCCTCCTCTCTGTTCCCTTACGTTGGGGGAATAGAACTCTATTTATAGAGTCAGGGAATAACTAACTGGCAGTTATTCAAAGTAGGTGTCTCTCTGTAGATGGGCGCCTAAACCACTGTATGCCACTTTTAAGAAGAGACACCTATTGACATGTGGCACCTATGTAGAATAGGCGCGTGGTCATGGCCAAGTGATGGGCACATTCTTAAGGAAATTCAGAGTAGTACACCACGTTCAGCATGTATGGCAGCTTATCATGTCACGTGGATTTGCAGACATTATTAGAAAAATAGGCGCCCCAGAGAACAGAGCGCCTTAAAGAAGTAGGTGCCTAAGGGAGCTAGGTGCCTAAGAGAATAGGGAGCCTAGGAGAAAAGAGCTCCTAAGAAACAATGGGCGCCTAAGAGAGTTAGGCACCTAAGAAATAATGGGTGCCTAAGAGTGTTAGGCGCCTGTAGTGCCCCGTCCCGCAAAGTCAATCAGAGGAATCGAAACGACGATGGCGTTCGGACTTAGCATTGCAACGTCTACTTGAAGCCTCACTCGGTCGAGGCAACTCCTCGCTCAGGTGGGGTAGTTTCGGTGAACTCGCCTCATCTTAGCCTTCACTTAATAACTCGCATGTTTTTAACTTGCACAAGTTAGGATTGTTAGTAAAAGAGACGCATTCAAAGCTAAGGGAATAATCCCGACCCGTCAGAATGTCCTAGAACATGGAAAATTGTCCCACGATCTGCTTAGAAGTCGGGCTCAGCGTGCTTTCAAATGACATTCGATCCTTCGTCCCGTGACTTGGGAGAAGAAAGTTGGCCTAAGTTGCTAAGTTGCCCTGACACTCGAATGAGCCTAAGTCATAGGCGTCGCCTGCGTGAATGCTTGAAAATGTATGCACGGTCCCGTCGTCCAAGGCTTGGTATAGCCTTCGCACATCCCGTGAGTTAAGTCATCTTGCACGTCTATTGGCTTAAGTTTAGGCACCCGAGAACTTGGTCGTTCAAGTCGATCGCGTGAACGGCACTTTTCCTCGATGCAAAGCTTGGTGTAGCCTTTGCTCGTCAAGTCGCTGCGCAAATAAGTTAGGCAAAGTTATTTCGGTCGGTCTAAGCCATTTCTAGCACTGTCTCGCTCTATCTGCGGTTGTCAAGTTGCGTAGTCCCTTGAGAACAAGGCTTGTCGTATAAAGTATATGACTTGAGCGATAGCGTCGCCTAGAGAACAAGGTCTGTCTAAGGCATAGGCCACGGTTAATTTATTGAGTTTTGGAAAGTGTTTCAATAGTTGTTCTTGAGTTGAGTGAAATGATAGGGCAAGAAAGAAGAATGGTCGCGACTGGGTCGTCAAGGTAAGAAAGAAGAATGCTCGCGACTGGGTCGCCGAGGCAAGGTCTCAGATGTGAGAAGTGTTGAACTTAGCCCTGAAAGAGATGGTAACACTAGAAGTAGATTGACTGTGTGAGACGTCAATTCGAGTCGAGTCTTGCATGGTCATTGGACAACTTGTACAAGGTGGAGGTCTTCTCGAGTGATCGTCGGAGCGCCGGGATCATGTCGGCCCGGGGGAAGCGAGTTGGCTCAAAGAAGGATGTTGAATAACCGCATAGGAGATTCGGCGCTTCCGGGGCTAGCTACCCGTGGAAGTGCAGACCGAATCCCCCTAAGCCAAGTCCATTATAGCGCTGGGCGCTAGTGACTAATTCATATAGATGAGTCAGCATGAGCGGCGATCCACGTAAATGCCTTTGGATTGAGTCGAGTATTGAGTGTAGTATATCAAGAAAGTCGAGTTGAATGTGTGAGTATAGTTGGAACACAAAATGTTGGGCCTAAGATTTGGTTGCAACATAGGCAACGTGCTTCGACACGAGATGTGGCGTCGAGTTTTATGTTATCGGCATATAAGTTGCATAGTTTGAATGTGAGTTGTCTTGAGTTTAAGTCAGAAAAGGCCATAAGGCGGTAGCTTGATAAGTTGTGATGAGCGGCCTCAATCTTGAAGCACGAACAAGTCTAAGCAAGGTCTAGAGGCACGACCAACACGAGTCGTCCCCTTGACGTCGTTGGCACGAGAATTGGTCTAGAGGCACTTGAGTTAAGTGAAAGTCTTGGCATGACCGAGTTCGCATAAGTTGCTTCTCGGCGAAGCACTATCTCAAAAATATTAAAGTCACGAATATAGTATGGCACGACCCTGTCGTCCCGAGTTGAAGTTTGGTCAAGTACCTAGGCGATGAGGCACTACCTCGATCGAATTACACGTTGGCATGGCACGAACCTGTCATTGCATTGTTAAGTATAGGCCGAGACATCTTGTTCTAAAATGGATCCTAAGGCAAGACTAGAAAGACAATCGTAAAGGGACTTGTATTGCACAAAGTAAATGAAACGTGTCAATTTTGTATGGGTGGGCGAGGACCTTACTCCACCAGTACAGTTGAGTACTGACACCCACATAATTTTCATGTGCAGGCACAGGTAGAAGCTCGTGGCACGGAGCTCGCTGGATGCGTCGAGACACAGAGTTCTTTGGCGAGTCAAAGCGTGCGGCCGTGTGGACTCAAGACTTATACAGGATATAATGTATGGACATCGCCTTCCGAAGCTTTCGCTGGCTCAAGCATTGTATCGAGAGATAAGCGAGAGAGAGAGCAGAGTGACTTGTAAAATGAGAAAAAATTGAGCACGAGAGACTTATAATCATGGCCTTGTGCCTATTGTATTCTCAGTGTTCAATATCAATAAAGAGTTCTTTTGAATAACTTGTGTTTTGCCTTTAAATTTCCGCTGCATGTTTCAATGTTTCTGCTTGGGACTTCTGTGCGACGACCCTATCGCCGCCAATGTAATCGACCGTTATGAAACTACCTTGCACGAGCGCAATCTAGGCTCGTACGGAATCATGCCTTAGCGAGGACGATCGCTCCTACAGGAGCGGGGCGTGACATAATGGTATCAGAGCACGGCTTTACGTCCTTGGACTTCATGTCGATCTCTCAGTTTTGAAAGCTCGTCGTCGATAAAGAAGTGTGCGCTCTTTCTCAAATGTCCCTCGGCATGTCCATACAATAAGTCTGAATATTTTCAAAAGCTCGTGCAAGCGTTCAATCGAACGCATGGGTAGGCTATCGTCGGACACATTGGTAGGCCTTTGTGTCGAACGGTGTCAAACTTGTCTTGAATGAAAACACGTGCTAAGTTAACATATCGTATGCGTGCCTAAATAGTCCTACGTCGACCTTAGCAAGTGAGCGTGCAAACTTGAATATAATCTGCACGGGATAGCTATGCACACGGCCTTTTGGCTATGTTGTGCCGCGTGTCGCACACCTCGATTTTTGGTGCAATCGAGTCGCGAGCAATATCAAGTATCGCTCGGTCGGGAACAGAGATACACTTAGAGTGTATATTGATAGGAACGCTATCGAACTAACGCTTAGGCGTACAAGGAAGACTGGTTTAGATTTTTGAGAAATAGTGCGAACGACTTAGTGCGTCGATACGACGTGAGCGATTACGCTAGAGATTCGTTGAACGAATCAGAAAGATGTCTTAGCGAATGATACGAACGTGATTGAGGACTAGATCGGATGGCTCAAATCCTGAGTGGTGTATGGTTTGTCTTAGAAATCATTCGAGCAAAAATTAAGGATTTGAGGTAACGGCGAGTATGTCGGCGAGGCGATGCGATCGCGCAAAGCCTTAGAACGCGTCACGCTTAGTTGGTCGTGACTTCGTATGTCTCGAATGAGATGTGGTTCGAACAACTTGTGAATGGGCAACACGAGTTAGAAAACGATACGGAATGATGAATAAAAGTGAATGTCTTGATTGAGGAAGCCTAGAGGATCGCACTTGTGATTTTGGATTTGATCGAAAGGAATTAGGGTATATCCAGTTCGGACAATAGCATCAGTCGTACGACTCAAAATTGGTTGCAAAGGAAGATCATCAGGTTACGCATATCGTCGATGGTATTGAGGCGTATCAAAGATCGATATGCGATAACTCGGGGTTACTCTGACTCGGCGAATGACGATCGTGCAAATATTATTGTTTCGATGGATGCTATACTCGGGATGTTGAAATATGTCGAGGAAAAGATAAACTTAGCTCGAGGATTTTCTAGTTGAACGAATGACGATCGGACTATCGAACTGAGATCTTGACTTGGAGGAAAACAAAATGTTTGGATTTGCTTCGTCGATAACCACAACGTTGACATTCTTGTCTTATGCGAGCGCAACTCCAGCCTCGCACATGCGTCACGCCGATTAGGGCGATCACTCCGTGTGAGCGCTGGTATGGTGATTCATACAGCGGGGGTGGTCGAACTTGCACGGCATGGCAATTTGATTGCTTTGACTTGTGGTTTGATGCGAAGGTGGACTCGAGAATGACTTCGCGTGCTTGATGAATTGAACTTGAGGATTGAGTAGGTCCAAGCCACGTATCGAAAATGAATTAGTCTAGACTCATGCAAGAGTTACGCCCCGAGGAGAATGATTATTCCGCGGGAGCGTTGCATGGTGATTCATGAACCACCATAGATAATCTGTCACGACCCGCACCCACCGTGAGGGTACGAGTACGTAACAGCGCCCAGTCTACGCCGCAGTGTCGGTAGTAGAACGCTGTTCTAGGTCATGAACTATAACTAACACAATATAGAATAATCTCCAACTGGAGGCTAATCACAGAAGGTGCAACTCAATCACAACTAGAGATAGAATATGGCACGATAAAATAGATAAAAAAATCCTCAACTGATGTACAACAGAAATGAAATAACATAAGTTAACAACTACCAGTCTCAACATCTCTAAATATACAACTCTAAAAATAAGGACAACAACTAATCATGAAAAGGAAACAATCTAGACTATCTAAACTATGCAATGGGTATCATCCTCAGCGGCTGCCTGAACCTCCCCAGGGGTCCAGGTCGCGAGTGTCATCTACGCAAGCTCCAAAGTAAGGGGTGCAGGGTTCCTCATCATCTTCTGTAAAATTTTCAACAGGTCCAGTCAGGACGGGAGCGAGCACAATACATCTCACGCAGATCATAACAGGTTAGAGAATATAAACATGTAAGAGAGTACGATACATGAAACTAAAAGAAAGTACATGATATAAATAGAGAGAGAACTGTAATAGAAATATCTACTATAAGTAGAGAGCTACCAGTGACTAGTGATTTAGAGTACAAAGTTGACATGTGAACGGCTTGATTTGCACATGGCTATACTAAAGAGGCGTACATGGCTATTCTATTTTGAAATTGTTCACATGACTATTTATACTCCTCCATACCCCAATCAATACACAAGGATCCAGACAAGTTATGTTACGTACATGGTTTTCACATGAAGCCTATAAATGGGTGCACATGAAGTATACATGAGAGCTCATACATGAGTGCACACGAAGTTCACATGGGGGCCCATAAATAGGTACACATGAAATTCACATGAAGGCTCATAAATGAGTGCACATGTATAGGTTATACATGAGATACATGGGAAACATAACCGAACATGAGAGCACATGAGCGTACACGAGCATGCATGAACGAGCATGAAGCACATGATAAACATGAATAACATGAGAGCGAGGAATACATGATGTACATGAAACACACGACATGATGTATCCGATGCTCCCGAGGGGATAACATCTCAATGTAGGGATCCATATAGTACCAATCCGTGATAATATCGTGACAGCATCAAATAAGGTAAACTAGAGCAGGAATATAATTCTAAGCAAGTTATGAAATGATCAGAGAATGTACTCGCCTGGTATCTGAATAGCTGTAGTAAATGTACTATCCGAGATGAGGTACCTGACTCCTAGTTAGAGCAACACAAGTCAAGATGTATGAAGAGGGTGATATATGAAATGTACAATGCATATGTATTCTGTCTAGGTCAAACTAGACTAAAGTCAACCCTTGGTCAACTCTAGTCAACTGCACTAGTCAAACTAGGTCAACCTAACCCAAACGAGTCTAATAAGTCTCACTAGACCTAACTAAGCCTAGGCTAGAAACCGAATACAAGCACAAGACAAACCAAGCTAAGCTACCACTCACATACCATCACAATGCTATACAAGCTATCAACCTGCAATTTACATACTACATTATTCATGCATATATTGTATTCAAGTCTTACATTACCTAGATGCATTCATACAGGGATTTCCTATCTTACTTGCATACATACCATACAATCATGCATTCATGTGCATAGCCCTATATACTAGCATCTCATATATAGTAGGAAAGGAAGGGATTAGCAAGGGTGATTTAACATGTATGTGACCATATCATATGTTTGACATCTATATATAGAGAGGTAAGGAAAAGGGGAGATCCATGTGTGTGTGAGAGATATGGCAGCTCAGTTTTCATGTGTGTGGAATGTGTGTATGGAATGTCAAGGTGTAGGGTGTGTACTCAGGTTTAGTCTTGTATAAGTGTGTCTACATAGTGTGATGAGTGCATTACAAAACCAATTCAATTCAGTTTAAGATGTAAACTGATTTCACATTGGTTTTCAGTCAAGGGAATCAGTCCAAAAGCAATTTGAAAACCTAAAATACAACTTAATATGCATCAATATGAACCCACATATGCCATTCAATCTCAGGAATTGAATACAACCCAATATAACATCTAAGTGGTCGACATGATACTCAATCCGAATATCAGGACAAAAATTTCTTATGCCTACAACTAAATAAATCCATTCTCAGGTTGCCTAGAGTTCAAGTGTGTGGATGAGTGAGCTGTGTCAACAAGTGTGTGTGTTGGTGGCAGTGGTGTGTCAAGAACATGGTGTGTGTGTGGCTCATCTCAGCAAAGGTATCTCAAACATTCAAGGGGGTTAACACAATCAGTGATCATGAACCTCATGAATGGTTCTCAGGTATTGAAAATGCTTCTCAGGTATTGAGTGAAGGCAGTGGTGTGTGTGTCATATCCTGAAAAGGAAAACGGTGAAGGTGTAGGTCCTAAAAAATCAAGTTGCACACATCAACAAAGTCATGAAGATCGAGAAATGAATCTTTCAAATGAACTGCGCAGACATCAGATTATGCAGCATACAGATTGCGCACACTAGACTGTGCACACTCTCAAGCGCGCAGGCTGACGAGGCAAATCATCATCATTGCCTGACCCAATCAAATCTTCTGACAGCTGACAGTACGGAGAACGAGGCGACCGTTTGTTTAATCGTGCAGCACGGCGCTCGAGGACAGCTGGCAGCGCAATCTGCCAGCCTATCTGATGCGCAATCCATACTGGCGTAATCTATACCTGCGCAGTCCATTCCTGCGCAATCCAAAGCCAACGCAATTCAGGTTGCGCACTCTATTAACATAACTGACAACATATACGTGGCATTCATGCCATCAATTGCTCATTACGTGGCAACCGTCTATGCACGATCATGCGCATTTTAATCAAATGATGCCATGTGTCCAAGACAGTTGGCCTACGATCAGACAACTGCCTGCGTAGTCCATTGTTGCACAATCTAATTCATGTGCAATCCATCATACGCAGTCCAGAATAACTAAAAGTTACTTAATTCCAGAACTCTATAAATAGAGTTTCAAGTCTCCATTCAAGGGGATCAGAGATCACAGATCAGAATTATCAGAGAGTCCAGGAGTTCTTACCCAAGTGCTGTTGCATTCTTCTGAGGCTTTTGCCTTCAATTCTCCGAGGCTTTTGCCTTCAAGTCAACTTCAGAGGCTACCGTCTTCAAAGTTCACATCGTCCAAGGGATAAAGCAATCGTCTTCTAGATTGGATTTCTACAGTTGTACTTTCCCAGAATTCTTGTAATCTTTACAAAGTTTGTATCAATAAAGTTTCATACTTTTGTTTTTGCAAACAAAATGGCGACTCTGCTGGGGACGACTTTCTCCTACGACGAGGAAGTGACAACTCAATGTGACGTAGCATCTATCGGGAAGACGCAGACGACTCTGGTTGTGAAGGTCAACCAGACAGCCTATGAAGCCATGATCAACTCTAAGACCACTCCTCGTACTGCCACCACTTCTGCCACGAGCAAAGTGCGCCCAGTGTAGGTCTCCAAGACTGCTGCGCAGTCTATTAACTCTGCCAGCAAGACTACTGCGCAGTCTACCAGGAAGCCTGCTGCGCAATCTGCTGCACAGTCTACAGTTGCTGCCACTAAGTCTGTTGCACAATCTGTCTCAACTACTCATGCACAAGCTGTTGCTGTTAGTGCACAGAAGACTTCTTATGCTGCCTTGTCAAAGCATAAGACTCCTCTGCCTCTGGTGCAGTTGGCTGCCCATCTTCCTGTGCAAACCAACACTCCAGCAACTAGAGTGTACCCCAAACACTCTGTGGCCAGAACTCCTGATGTGCAAACTACAGTGTCTGTGTCCAGAACCAGAAAGTTCTCTGTCAAGGCCTCTCCTGCGTAATCTGCCAGTACGCCATCCACCCATGCACAAGCCATGTATGTACAATCCAAGAAAGATAGCCCTTTGGCTAATCTCTCTTCTTCTCACAATAAGGAGAAAAGCTCTACTCCTCTCCAGTACCCTGCTGCTCTTGTGCAACCCACTGGGGGTAGTCTTTTGGCTATTTCTTCTCCCCACAACAAAGGAAAAGGCCCTTTGGTCTTTTCTCAAACTTCCTTGTCTCATGACTTAGAAGACAACAGAGGGAAACGCTCTTTAGCTAACCCTTCTTTCCAAAACAAAGGAAAAGGTCCTTTGATCTTTTCTCAATCTTCTTCGGTTTTTACCGTCGAAGATCAATCTGAATGTGCTCCGGCATCAGTCAGTACAAGGACCCTTTCTTACAAGGATTCTCCTTCTTTCCTTGCCAATAGGAAGTGTGCTGATCAGAGAGGTATTCTGCCTACTCCGGTAGCAGAGTTCCAAGATCTTCCAACTCTCAAAATCTCCCGTTCAAGACAGAGAAAATTGCTGGTGTCTCAAACAGAAACCCCTGGGGGTAAGTTTGCTGATCTAAGAACTTATCTCAACAGGCCAACTTCGGTGAAACATAAACAGCCAATACCGAAGACCAAACATCATCAGAAGCAGACTTCCAGGATCAAGAATCCGGATACCTATGCTAATGAAATGAGCACTTTCCTGTACACTCAAGGGACAAAATATTTGAAGAACCGGAACCATGTTCCGAATGTTATTAAAGAACATATCCCTCGAACTTTTCCTCGTCCTGTTGCTGTTCTCGATCTCCGAGAATACCTCAAACAAAGGCGGAATAACACTTCAACATTTCCAATTCAACCAAGTGATCATCATCATTGTAATCATAAAGTTGTTATCAAGTGTTGTTGCCAAACAACTAGACGATCTGTCTTCGATCGTTTGAACTTTTCTAACTCTGAATCTATGTCGGAAGATGAAGTTCTGTACGCTTCCGTCAATATGACTTCCAGAGACACTGGGGGTAGGAAGTGCTCTAAATACGGGAAACCTCGCAAGCCAAGCCAACGGTATTTGGATTTACTCCATGATTCTTCTGAAGGAGTATTCCAACATACCAGATCCCGAAGCCGAAACACAATCGGTCAAAGGAATCTTCAAGATCCTTATGAACGTCTTCTTCCTTCTCACTCAGGAGATGATTCTTTCTCCGATTATGATGTATACAGCGAAAGCTCAGAACAAACAGTCTCTTCCACTGTACCCAGGGAAGTGATAGCTTACGTTGTCAATGAAGATCCTGATGCTTCCAGTTCAGCTAGTCAAGAACAAAGAATAGCTGTACTAGAAGATAAATTGAAGACAATGGCTGAGATGGTTGCAAGTATGCATTCCATCATTGTGGCTAGGCATACAGTACCACCGACAGTACCGCCTATAAATCCCAAAATCATAGCATCGTCGGTGCCTGCCAATGCAGGGCTGGGGGTAGCACCTACTCAAATACCTCTTGTACAAGTCCAACCAACACCCAGTCAATCAGGTGCTGGGGGTAGTGCTTATCATGTTGTCCCTCCTCCTAACACTATGGTTCAGCCTACCCCTTCTACATCAGTGGAAGATGCCAATGAAGCTGTGAAGCTCCTACGAACTCAGTTCGAAGCTTTCAAAGAGAAAGACAACTTGCAAAGGTTGGGGATCAAACAACCTTACCCCGTTGAATGGAAGGAAGTCCTGTTTCCTCCAAAGTACAAGATTCCAACTATCTCGCTGTTTGATGGCAGCACATCTCCCAGTCAGTTCATTAACCATTTTGAGGTTATGACTGTTCAACTTTAACCAAATGATGCTCTTCTTACCAGAGTATTCGTCGGCTGTTTAGCTGGCGTAGCATATGATTGGTATAGAAGCTTGCCCGATGGTTGTATCACTTCCTTCTCAGGTCTCAAGCAAATCTTCCTGGAACGGTTCTATGAAGGATTCAACGACATGACTATGTCAGCCTTCAATAAAATCAAACAAAGGCATAATGAAACTGCTGAGAGTTTCATCGAACGGTTCCGCCGTGAAGCCTTGAAGATGCCTCCTGGAACTCCAGCTGCTGTCACTATTGATACTTGTAAGGCAAATCTGTTGCCCATCATCAGTATGTGGACAGGATCTACTCAGTTCCAAGATTGGCCCTCTTTCATTGTCAACGCGAAAGCTGCTGAAGTTAGCGCTGACAAGTTCAAGCAATTAGGGGTACAAATGTCTAACCCTGATCGGGATGAACACCAGACATCAGGTGGTGGCAACCGCCAGAACAACCGCAAAGCAAAAGAAACTTTGAACATCAATCTGAACAAGAATAAAGAATCTCTGGCTGTCAACGTGGCTCCGCCTACATCCACTTCTACTCCTTCGGCACCTCCACCGAGGGAACCTCGTCCGAAAGTAGAATATTCCTTCGATGAGAATGACACTGCAAGCATTTTTTATTGCTTACTCAAAAGCAACAAAATTCAGCTCCCAGACCCAAAGAAACCTGATAAAGTCGGTAAGACAGATCATCCTAAATATTGTGTCTACCACAAGTTCATTGGACACCCTACTCGAGCATGCTACGTGCTCAAGGGTAAAATTTAAGAGCTTGTCAATGCTGGTGTCATCACTCTGCAGCAAGACGAGAAGACTGTTACTACAAATATGGTTTCAGTCCAGTTTGGTGACTTCTCTTCGCAGATGGTACAGTACGGTGTCATTCCTATTCCCAAAGCTACTCTTGAGATTGAGAATCTCCCTCCTCCACCAAATGAAGGTCTCATTCCCTTGTCTCTTGACAATGGCGAGATTATGTGGATTTATCCGGATCTTGCTTCAGAGTTTGAAGTTTCCTCTTCTTTTAAGAAGAAAGACCGCTCCAAAAGCAAGACAAAGACTTGCAACATTGTCTTTTGACCCCATAGTTGATGAAGAAATTCTGCTAGGCACCAGATCAGGGAAAGCCTACTTGAAGGAGTATCCTAAAACTCAAGAGAATCCCGCCTCTTCTTCTGAACCTACTCCAGTACAATCTACTTCCTCTGAAGAGATTCCTTCCACATCCTCACCAGTTGTAGTACCTATTTCTCCCAAGCCGGTGGTTGCTGACAAAGGCAAGCAACAAGTCCGCTTTGACAAACCCCTGAAGAAATCATCTCCTACAAGACTTGAAAAGCCGTACAATTTTGATATATTGGCTCAACTGGCCAATACACCGGCTAGGCTATCAATCTTCGAGCTCTTGTGCCTTTCCAAAGAGACTCGAGAAACTTTAAGTGAAGCCCTGATGCAGGCTGAAACTTGCCTAACTCTTCTCAAGAAGCCAAAAGCAGAACCACTCTCTTGCCTTCATTGTTATAGTGTGTTGGAGTTAATTCCAAACATAACTTTCATACAAGATGACATGTTGATGGAAAACAACAGGCACGATCGTCCTCTCTACTATACGGGATACGTCGACTTGATGAAAGTCGATCGTATTCTGATAGATCCAGGGTCTGCTCTCAGTATCACGTCGAAGACAATATTGGATGCGTTGAAGATCCCTGTACATAGTCTCTCCAGTACAATTACCACTATTCTTGGGTTTAATCAGGGAAGGAGTGAACCTTTGGACAAGATCTGCCTAAAACTTCAAATAGGCAATCTTCGTACGAAGGTTACCTTCTACATCATCGACAATCATGGTTGTTCTTATAATGCTTTACTGGGGAGACCATTCCTACATGAACATAATATTGTTCCATCAACTCTTCATCAATGTTTCAAATATGTTGATGACAATGGAGAAGTTCAGAAGGAAGTTGCTGATCTTTATCCTTTCAAAGGCATTGAAGCATACTATAACGACGCTCGCATGTATAAGGATGAATTTATGAAAGTTGTCTTGTCTCTGGATACTGAAGAAGAATCAGAAGCAGTGCCCAAAGATACCCTTATCATACCTGTCAAAGGGCGTGTTTCTCGTCCTCAATCTTCCAAGCCACTGGCTATTCACTTGCCAGTTCAGAAGAAACCAAATGATGATGATCATGATCAAAGGGAGCTCACCTCTTCTGAGCCGCTTGTTATTGACTTACGTTGTAACAAGGACAAAAAGCAGCTCACTTCTTCTGAGCCACTTGTTATAGATCTACCTCATAACAAGGATAAAAGGGAGCTCACCTCCTCTGAGCCGCTTGTTATCGACCTCCGTCGTAACAAAGCTAATCCTCCTCCACATTCTTCTTCTTTCCCTCTTGTAATCAATCTAACCAAGCCTGCTAAGGCTAAAGGTCCTGCTGTAAATACAAATGTACAAATCAATGAAAAAGCATCTACTTTCCAGTATACTGATGTCATTTATCATACTAAATGCTACTTGGATATGTTAGATAGCTTTCAGTCATTTACAATGGGAGTTGTGCAATCTCTTCAAATAGATATTTCATGTGAACACCCGAAGGATTCATATCGTATTGTTTTCGCTCGTAAAAAAGGCGAACGTCCAATACTTTTTAGTAAAGGACCGAAACAACAATTCAGCTATACGGATGATAGCAAAGTTAATGACACGGGGCATCTTCAACTCTGTCGTTACAGTCAACAATCAAAAGACATCGTCCGAAAGATGGGTTACGACTTCAAGAGCGGCCTCAACTACGGTAAAGGTAGAAAGACTCCTCTCCGTACAGCTGTTCCAAAAGGAAAGTCAGATGTGTACTACAGCAGGACCAAAAGAGGTCTCGGATATGCTTCTCCTCCGATGTTATCCCCAGCAGGTTCTGAATCCGATAATGAAGAATGCTCTAATTCTTCTGATTCCAGATCATGGGATTCTGACACCAGCATTGGTCAAATTCATCGATTGACTGTGTCTTCTAACATGGTCTCTGCCGAACTTCCAGAAGGCTATGACGAGGATCTTAAAAAAACCCTGAAACAGATCCTTGGGCTCAACGAATAGATACCCAATGGAAACTCCGATTCGAACAAAGGAAACCTCCTACCGAAGATCAATTGGTTTAAATTAATGTAGGAGAGAACGGATTACCTCGTCCAATATTCATCAGCAAGAACCTTTCAGAAGAGGATAAGCAAGAATTAATTCTTCTTATTAAAAATACATTGATGTCTTTGCCTGGAGCTATGAAGATATGCCAGGATTGGATCCTAAAGTTGCTACTCACAAACTGAACATTTTGTCGAATGCAAAATCGGTCAAACAACAATAACGGCATTTCAAGCCAGAAATGATGGACGCAATCGACGATAAAGTCAAGAAGCTCATAGCTTGCGGCTTTATCAGAGAAGAACAGCATCCTGATTGGGTAGCTAATGTTGTCCCAGTTCTAAAGAAAATCGGCAAAGTTCGAGTCTGCATCGACTTTCGGGATCTTAATGAAGCATGTCCAAAAGATAAATTTCCTCTCCCTATCACGGACGTTATGATTGACAACACCTGTGGGTTCGAAAGAATATCTTTCATGGATGGATTCTCTGGATACAATCAAATTCGGATGAATCCTGAAGATGAAAAGCATACTTCTTTCCGCACTCCTCGTGGAGTCTATTGTTATACTGTGATGTCGTTTGGTCTCAAGAACGCTGGTACAACTTACCAACGAGCTATGAGTACCATCTTTCGAGATCATCTGTGCAAGACTGTCGAGTGTTACGTCGATGATATTGCTGTCAAAAGTCGTGTAAAGGAAGATTACATTCAAGACTTGAGAACTATCTTCAATCTCATGCGCCAACATCAACTCAAAATGAATCCCACCAAGTCATTCTTGGGTGTCTCTAGTGGTAAATTTCTCGGCTTCGTCATTACCTCTAAGGGTATACACGTGGATCCCGAGAAGATCAAAGCCAATCAAGAGATGCGTCCTCCACGCAACCGAAAAGAGCTACGAGGATTCCAAGGTCGACTTGCGTACATCAGGAGATTTATTTTGAATCTGTCTGGACGCTACAGACCATTCACTCAACTCATGAAGAAGGGTGTATCTTTCGTTTGGACCGAAGAATGTCAACAAGCATTTGATGACATCAAGCGATATCTCATGAATCCACCAGTCTTGGTGCCACCAATCTCCGGCATACCATTCTTAATGTATGTTCGTGCCATGGATCATTCATTGGGTGCTTTACTTGCCCAAAAGAATAAAGAAGGCCATGAATAGGCTATCTACTACCTCAGTCGTACTATGATTGGTGCTGAATACCGTTATAGTCCAGTCGAAAAATAATGTCTAGCTCTTATGTTTGTTGTTCAAAAGACTCGGCATTATATCATTGGTCAAACCATTCATGTCATATCCCGAGTCAATCCTCTTCGGGTACTGATGAAGAAACCTAGCACACTCAACTCTCGGCTGGCTACATAGGCCATTCTGCTAGCCCAATATGACATGGTATATGTTCCACAAAAGTCTATCAAAGGTCAAGCACTGGCAGATTTCCTAGCAGCTCATCCTGTTCCAGAGAGGTCCAAACTTTACGATGAAATTCCAGACGAGACGTTGGAAGTCAACTTGATCTCTGAAGAATTTCATACTTGGCGTCTATTCTTTGACGGAGCATCCAGAATCGGCCCCAATGGTGCCATTGTAGCAGGAGTCGGAGTTGTTCTCGTTTCTCCAGACGGATCAACTATCTAAAGAGCTTACTCTCTATATGAGCCTTGCTCCAACAACGTGGCAGAATACAATACTCTACTCATTGGCCTTCAATTAGCCAAACAACTTGACGTAGAGTATCTTGAAGTCTATGGCGACTCTAAGTTGGTTGTTAATCAAGTCAGAGGAACCTATGAAGTTCGTCATCAAGATCTAGTGCCTTATCATGAAGCTGCAATCAACATAGCTACGTCATTCAAAGCCTTCTTCATAGACTATGTTCGGCGAGCTTGCAATACTGAAGCAGATGCTTTGGCCAATCTTGCAGCAGTCCTAGCCATCCCTATCAGAAGAAAACAGGTGGTGGTCATCTCTAATCGAGAATTATTCTGTATCGAAAACAATCTTAATATTGAATTCAATAATTTCGCTGAAGTCAATATTATCAATGAAGATTGAAGGACTCCCTTCATCGATTTCGTAGTCCATGACATACTCCCTGAAGATCCAAAAGAAGCTACGAGTATTCGTCGACGATCTCTACGATTCTACTATAACCAAACCACAAAGACCCTCTATCGACGGACTTATGACGGTCTTCTTCTACGCTGTCTTGCCGGTGATGAAGCAAAACAAGTATTGCGTGAAGCTCACGACGGCGTTTGCGGAGCACATCAACCCGGTCCTAAGCTATAGGATCACATCCGATGTATGGGTTACTACTGGCCTTCTATGGTATTTGATGCCATTGATTATTCAAGAAGATGTCGAGCTTGTCAAATCCATGCGGATTTCATTCATCAACCGTCAGAATTTCTGCATCCGACGGCTGCTTCATGGCCTTTTGAAGCTTGGGGTATGGACATCATCGGTCCTATCAATCCTCCTTCTTCTAGAGGACATCGGTTCATATTAGCAATAACTGATTATTTCTCCAAATGGGCTGAAGCTATACCTTTGGCTGAAGTCAAAACCAGCAGTATCATTAACTTTGTCAAACACCATGTCATTTATCGATTTGGTGTACCTCGACGGATCATTCATGACAACGGACCACAATTCATCAGTCAGAAGTTCACCAGATTCTGTGATGATCATAGAATTGACAATATCGCTTCAACAGCCTACAATCCTGCTGCTAATGGTTTGGTCAAAGCCTTCAACAAAACTATCATCAAGCTCCTCAAGAAGTTTGTATCCACTAACAAACGGAATTAGAGTGAAAAGCTTGGTGAATGTCTTTGGGCCTATCGAACTACGGTCCGTAATCCCACAGGCTTTACACCTTTCTCTCTGGTATACGATTGTGAAGCAGTTCTTCCTCTAGAACTTCAAATTCCTTCTTTAAGGATTGCCATTGCCAATGAGCTCACTACAGAGAACAATGACCTTTTTCGACTTCAAGAATAGGAGGCACTCGACGAGAAGCGATTAATGGCTCAGCAACATATTGAGCTATATCAAGCCCGCATCTCGAAGACTTTCAACCGCAAAGTTAAAGTTAGAGCCTTTCAGCAAGGAGAACTTGTTCTAACGGTCAGACGTCCTATGACTATGACTCATATGAGCAAAGGAAAATTCGACGCAAAGTGGGAAGGTCCTTATGTTATAAGCAAAGTCTTCTCAAACTGAGCATATCAACTTGCAGAATTAGATGGTCGAGTTGCAATGATGCCTATCAATGGCAAATTCCTTAATAAGTATTATGTATAAATGTAAATGCTTGTAAATCATCAGACAAGTTCAAGTTCATAAATAAAATTCAAATTTTATTTCATCATGAATGACAAGTATATGATATCAAGGAAGATCACTGTCATCCTTTTCGACATTAGGATGGGACCACTACCGTCCTTATCAAAGACATAATCGGCAAAAGAGCCGAGAACATCTTTGCTTGAACCCACGAGGAACTTGCAAGCAGCCATCATCATGGCCTCTTCTTCTTCAGTCTTTCCTGGTTCAAGCAGAAAGTCCAGGATATCTGGTTTGGGAGCAGATGAACCTTCGCCTGTCTCTGCCTGCTTTGGCTGGACCAGTTCGGCCGGATGTTCTTCAACACCCGTTTCAACTTTCGGGGCGAGTTCAGCCTTCTTGGATGCATCTTCAGACGACATTTTTTTTATGTTGAACAGTGGAAGTGCTCATTCCTATCAGATTTTTGCTCTATTTATAGGCAGAGACTCTTAAAATAATGAAACGACACATTTATCAGACGGTTCGTCTGTTCATTCATCATTACCTGATGGTTCATTCGTTCATTAATATCAGACGGTTCATCCGTTCATTCACATTCATCAGACGGTTCGTCCGTTCATTCATCATCACCTGACGGTTCATCCGTTCATTAATATCAGACGGTTCATCCGTTCATTCACATTCATCAGACGATTCGTTCGTTCATTCATCACATTCACCTGACGGTTCATCCGTTCATTAATATCAGACGGTTCATCCGTTCATTCACATTCATTTGACGGTTTGCCCGTTCATTCATTATCACCATCTAACGGTTCATCCGTTCATCATCATCATCTGACGGTTCATCCGTTCATTCAATATATTTTCTATCGCTATTATTTATATCTGAATAAGATATGCAAGAAATAATAGAGCCACAACAAAATATTTTTTATTGATCAAAATTTAAGACATACATAGCATAAAGAAAAATAAGAAGATACAAGAAATTCTTTCTATTGAGACGGAGGCATTATCAGATTAGCAATTTGCTGCTTCAGAATTTGCAATCGTTCTTCACGAGATGCCATCACTTTCCTCCTGGCCTCTTCCATCCCAGATTCTTCGTTAAAAACGGGCATGGTCACCATTCGGTGAGTGATTTCCGCATCATGAGCTGCTACAAACTCATTTCTTTTCTGAGTTAGAACATCAATTTATTAGACTGAAGTTTGATGCTCTGTAACTTCATTCTCCAGTTCTACTTCGAGACGAGCAATCTCTGCCCTCAGCTCGACAATCCTTCTCTCTCTCCTCTCAGCAGCTGAGATCATCGATTCTAACTTGGAATTATATTCAGCAGATTTAGTAGTATAAGTGTCCAAGAGGTTCTGGAGATTCACTCTTTCAATCGCAGTTGCCTGAGCCATTTGTTCAAACTCTACCTGCACTAGAGGTTCCACTTCCCCTTTGTTAAGGTCTTTATAGTTTTTTATGGTAATTTCCAGTTCATTCAATATATGTTCAAGGAAAGTAGCTTGAGCCTCATCACCTTGCTCCCGGATGGCCTTCACCAAGAAAGAGGTCGGACCTCTAACCATAAAAAAATCAGTATTTTCTTTATCCATCATTCTATTGATCAGAGGTCCCAAGGACTCGAAGAAGCATCTGGTGAATGACTGGATGATAAGCTGATTAGTCGCCAAAGCACCAGGAGTCGCAGCTACTCCTGTTGATGACGAAGCAGCAGGACGCTCAACTTCTCGTATCTGAACAGCAGGCTCTTTGAATAAGGGAACCAAAGTGGAGCTGGTTGCTCCTCCTGGTTGTTCCTCTACAAAATCAAATACTGTCACTTTACCTGTCATTGGCTATTGATAAATAGAATCAAAAGTGAAAACAGTCTTACCATGGATGGATCCAGCGATAAGCCAATCATCTGTAGGCACAGGCTTTAGCTAAGCAGAAGTAGCTTCAGACGCTACGGCCTGGCTGCTTCCTGCTTCAGAGCTACAAGACAAATGGCAGCTGCTACTGGCAATTGTCGTTGCTAGTACTATATCCATACAGGTTGGAGGAGCAGAAGATGATCCGGGCTCTGTATGAATAAAAGTAACGATGTTAGCTATCAAATTACTTATTAAAAGAAGATCGCTAATTTCATTACAATACCTTTGGGAGCAGCAATTGGAGTTTTCTCCACATCCACCTCTTCATCAGCAATCTTCTCAGGAGATCTCGGCACCTCAGCCTCCTTTTCAGAAATCAGAGTGTCTTGAGGGGATCTCTGGGTTTCAATATTCTCTTCTGGATCTTGTGTTTCATTAGCAGTTTCTGATGAGGTGCTCTCTTCATTCTCGCTATCCTCGGGAACCTCTTCATTAGCAGCATCAGCGGCATGATCAGTTTCTTCCTGATAACCGAAGTCACAGTCATATAAAGCGTCGATCATCAAACGATCTTCTTCAGCAAGGGTTGCTCCCGGTGTGGCGGGAAGATGAATTTTCGCTGTTGTTGGCAAAGGAGATCGTACGGCATTGTGCTCTTCCTCTACAATGTTATCTCTGGGCTCTTCAGCCTCATTTCTCTGGTCCAGCTCTTCACTCTGCTTAATTTCCTCTCTCTGCTCTGGACTGGGAGTTTTATTCCCATACTCAGAAACAGGAGTGGGGGAGGGCATGGTGACTCCCGCTGCAGCGTCTATCACAATTGAAGATAAACTTGTCTTCTACGGACCAACCTTTTCCTTCTATGCAGAGATCTCTCAGGACTCTCTGCGTCTATTGTCTCGACTTGTTTTTGAACAGAGGTCGGTGTGACAGCTTCTTCCTGCTGAATTGTCTCGGCCAGTTGCCGAGATTGAGATCTGGTAGTAATCTTTTCTGAAGAATGATCCAAGATCAGTTTCTTCTTCGCAACTGGGATGGAAGGCTCCTCTCTCCTTCTCTTCTTGGCTGGAGTTTTAGCAACCTTCAAAGAAACACGCAATGGTGCGTTAACCTCTTCAGGGAACATAGCGTCCCTCGAAACTTCTAATGGTGCATCCACTGGCTCGTGCACCTCATCATTACCTAGGAGTGACATGATGACTCCCCCTTTCCTCAATCTTGTTGCAGACGCGAAGCTATCCACAAGATTGAAGTTCTCTGCAAAAGTGTTCGCTGATGTATAGAACATCGAATAGGTAAACAGCATACGAGGACCATGACTACTGTTTACCGGCATCGAGAACGTTGCTTTCGTATCTCGAGCGTTGTAATAAGCCCAAGCTCGGGCTCCATCTATCAAGAAACCTTTTTCTTGTAGGCATGTGATGGCATTACCTACATGGAATTGGTCATATCCAAACTGCCGAGCAAACCGGCTGGGAAGATATGGCTCCAAGAAGCATTCTTCATCAAATCGATACACCAGGTGGGATGGACGAATTGTCTTCAACCAATTAAAAGATGTACGACTCAAAGGTTCCATCTTTGAGTCAACCATGTTGGTCGGCATTTGTTCATATCCGGCAGGAGGATAAGTGCAATAGAAGTTCCACCCTTTACCAATGTTCAAAGCATATCTGCAATCTCTCAAAGAAGTGTATTTCCACTTATCTTGGGAATATCTTCGCAAAAAGCTGCGCCGACTGGTCCCATGTTGGGGTCCATCAAAGTAGGATGGCGTAGAAGCAACTACCCGAACAGATAAGTATACAGCAATTCTAGCCGAGGAAATTCTTTTTCGCCCTTAGCTTTCAGCATCAAATTGACGTACAGGCGGAGACCGGCGTTCAATCTACAAGCCATTGCCGATAAGAGATCCATTTTGTAGCCGAAGACTAATCGAACGGCGGCAAAAAGAACACCGCGATGGAAGCGGTCTACGGCACTTGATCCAGGGACGACGAACAGACGGAGCCAGTACGTCAGAAATCCTGCTAATTGGGCTTCTTTCGACATAAATCGATATCCCACTCCCATATAACTCTCGAGAGTGTCCCCTTTCTTTAGAGGAGGACACTGATAATCATCCTTGATCTTTTCATCCAAATCCCCACTTACTTCCATCAACTTCACCACTTCAGTGCTGCTCAGTGGTTTAAAGAAGTCGGGATAGCAGCTATCATGTTCCTTGGTCTTCTTCTCTTTAATATGGTTGAGGAACAGATAAGGCAACCATTTTGATGAATAGCAGGTATTGGATGTACCGCTTTCATAAAACAGAGAACAGATTTTATAATGACATAGCAGTTCTTCAAAGACTGCTACCATGTCTGCGTTCTCTTTTCGAAGTTTGTCCAATTCATCATTAGTTGGGACAAATTCCTCATATGGGGCATCCCCCATCGGCAAATAAGAGAGGTACTGTATCTCGTGAAGGGCAAACCCGATCTCTCCGCAGGGAGTCATAAAAGTCCCTGTCCTGTAATTGTATCTCTCTGCTAGAGCCAGGAATAGATGCGAATTGGGAGCAAAACCGTAGACAGTGGCATGCACTGCTTGATACAAGTTAATTTGTTGAAGTTTGTCTTCAAACTTAGTCAAAATCCAGTTTGCTATACAATTCCATCTCTTAAAGTCTGGGTTCACCAGTCCAGTTAATCTGAGGTCTTGATCTGGATACCTACCTTCAACCTTCGCGAACTCATTCGCGAATATTGGAACTCTCACGGGCATTAACAAAGAAGAATTTTTCGGCGGAATACAACCGGGCTTCAAACCTCTGAGCAAGACACTGTATCGTTCTGAAGAACTGTAAAACATGTCTTTCTTGTCAGACCCCTTCTTCACATAAATCTTTCCTGGACGGGCATCCTGAAAAGGTGTGAGATTCTATTCTATTTTCCTCGGATAGCTTGCATGAGCATATCGAGATAAGGGGAGGCAGCGGAAGACATCTGGTATCGAGGTTGTTCTATCTTTCTGATGGACAATCCGTTCTTCCATCCATGGCCTCGGCTGAGAGCTCTTCTCAAAAGCCTCGCCAAACAGAAATAAGGGCTTCTTGTGAATGATGGCATCTACCGACTCCAAAGGTTGCCCATTTATCAGACATAACAGAGTTTCATTATCTTGGGCTACCAAGATAGCTTGGCGGGAAGCTGGTAGATCATATTGTGGATAGTGCACATGAGACAGGTCCTCTTTGTATTCTGATTCTGATTCTGAAAGAGTCCCTACAAAGTTTTTATACCCCGGATCTTCTCTGGTATTAACTGCATCAAACAGAGAAAACAAAAATTCAGCACAAGGAAAAATCAAGAATGAAACCATTAGACTGCACAACCATTAGACTACGCAATATCAGATTGCGCAATCATCAGACTGCGCAGCAATCAGACTGCACAGCAAAACAGTCATCAGATTACGCTGGCATTTTTGCGCAAAACAGCAAATTGCGCTGACTTTTGTCAACGCAGTTCAACCGATTGCACAAGAAATTATTCTTCATAAAAATAAAGAATAAATGGTTTCATGCAACCAAAATCCATAAAAGGGTGGCACTGTATGATCACATCTCTAAAAAGAGATGGATTCTGAAGAACAGTGAAATCAAATACCCTAAAAAGAGTTTTGATTGGGTCATCTACCTTACAACGCGGGATACGCGGTCTCGTGGCGAGAAGGACGTCGTGCGACCCTAGCCGAAGACTCGGCGGGGGGCTTGCTCTTGGCAGTGGTGGAGGATCGCTTGGGAGCCATGGAGATTCGGTGGAGAAGAAAGGAAGGAATAGCTCGAGACTTCTCTCTCTCAGATCACAAAAGCAAAGTAAAGAATGAAATGAATATCGAAGAGAACTATTTATAGCTTTTCGAAGAGTAACGGCTGCCTCAGATTGCGCCGAAGAAGTCGGACTGATCTATCCTATTACGCAGACAGCTCAGTACATGCGCAATTTGATTAAAATTTTAAAATTCAAAGTATTTCAAAATTTTGAATAAGTTCAACTTTTAAAAACTTTGAAGGGGGTCTTGTAGGTCCTAAAAAATCAAGTTGCACACATCAACAAAGTCATGAAGATCGATAAATGAATCTTTCAAATGAACTGTGCAGACATCATATTGTGCAGCATACAGATTGCGTACACTAGACTGCGCACACTCTCAAGCGCGCAGGCTGACGTGGCAAATCATCATCATTACCTGACATAATCAAATCTTCTGACTGCTGACAGCACGGAGAACGAGGCGACCGTTTGTTTAATCGTGCAGCACGGCGCTCGAAGACAGCTGGCAGCGCAATCTGCCAGCCTATCTGATGCACAATCCATACTGGCGTAATCTATACCTGCGCAGTCCATTCCTGCACAATCCAAAGCCAGCACAATTCCGGTTGCGCGCTCTATTAACACAACTGACAACATATACGTGGCATTCATGCCATCAATTGCTCATTACGTGGCAACCGTCTATGCACGATCATGCGCATTTCAATCAAATGATGCCATGTGTCCAAGACAGTTGGCCCACGATCAGACAACTGCCTGTGCAGTCCATTATTGCGCAATCCAATTCATGCGCAATCCATCATGCGCAGTCCAGAATAACTAAAAGTTAGTTATTTCCAGAACTCTATAAATAGAGTTTCAAGTCTCCATTCAAGGGATCAGAGATCACAGATCAGAATTATCAGAGAGTCCAGGAGTTCTTACCCAAGTGCTGCTGCATTCTTCCGAGGCTTTTGCCTTCAATTCTCCGAGGCTTTTGCCTTCAAGTCAACTTCAGAGGCTACCGTCTTCAAAGTTCACATCGTCCAAGGGATAAATCAATCGTCTTCTAGATTGGATTCCTACAGTTGTACTTTCCCAGAATTCTTGTAATCTTTACAAAGTTTGTATCAATAAAGTTTCATACTTTTGTTTTTGCAAACAGAAGGGAACCTGGGAAATGGGAAAATAGTGTAGCAATTTGGAATTTTCAGTGAACTGTGAATTCTCAGGCATTCAAATATTGCAAAACCCCCAGTTTAATGATAACTGGACTTAGTTAACTTACAGTCAAATTCAGGTTTACATTAACCCTTCAAAACTCAGAAAAAGTTCTCTTTCCACATTCAATTCTCGTCCCAATCAATTTAAACCAAATCCTAATTCAGTTTTAAAATATTGGAATCTCATATATCAACTACCATTTTAGTTATAACATTCAAATTCAGCTAACTAACATATATCTCAGTTAGGGACATGTGAAATTTCAGTTTAACATTTGAAATCTCAGAATCACATAGTCATTTGATTGAAACTCAAGATTTTCGTATGCACCCAGGTTAACATTATTAAGGAATAAAATCCTAAAAATTTCAGTGAACAATTAAGTGTCAGAATTTATATCAGACATTTGAATATATATAAGTGTCAAATTGAGTTTGAAAACCCAACATTAAACCCAATATGAACATCACCATATTCCCAATTGAGTAAACATGCATCTCTGACATAGGTGTATATTAAACATATCAAAATAACATTAATTTACATTTTAAAAACTCAAGTTAAACTCTGAAAAACCCAGTTTTTTACACAGTATCAGACTTCCTGGAACCCGACACATACAATCCAAAAAATTTAAATTGAAACCCAAGTAAAAACCCAAATCTAGTGCACAGAAACATGTGATACTTTCGTACGTGTCAGGGAAAAATGGTTTCGTGTCCACATCACTAGACACGAGTGTCAAAATATAAATCGAACAGAACAACAAAACAGGCAGTGAAGCCTGTCACGTGCAGCCATATCGTGTCCAAATGGACATGACACATAAATCCTCATGTCTCATGGTCAAGCCTACATGTAGTATAGGTCTAGGTACACGTGTCCAAGTGCCTGAAATGTGTCCACGTGAGGTCGTGTCTCAGATTCGAAACCGCATCAGAGACTAACAATTTGTGTGAAGTGTAGGCTAAAACCAGTGCATGGTCGATTACTTTCTGGACACTCGACCAGATGTCCCTAAACGTTGGGGACATGCTGTCAGTGGTTGCCCCCAGGTTCGTGTCAAATATTAGGTATCTAAGTGTCCTACAAGTGGAGAACTAAAGCTCGAGTAGCAGGAAAGCTGCACACAGCCTCGTGCTGTGATGCGTATCCAGATTTGGACACGAAAAAGGACACAAAGTGTGCTCAGTCTACATGAAATATAATATACACATATAGATCTGTCATTCCATGCAACAAGTTCCACAAAAATCAAAAATAAAATCCTCACAGACATTTTATCAAACACTTGCACACATATCATGATACGTGTCCGATACGGACACGAATCGACAAAACCAATATCTATGGCTAGGGGACACCTAGGGCTTCCTATCCATACAAAGAAAATGAAATTTAGTGGAGGGAATAGAGATTTACCTATATGTGCAATTTGCAAGAAAAAGTCTTAAATGGGGGGTGTTCTCCTTGATGGCTAAATGCTCCAAATTGTCTCCAAACCGTAGTTAACCTCCATGAACAGTAAGGAACCTCAAATTAGAACACCATGGAAGAAGTTTGGATGAAAAAGGATTAATATTGAATAAAATATGAAGAAGTTTCAACGGAGGCTAACCTTGTTCTTGAGGAATGAAGAGATGGACAAAAAGAAGAGGCAAGTGGTTTGGGAGGGACTTTATAGGCCCATGCCCTAGTGTGGACGGCCAAGAATATTAGGGTTAGGGTTTTTTGGGATTTGATCTAGGGCTATCATTCCTCCTAGTCAAATCAAGGGCCTACAACCTAGGTTTCACACATGACTTAAATGCAACCTAGTTAACTCTAACTATCATGACTAAATCAAGACTAAACAATACTAACCATCACTAACCATGGCTAGCTAAGTCTAGGTATGACTAATCTAGGTTAGGTCAATCTAGGTTAGGCTAAACACAACACAAGGCAATTAATTAAATGATATTAAAATCACACCATCCCATTAATTATATTAAATTCCAAATAAATATATAATAAATTTAATTAATTTAAAAAGACCAAAATACCCTCAAGTTAAAAAAATAATGAAGTACCCTAATCACATGGCTAGGCTCTAGGGTAGACAGTCTCTACGGTTTCACTAGCAAAACA
This sequence comes from Iris pallida, assembly GCA_029216955.1. Lineage (NCBI taxonomy): Eukaryota > Viridiplantae > Streptophyta > Magnoliopsida > Asparagales > Iridaceae > Iris > Iris pallida. Next base: position 13,866,796 of record JANAVB010009598.1, read on the forward strand.
CCAAAATCACAAGTCATGATATTTAAATAGTTTTAAAAATGATTAAAATTCACTAAAATCATATTATCATTTAAATATCATAATTAATAATTAAAAAATACAAAATTTCAAAATTACCCTTATTTTAGAAACTGGATGTTACAATCCTGTCCACCTTAGAAAAATTTTGTTCTCGAAATTTAAGATGGTAGCACTCCTTCTAGGTCAAACACAGTCAAGGGTCAACCACTAGTCAATTTCTCAACATCCAAGTACTTGGTCATCAACTGGTCACTTCTTAGAATTTTACCTATGCTAGCTATCTAGGTGTTGGCAACTAAGGATTAGCAAAAGAGAAACTCTAAAATAGACTAATACTTAACTTTCCAATCTTATCAAGTCATCCATAACTAAATACCCATAATCTAAGCACACAAATCCTAATACCATATATACATAAGCTCAAGAACAACAACCCACTATATATATCCTAAGTATATCATCTATATATCCATACATATATAACTGATCATCAAGGGTTAAAGTAGACTAACTTATAAGGAACTGAACAAATGCTCAGAAATTAGGCTAAGGATGAATGGTCTGAAACATCAATGTAGACAAAAGGAAATGATGCTAAGGAGACTGAATTTATAAACAAGGGTCAGAACATCTAGTGAAGGGTCTGCACACTGCCTATAAAGGTTGATCTATCATGCCTGAACTAATCTCAAGGAGAACTTAACTAAAATAGAAAACTGGACAAGATATAGGCTAAGCAACATGTCTATAATTCTACACAACAATGGCCTATAGATACCAACCAACCCATATCCCATATGCCAATACCATCTGCAATCTATCTATCTATATAGACCTCTCAGTCTTAGGTGAACTACAACTATACTCAAGAACAGACTCTGGTCATGGGTGTCTTACTGGAAAGGTAAGGGAAAAATAATAATAAATCATCAAGGCTGTGAGGCATAGTAACATCCTATATGAAAACTGGTAGGTCAGGGGAATCACCTATAATAGGTTATTATTCTAATACTAATGTTAACTATCATCTCTAGGGTACAGCCACTCTACAAGTCATCATATCATTACACTATGAAAGAACTACATGTGAATAAGCTCTATAAAGCTAAAATATCCCTACTCCTAAATTATTTATAGCAACAGAAGAGTATGATATTTAAAATCTTCTCAAGATACAATCTGTTAATCATATGCGTCTGTCCAAAATCATGTTACTCGGAGTCTTCGTCATGCTAGTGAGCAATGCTACGATAATCACAGAGTCCTTGACTAAGGTACATACCTCTAGGTTCATGGTACTTAAAATTTCCGCATTGTCGCATGCGACGGCAAAAATCTTAAATTCCCACACCCGAGAAATACATCCAAAATCTGACTATATGTCCTCACTATGCCAGCTAACACGACTATCGAAGATTCTAGATCCCATGATTGAGGTGACCTAGCCCATATGATTTTCTTAGAAGAAAAATAAACATAAAAAAGAGCAACATGACAAAATTAATCAATCAACAATGAACAGATGGAATCGGATTTCAAGGTAGTTATAAAAGACAATTGCGGAAATGGAATCGAGAAGAACGGAACTTGCAGCAAGATCTCCAATGGTCTGTGCATCATCGACTGTCCTGACGATAGCTCGTCCCTGCTGGTTTTCCCTCGTCTGCTGCTGATGCTGCATGGACCGCTGTTGCTGAGAGAAATCGGGAATGACGGAAGAAAGTCTCTGTACATACAGAGGTGCACCTCCAATGTAGCAGAAATGCTAACCTGAGTCGGCGCAACAGGAGCTGCAATCTCGAGGCCCTGATGAACAGGACGAGAGGTGGCCAGCCTCTCGATAGTATTCCTCGGACCAGAGCGATGAGATCGTGTCTTCATAACCATCATGAAGGCAGATCAAAATAAGAAGCAATTTATGAGAATGAAGCAAAAATTCAAAGGAGGACAGTGTATATTCGAGGGAAGTCAATAAGCAACAATTTAGATAAAAGGAATCTGATTAAGAGTTTTTTTTCCTAATGTGATTGAGTACCTCCAAAATATACAAATCCTACTGCAGGCTATAGTGATACTCTAGTTCGAATACCACTACACAAATTCGACCTTCATGGGCCACCACTAAAAATGTGTCATGACCCGCACCCACCGTGAGGGTACAAGTACGTAACAGCGCCCAGCCTACACCGCAGTGTCGGTGGTAGAACGTTGTTCTAGGTCATGAACAATAACTAACACAATATAGAATAATCTCCAACTGGAGGCTAATCACAGAAGGTACAACTCAATCACAACTAGAGATAGAATATGGTACGATAAAATAGATAAGAAAATCCTCAACTGAGGTACAAAAAAAATAAAATAACATAAGTTAACAACTACCAGTCTCAACATCTCTAAATATACAACTCTGAAAATAAGGACAACAACTAATCATGAAAAGGAAACAATCTAGACTATCTAAACTATGCAATGGGTATCATCCTCAGCGGCTGCCTGAACCTCCCCAGGGGTCCAGGTCGCGAGTGTCATCTAGGCAAGCTCCAAAGTAAGGGGTGCAGGGTTCCTCATCATCCTCTGTAAAATTTTCAACAGGTCCAGTCAGGACGGAAGCAAGCACAATACATCTCACGCAGATCATAACAGGTTAGAGAATATAAACATACAAGAGAGTACGATACATGAAACTGAAAGAAAGTACATGATGTAAACAGAGAGAGAACTGTAATAGAAATATCTACTATAAGTAGAGAGCTACCAGTGACTAGTGATTTAGAGTACAAAGTCGATATGTGAACGGCTTGATTTGCACATAGCTATACTAAAGAGGCGTACATGGCTATTCTATTTTGGAATTGTTCATATGACTATTTATACCCCCCCATATCCCAATCAATACACAAGGATCCAGACAAGTTATGTTACGTACATGGCTTTCACATGAAGCCTATAAATGGGTGCACATGAAGTATATATGAGAGCTCATACATGAGTGCACATAAAGTTCACATGGGGGCCCATAAATGGGTGTACATGAAATTCACATGAAGGCTCATAAATGAGTGCACGTGAAGTATAGGTTATACATGAGATACATGGGAAACATGACCGAACATGAGAGCAGATGAGCGTACACGAGCATGCATGAACGAGCATGAAGCACATGATAAACATGAATAACATGAGAGCGAGAAATACATGATGTACATGAAACACACGACATGATATATCCGATGCTCCCGAGGGGATAACATCTCAATGTAGGGATCCATATAGTACCAATCCGTGATAATATCGTGACAGCATCAAATAAGGTAAACTATAGCAGGAATATAATTCTAAGTAAGTTATGAAATGATCAGAGAATGTACTCGCCTGGTATCTGAATAGCTGTAGTAAATGTACTGTCCGAGATGAGGTACCTGACTCCTAGTTAGAGCAACACAAGTCAAGATGTATGCAGAGGGTAATATATGAAATGTACAATGCATCTGCATGATGTCTAGGTCAAACTAGACTAAAGTCAACCCTTGGTCAACTCTAGTCAACTGCACTAGTCAAACTAGGTCAACCTAACCCAAACGAGTCTAATAAGTCTTACTAGACCTAACCAAGCCTAGGCTAGAAACCAAATACAAGCACAAGCCAAACCAAGCTAAGCTACCACTCACATACCAACACAATGCTATACAAGCTATCAACCTGCAATTTACATACTACATTATTCATGCATATATTGTATTCATGTCTTACATTACCTAGATGCATTCATACAGGGATTTCATATCTTACTTGCATACATACCATACAATCATGCATTCATGTGCATAGTCCTATATACTAGCATCTCTTATATAGGAGGAAAGGAAAGGATTAGCAAGGGTGATTTAATATGTATGTGACCACATTATATGTTTGACATCTACATATAGAGAGGTAAGGGAAAGGGGAGATCCATGTGTGTGAGAGATATGACAGCTTAGTTTTCATGTGTGTGGAATGTGTGTGTGGAATGTCAAGGTGTAGGTTGTGTACTCAGGTTTAGTCTTGTGTAAGTGTGTCTACATAGTGTGATGAGTGCATTACAAAACCAATTCAATTCAGTTTAAGATGTAAACTGATTTCACATTGGTTTTCAGTCAAGGTAATCAGTCCAAAAGCAATTTGAAAACCTAAAATACAACTTAATATGCATCAATATAAACCCACACATAGCATTCAATCTCAGAAATTGAATACAACCCAATATAACATCTAAGTGGTCGACATGATACTCAATCTGAATATCAGGACAAAAATTTCTCATGCCTACAACTAAATCAATCCATTCTCAGGTTGCCTAGAGTTCAAGTGTGTGGGTGAGTGAGCTGTGTTAACAAGTGTGTGTGTCGGTGGTAGTGGTGTGTCAAGAACATAGTGTGTGTGGCTCATCTCAGCAAAGGTATCTCAAACATTCAAGGGGGTTAGCATAATCAGTGATCATGAACCTCATGAATGGTTCTCAGGTATTGAGTGAAGGCAGTGGTGTGTGTGTCATATCCTGAAAAGAAAAACAGTGAAGGGAACCTGGGAAATGGGAAAGCAGTGTAGCAATTTGGAATTTTCAGTGAACAGTGAATTCTCAGGCATTCAAACATTGCAAAACCCCCAGTTTAATGATAACTGAACTTAGTTAACTTACAGTCAAATTCAGGTTTACATTAACCCTTTAAAACTCAGGAAAAGTTCTCTTTCCACATTCAATTCTCGACCCAATCAATTTAAACCAAATCCTAATTCAGTTTTAAAATATTGGAATATCATATATCAACTACCATTTCAGCTATAACATTCAAATTTAGCTAACTAATATATATCTCAGTTAGGGACATGTGAAATTTCAGTTTAACATTTGAAATCTCAGAATCACATAGTCATTTGATTGAAACTCAGGATTTTCGTATACACCCAGGTTAACATTATTAAGGAATGAAATCCTAAAAATTTCAGTGAATAATTAAGTGTCAGAATTTGTATCAGACATTTGAATATATATAAGTGTCAAATTGAGTTCGAAAACCCAACATTAAACCCCATATGAACATCACCATATTCCCAATTGTGTAAACATGCATCTCTGACATAGGTGTATATTAAACATATCAAAATAACATTAATTTACATTTTAAAAACTCAAGTTAAACTCTGAAAAACCTAGTTTTTTTACACAGTATCAGACTTCCTAGAACCCGACACATACAATTCAAAAAATTCGAATTGAAACCCAAGTAAAAACCCAAATCTAGTGCACACAAACATGTGATACTTTCATACGTGTCAGGGAAAAATGGTTTCGTGTCCACATCACTAGACACGAGTGTCAAAATACAAATCGAACAGAACAACAAAACAGGCAGTGAAGACTGTCTCATGCAGCCATGTCGTGTCCAAATGGACACGACACATAAATCCTCATGTCTCATGGTCAAGCCTACATGTAGTATAGGTCTAGGTGTACGTATCTAAGTGCCTGAAATGTGTCCACCTGAGGTCGTGTCTCAGATTCGAAACCGTATCAGAGACTAACAATTTGTGTGAAGTGTAGGCTAAAACAAGTGCATGGTCGATTCTCTCTGGACACTCGACCAGATGTCCCCAAACTTTGGAGACATGCTGTCAGTGGTTGCCCCTAGGTTTGTGTCAAATATTAGGTGTCCAACTGTCCTACAAGTGGAGAACTAAGGCTCGAGTAGCAGAAAAGCTGCACACAGCCTCGTGCTGCGATGCGTATCCAGATTTGGACACGAAAAAGGACACGAAGTGTGCTCAGTCTACATGAAATATAATATACACATATAGATCTGTCATTCCATGCAACTAGTTCCACAAAAATTAGAAATAAAATCTTCACAGACATTTCATCAAACACTTGCACACATATCATGATACGTGTCTGATACGGACATCAAACGGACACGAATCGACACAAAACCAATACCTACGGCTAGGGGACACCTAGGGCTTCCTATCCATGCAAAAAAGAGGAAATTTTGTGGAGGGAATAGAGATTTACCTATATGTGCAATTTGCAAGAAAAAGTCTCAAATGGGGGGTGTTCTCCTTGATGGCCAAATGCTCTAAATTGTCTCCAAATCGTAGTTAACCTCCATGAACAGTAAGGAACCTCAAATTAGAACACCATGGAAGAAGTTTGGATGAAAAAGGATTAATATTGAATAAAATATGAAGAAGTTTCAATGGAGGCTAACCTTGTTCTTGAGGAATGAAGAGATGGACAAAAAGAAGTGGCAAGTGGTTTGGGAGGGACTTTATAGGCCCATGCCCTAGTGTGGCCGGCCAAGAATATTAGGGTCAGGGTTTTTTGGGATTTGATCTAGGGCTATCATTCCTCCTAGTCAAATCAATGGCCCACAACCTAGGTTTCACACATGACTTAAATGCAACCTAGTTAACTCTAACTATCATGATTAAATCAAAACTAATCAATACTAACCATCACTAACCATGGCTAGCTAAGTCTAGGTATGACTAATCTATGTTAGGTCAATATAGGTTAGGCTAATCATAACACATGGCAATTAATTAAATGATATTAAAATCACACCATCCCATTAATTATATTAAATTCCAAATAAATATATAATAAATTCAATTAATTCAAAAAGACCAAAATACCCTCAAGTTAAAAAAATAATGAAGTACCCTAATCACATAGCTAGGCTCTAGGGTAGACAGTCTCTACGGTTTCACTAGCAAAATACCAAAATCACAAGTCATGATATTTAAATAGTTTTAAAAATGATTAAAATTCACTAAAATTATATTATCATTTAAATATCGTAATTAATAATTAAAAAAACACAAAATTTTAAAATTACCCTTATTTTAGAAACTGGGTGTTACATAATCGGACTCGCGTGAGATTAGGATGCAACATATTGTCGAGCTAGATGACCTCGTGATCGAATACATGAATTGTTTAGAAATGGTGATTGAATAGATTCGAATCTGCGTAACGAATGTCTCGATACGAACTAGGTGATCGTGCTCGATGTTTAGAAATATGAGTGACGCGAGCTTGGGTAGAGAACCTCGTATTATTGACTTTGGTTTGACCCTAGGATTGGGGCCAGTATTGACATTATTGTTGGAGAACTATGATTCTAATCCTGACATTGACTTAGCCTTGAGAAATGGCCTAGCGGTTAGACGAGACGCTCCTGTTTTAAGAGTTAGCAATCGAAAGATTGATCTTGAGGATTGGTTTGAATGGATATAGTGAATCAAGAATATGGGAATACCCCTTACGAGATTCGGCTGACATGCATATATTTTAGGGATGCCTGAGTATGTGCACGATACGACTCGAGTGAGAATGACGAATTCTCTATCATGCAGCTTGGTAAATGCATGTATTTTGGAGACGCCTGGAATGTGTGCCCGATCCAGCCAAGTGACACGTTGAATTCAAACGAGACTTGAGGAATAAAAAGTGTCGAGGATTGAGATCGTGTCAAAGGAAAAGATGGATAATAGTACGAGCGTGGCTCGGGACCAAAGAAATGCGTAGGCGGAGTGTATACGATAAATTATAGCGTGCTCCGTACGACTGTTATAGTTTTTTGTCTAGGCTCGATTAAGTCTTGGCCATAGAAATGGTAGGATGGCTTGCCTTCAGGAAAGTCTCGAGGACGAGACTTGTTTTGAGTGGTGTATAATGTAGTGCCCCATCCCACAAAGTCAATTGGAGGAATCGAAACGCCGACGGCGTTCAGACTTAGCCTTGCAACGGCTACTTGAAGGCTCGCTCGGTCGAGACGACTCCTCGCTCAGGTGGGGTAGTTTCGATGAACTCGCCTCATCTTAGCCTTCACTTAATAACTCGCATGTTTTCAACTTGCACAAGTTAGGATTGTTAACAAAAGAGACGCATCCACATAGCGAAGGAAATAATCCCGAACCGTCGAAATGTCTTAGAACATGGAAAATGGTTCCACGGTCTGCTTAGAAATCAGTTCAGCGTGCTTTCAAATGACACTCGATCCTTCGTCCCGTGACTTGGAAGAAGGAAGTTGGCCTAAGTTGCTAAGTTGCCCTGACACTCGAATGAGCCTAAGTCATAGGGGTCGCCTGCGTAAATGCTTGAAAATGTATGTACGGTCCCGTCGTCCAAGGCTTGGCATAGCCTTCGCATGTCCCGTGAATTAAGTCATCTTGCACGGCTGTTGGCTTAAGTCTAGGCACCCGAGGACTTGGTCGTTCAAGTCGATCGCGTGTACGGCACTTTCCCTCGATGCAAAGCTTGGTGTAGCCTTTGCTCGTCAAGTCGCTGCGTAAATAAGTTAGACAAAGTTATGTCGATCGGTCTAATCCATTTCTAGTACTGTCCCGCTCTATCTGCGGTTGTCAAGTCACGTAGTCCCTTGAGAACAAGGCTCGTCGTATAAAGTATATGACTTGAGAGATAGTGTCGCCTAAAAAATAAGGTTTGTCTAAGGCACGGGCCACGGTTGATTTGTTGAGTTTTGGAAAGTATTTCAATAGTTGTTCTTGAGTTGAGTGAAATGATAGGGCAAGAAAGAAGAATGCTCGCGACTAGGTCGTCGAGACAAGAAAAGAGAATGCTCGCGACTGGATCATTGAGGCAAGAAAGAAGAATGCTCGCGACTGGGTCGCTGAGGCAAGGTCTCAGATGTGAGAAGTATTGAACTTAGCCCTGAAAGAGATGGAAACACTAGAAGTAGATTGACTGTGTGAGACGTCAGTTCGAGTCGAGTCTTGCATGGTCATTGGACAACTTGTACAAGGTGGAGGTCTTCTTGAGTGATCGTCGGGCGCCGGGATCATATCGGCCCGAGGAAAGCGAGTTGGCTCAAAGAAGGATGCTGGATAACCGTATGGGAGATTCGGCGCTTCCGGGGCTAGCTACCCGTGGAAGGGCGAACCGAATCCCCCTGAGCCAAGTCCATTATAGCGCTGGGCGCTAGTGACTAGTTCATATAGATGAGTCGGCATGAGCGACGATCCGCATAAATGCCTTTAGATTTAGTCGAGTATTGAGTGTAGTGTATCAAGGAAGTTGAGTTGAATGTGTGAGTATAGTTGGAACACAAAATGTTGGGCCTAAGATTTGGTTGCAACGTAGGCAACGTGCTTCGGCACGAGATGTGGCGACGAGTCTTATGTTGTCGGCATATAAGTTGCATAGTTTGAATGTGAGTTGTCTTGAGTTTAAGTCAGGAAAGGCCGCAAGGCAGTTGCTTGATAAGTCTTGATAAGTTGCGAGGCACGACCTCAATCTTGAATCATGAACAAGTCTAAGCAAGGTCTAGAGGCACGACCAATACGAGTCGTCCCCTTGACGTCGTTGGCACGAGAATTGGTCTAGAGGCACTTGAGTTAAGTGAAAGTCCTGGCACGGCCGAGTTCGTATAAGTTGCTTCTCGGCAAAGCACTGTCTCGAGAATGTTAAAGTCACGAATATAGTATGGCACGATCCTGTCGTCCCGAGTTGAAGTTTGGTCAAGTACCTAGGCGATGAGGCACTTCTTCGATCGAATTACACGTTGGCATGGCACGACCCTGTCGTTGCATTGTTAAGTATAGGCCGAGACGTCTTGTTCTAAAATGGGTCCTAAGGCAAGACTAGAAAGACAATCATAAAGGGACTTGTATTGCACAAAGTAAATGAAACGTGTCGTTTTGTATGGGTGGGCGAGGAGCTCACTCCACCAGTACAGTTGAGTACTGACACCCACACAGTTTTCATGTGCAGGCACAGGTAGAAGCTCGTGGCACGGAGCTCGCTTAGATGCGTCGAGGCACGGAGTTCCTTGGTGAGTCGAAGCGTGCGGCCGCATGGACTCAAGACTTATACATGACATAATGTATGGACATCGCCTTCCGAAGCTTCCGCTGGCTCAAGCATTGTATCGAGAGATAAGCGAGAGAGAGAGAGCAGAGTAACTTGTAAAAGGAGAAAAAAGTGAGCACAAGAGACTTGTAATCATGGCTTTGCGCCTAATGTAATCTCATTGTTCAATATCAATAATGAGTTCTTTTGAATAACTTGTGTTTTGCCTTTAAATTTCTGCTGCATGTTTCAATATTTCTGCTTGGGACTTCTGTGTGACGACCCCATCGCCGTCGATGTAATCGGCCATTATGAAACCGCCTTGTACGAGCGCAATCTAGGCTCGTGCGGCATCACGCCTTAGCGAGGACGATCGCTCCTACGGGAGCGGGGCGTAACAGCGCCTAAGTGCGACAGATATTTGAGCCTCTGTCATCATCATCCTATCGCCACCATCATCGCTACCACTGTGACTACTCACCGCTGCCACACAGTCACGATAGAGCCTCTGCTGACTTTCTATCCCCAGCTCTGTTGAGCGCAAATTTCCATGTCGTCGCGTCTGTAGGCCGAGCACCGACTCCAACTGCCATATCTGATCACCCCTGCCTCTATCTCCAGATCTAGAGTTACGTTGTGTCCTAGACTAGATCTAGATCTGCGTCGCCTGTGTCGACCTCCGCCCAGTGGCTGCACCGAAAATATCGTATTTTGACGAACCTACAACACCCATAGATCTGTACCTCTTTCCTGTGTTGCCTCGACGAGCCACTCCTACACCGAGTAGCAGCCGACGTGAGCCTCTCTCTCACTGTCGACTATTTCTCCCTCCTTCCTTTCCTTTCCTCTATCTCTCTCACTCTCGATCTCTATCTTTTCGGCTTAGGCCCTATATATTTAGTCCTTTTGATATAATTAATTTGGGCTTTGGTTTAAATTATTAATTTTAGTTCATGGACTTAAAAGTCCAATAAAATTATATTTAGATTTTGATAATTTAAAAATGAGCTTCGCCCTACGATTGTTTTTAAAATGAGTTTGGAGATCATAATTAATATTATTATTATAATATTTTCTAGCTATTTTGAAATATAGTTTTGACCTAATTAGAGGCTTAAAGCCCTAAAATAATTTTCTAGGTCTTCAAATATTATCTTAAAATATTTTGATTAATAAAATAGAGTTTACAAACATTATAAATAATTTTTAAGATAATTTTATGAATTTATTTATTTATGCAATATCTTTCCAATTATAGTCATGACTAATATAGTCGTTTTCCATCCTTTGATCATGGACTTCCCTTTCGACCTTGATATTCGTATCGAACTATGATTCTAGATTTCTATATCATACTGGACTACTTGGACAATTCTGAACTTAATGGAACTTCTATGTCGTTATTTGGGACCATCTTGTGGAGCATAGCATCGGTACCTATTCTGTGTCGACACGTTTGTGTCGTACACGTCAATTCCAACTAAACTAAGGCGAATACATTCTATGACAGTTTTTATTACTTTGATAACTTCTATGATGCAACTTCCCTCATCAGTAATGGGTGGCATAGCCCGTAGCAGAAGTCCCCTTTTTTATCCATTTCTTTATTACCCCAGAGGAGCCCAGGTGGGACCGAAAGAAAGAAAGGACGGGGGGCGACCATGCATGGCACTTCTCGACCCAGTCAGTAGTGTTATAATTGATTCATAATACGAGGGTACACGGATTAATATATCTTGAATCTTGTCATGAAATGTTATTTCCTGGGGACCTTGTACATGTCTTGTGCTTCTTGTACATGTATAGACATCGATTTAAAAGTGGACTGGCCCCCTGCTCCATGGATCCTATGTCATAACGTGACATGGTTGGATCCACTATATTAGTCTGGGAATGGAGAGGTATTAGTAGATTATGTGATCATACCCAAAATACTTGTGTATCTCACCCTCAACTCACATAGGGTATAACCTGATATTACTTGTACTTGTACATAGCTTTTCATTTATGACTTGATCCATTACTTGTACTTGTGCATAACCGGTCATATAGAATAGCCTGATCTTGCCCCAAGCCGATCACATAATAAACTAATGTCTCAAGGCACCGTTTAGTATTACATGCTCTATTCTAGTTATTACCTGCTGATACACTATTATCATGATTACTTACAGTTTATATTTGCCTATGCCATGATTACCTGTTATTTTCTATTTCTTCATTGTTCAGTATTGTATATCCATCATGTATTTCCATTACGTACTATTTTATAGATTTTTCAATTTAACGAAACTGATGTTAATTTATGTACTTCGCTACAATACTGACTAGATAACCATATTTTTAGGAGTTGTTATGCCCCACATTCCTGGACTATATGGCGATGCTAGCTGAGACAGATCTCGATGACCGTGAGTTGACCTCTAGAGAGCTCTAAGCCTATATTCTCCATTTAGGTTTATGTTATATTTATCGAAGTTGTCTTCGATACATTCCTGATATGTATAATCATTTATAGATTTTGGTTGGTTTAGTGATATAATTATATTTTCTTGTTCATATCTTCCTTAGCATTGTGTGATGAGTACATGTTGATATTGTGGATTATAAAATGTTGAGATATTTCTGAGGAATAGACAGTGTTCTACCGTCGATACTGTGGCGTAGGATGGACGTGCACCACTACTTGTGCCTGAACATCCGGGTACGGATCGTGATACATTTTTGCCCATGCAGGTCCGACTTCGCAAATAGTGAGATATCGTAGTAGTACCTAGGTTTAGTCGTACTACTGCGAGCCTACAATAGGATAGGATTTATGGATTTAGGAATGTGAAGTGTACTAAATCACACATTAGGATCTTTTGGTAAATTCCAGGGATGACCCCTAAGAATCATACTTCGAACTATGTTGAGCCTATTTTCACTTGCTTATGCTCACGCTGACTTTTTGAATATATATCCGTTGTCGAACTCAATCCTTGCATTAAGATGAGTTATATGGACTCTAGAAGGAACAAAAGAGTAGAATTGAGCCCATAACCATTTGGGTTGAGAAGGGAAAATGATTAGCCGAATCTTATACATGAAGGTTGAGAATTTTTTAAGTTATATTCAAGAAACTTTGAATCTTGACCAAGATATTACATTAGGCTGAGGGCTCTTGAGATAGGGTTGAGAAACAAATGAAAAGCCATAAAGGAATTCAGAATAATAAGACAAAAATTGCATAATCAAGTTGGAAATTATTCGCAGATGTGGATTATAATTTTTGAAGATTGAAAGTATAGTATCGTTTGGACTTGTAACAGGGAAAATATTAAAGAGGAGTTTTTATATATTTTTACAATAGTAAGAGCCATTGAGGAAGATATTCAATTGTCTTTTCTTGCTTGAGTAGCCAAGAAAATGGCACGAGGTACGATTATTCTACAAGGAATGTAATTCTAAAAAAATTATAAGGAATCTTAGAGACAAAAATAGTAGAAGGATATAAATAATAAATTTACATGAGGACGGTTAAGAATTGGATTAAGGATACTTAGAGGTTACAACTTACTTGGAAAAAATGAGAGAAGCATACAAAATCTGGATCGATTACTGGCATATGGAATTTTAAAGAACGGTTGCAAATATGAGATTCATAACTTCCACGTGATTACCAACAAATTTATTTTAAATATTATGAACAATGTGGGAGGTTGCTTAAATAGAGTTAAGGACGATTTTGGAACTAAATTTCTATGATCGCATCATTATTCCAATGAAGTTAACATTATTTGATGATAAGAGTGATGGAAAAAAATTGATATTAGAATACTCTGACAAATTTAGACGTGAAAGTCTAGAAAAATTTATGTGGATACCAATAAGATAAAGAACATTTAAGGATAAAGATTAGGCCAATAGATTCATCAGTAGTTGATAAATAGTGACATAAAGGCATGAAAGGGATATTATGAGTAAGAGTTTGGTTATTAAAGTAAAGTGAACACCCTGGAGGTTGAAAATTCTAAATTTGTTGATTATCGACGTATGCAAGGAAAGACATGAACAACGACTTCATTATGACCAAATGAGCAAAGCAATTCATATCATCATTTTCTTTTTCTCGTCATCTTGTTCTAATTGCATCCATCAATTTGCCACATATTTAATAACATGTTAGCTAAGCCTTGAATCCTTTTGAATCTTATTATCTTCTTACATTTGGCCATGGGAAGTGTCATAATTATCGAGCTCCGAAATAAAAGAATCTGTTATCATGTGGTAATTTTAGTTGGATTATAAGTATCTTGGATATTTGGGGGAAAGGTAGAACCAGAAATGGAAACAAAAATTAAGAGACCGGTAGCATCATTTTGAAGATGATTACATTTAGATAATTATTTAAGTATGGATTATTTTTAGAAGAAAACTATAATATTTTGGAGTTGTATTTTTAGAACTGATGAGAATATCCAAGGACGATTTGATTTTGAGAGAATTTACATATTTTAAAGTTACAAACCCTTGAGATATTTTGAATTAAGACTAAGATACTGAATTCAGGAATCAAAATATATAGAAAGAGATTATAAATACATGCGATGATGATACAAAATTGAACGAAGGATTGATAAGAGAATGACTTAGAGACTGGTACAATGTAAATTTTCAATACAAAAAATCATTACCATCAAGTGTGGAACCTTCAAAATTTAAAGAAATGTCAACTTAAGATAAGAGATTGATTTTTGGAGATTAATTTTTTATACTAGAAGAATAAGATTCTCAATGTAGTAGTGACCTTAAATCTAAGTATAATTCGAGAATTATGTGTTTGAACTATGTAAAAGATTTATGGACATATTTTAGAACCAATAAAAAGAAAATAAGGTGGTAGAATTGGAATTCTTATGATTGAGTTTGATAATGGATCATGGAAACAAAAATGATAAAATGATTGAGGATTTATAAATAGGGGTATGATCAAGGACTATTATTGGAATAAGGGCCAGGCATACCCTATAGTAGTTATAGAAGAGTTGATATTCGTGATTGAAGAATTATGATTTTGGTAGTGGTATATCTGGACTTGTAAGATAAAAGCATATTTGGGGTAATGGCGATCAGGTAAACTGGTACTCGAAGCAGAGTGTGATGGTTATCTTGATTTTCCTTCTGTAAATTATATCTTTTGATTTTTCTATCCTTGTAAAGAGATTTGTTTTCCCTACCCTTGAATCATTCCTTAAATTTTCAATATTAAGTAATTTTGATCCAATTTGATCATGACCAATTGATTTTGATTATCTTATCGTACCAAAGTTCTTGATTTTTTGAATATACTCAAATGATTTTAAACGCTAATCGTGCATGAATTTCAAATCCTATTATTGCTCGTGCCTAGAATTTGATCATAATTTAAATCATGTCTAGATTCTGTTTTAGAATAGATTGGCAGTCCTCTTGATCATGCCTAGATTTTGTTTTAAATCATGAGTACATTTTAGCACTATACTCAATCTTACTTAAATTTGAACTTTTGACATGCCTAGATGACTTTGCATGACTAGACGACTTTGATTCCAATAATCGTGACTACATGTACTAATTTTATCCCTAAATCGTGCCTAAATTTTTTATCTCCGATCACGCCCATGTGATCATAACAATATGATTTTGATTATGAACTTGTCGTGCCATAATTAGGATTTTGATCTTGTCTAAATGATTTTTATGTCGTACCTAAATTTTGATTCCATTGTTGCTCGTGCTTATGTTCTTTCTTAAACATGCCTAGATTTTAATTTTCATAGCTTTGTCCTAAGATCGTGTCTAATTGATTTTAATCATCCCAAATTCTTAAGCACATATGAACTTTGATTTATTCATGACCAAGTAATTTGATCCTTAGATTTTGATCATGCCAAAATATGTGATTATTCCTAATCATGCCAAATCACATCGTTCCTGTATTTGATCATGCATATACGACTTTGAATCTAATTATTTTATCGAGCCTATATTCTATTAATCATTCTGATCTATCTTGATCATAACCAAACGATTTTGATTCTATTAGTCGTGACTAGTGTCACACCCCGATCCCGGGAGATCGAAAACTAGCCACTGGACGTGATGTCGTACAAGTCTAGAGTGCACTTATACAAGGCAAAGCTATTATAGTTCGTAGTATTTCTCATAAAATAATGACAGTGCGGTAAAACCAAGCAGATAAATTAAAGTTACAATATATGAGAAAATATATCTCTTTATTGATAATTGAAATCGATTACAAGGATTACACCTAAATACAGAGTTTACAACAAATTACAAAGACTTTTGAATATCCAACTGGATTTCTTGCCATTTAGGCTTACAACTGAATATACCTACTCGACTTACATTGAACTTGTCAATTTGGCTTACAATCTTACTGGTTCATCTGAGTTACACTGTTTTATACATTATGTCTCGTATAGCAGAAAATATCATCTTGCAAGAAGAGCTTCACTGATGAAACAATTTAACCCATACATGAACACCTATAAAGATGCCTACAAATGTGGGTCAGTACATCATCTATGTACTGGCGAGCAGTACTGGCCCAACTCACCTAAGAAGATAACACTAAGTAATCGTGTTATATAACATTATTAAAAGTGGTCTTTCTCGTTGCCTTGGGATGAATTAGAAGTTTATATCCGACAGAAGTAAAGCATGCATGTTATTCATAGCCAGCTTAATATAAAGCATACAGTTCATATACAGCATATGGTAAAACATATGTGTCATCACCCTTTTGGTGATTCTTACCCACGGCCGTATAGCCATCCTTGTAAATTTATAATACTTACACTGCCTGCACATGACATTGTTAGAACAATATCATGATTATCATATTTGTCACCATTTAGGTGATTCTTACCAACAGTCGATATTCTTTCCTGTAATCGAGTAACAACTTACTCGGCCTGCATAAGACATCATTAGCACTAGACCTATCTATATGAAGGCCACTGGTGATACGCCATCCTAGATTTATGGTTAGACGGCTCACCTTCAGCAGCGGCCAGCTAGCCCAATTCGGAAGGTTATCGAATCACCGTGCTAATACTCCAGCATTGTGCTACTATTTCAGCAAGAGGTTCCCCTAGGACGAATCGGTTTTCGAGGCCTTAGAATACCGTTCGAGGAACCACCTTGTCAATAAGTTGTCCATGACCATGCAATTATATGCAACTTATCTATGAAGAACACATATAATGTATGATAAGGAGAACTAAGTAAATAAGCCACCACTCTCAATTAAGCCATCATTCTTATTCGTATTGCCTCATATGCCTTGAGCTGAGCTCATAGATACCAACTGCCCAATCTAGGGTCTTAGTGTAATCAACATTCTATATTGGTGATAGGATAATAGAATGTTGATTACTCAATCTCTTCCTACATCTTTGATACCATATATTCTCACGGTCATAATTCAAGCATACTCAATGTTCCAGTTCTTGTGACTTATTATTTGTGTTACCATCTATTCATTAAGATGAGGCTCAATATACTCACCGCCCAAGTATTTGGGACTTTTTCTTCACTTGTCTTGTATTTCATTGCAACGCACGCAAACATACATATTTACAAAGAGATCCGCAACAGTTTTTGGGTCATGTAATTAATTATCTTTTTGGATTCCATGCAAGGTATCATTTAGCAACTCAATACGAAATCATAGCATACTAGTCCTTTTTATTAAGCGTGAAGCTAAAGAATCTTCGAAGGGTTCAACACTACTCACTTTTATAAGACGATTCTCGCCACGATCGCATAGCCTTCCAAGCGATCCTTCCGAATATTCCTAAGTCCAACAAGGCTTTATCGAGCCAACCAACCATCATAATGCATCTTGCGGGCCAGGGCACTACAACTAGATTGTGCCAAAATAGCTTGAATTTTTACTCTTAATCACGCCTAAATGATTTTTACTATATTTTGATTCTATTCTTAGTCGTGCCAAATCGAATTCAATCTTAAATTTTGAGGAACATTTTTTTTAAGATTGATAGATTTGTAACTCCTTGAAATTGAACTTTCTATATCTCTGAGATTATAAATTATTATTTTTTCCAAATTCTTTTTATATTAAAATTATAGTTTATATGCATATAATAGATGATTTTTAGAATGAGATTTAGTTATTCATTTACTATTGTGGCTAATGGAACAATTAGTTAGTAGCTAACTATTATCTAATTAGCTATTTATATTCTATTAACAACAAGATTGATTAATTGTGAGAATTTTATAGACCTTTTCTTTAGGTTGAAATCATTCTTTTGGGCCAATTATCTTTGGGAATTGATAAAGGCACTTCACAATTTGATCAGGACTAGCCCATTTGTAAGTTTGTATTATTTACAAGTTTGCCATTGAAAAAATTTATTAGGGCTAGTCCATTAGGTAGTATAAAAGTCAATTGTTTTATTTCTCTTCTCTTTCTCTTCTTCCTCTCAAATTTTTTTCTAATCTCAAATTTTCTTCTAAACCCTAGATTGAGATTCCTCTTGTCCCTACAAAAATCTTCCTGTTTTGTAACCCTAGAGTAGTGGAATCCTGAGCGTACATCTCGCATGTTGTCACGCGCGCGCGCGAAGAAAGATTGGAAGTCCGGTTTGTATGTGGACTGCCCAGTTTCCTGGCAGTCCACATATGTATGTGGACTGCCAGGAAACTGGGCAGTCCATCACAGAACTTGCTGTGAGCATGGACTGCCCAGGAACTGGGCAGTCCACATACAAACAAGGACTGCCCAATTTTCTGGCAGTCCAACAAACTGAATGGACTGCCAGAAAACTGGGCAGTCCTAAGTCACAACATGTGAAACAAAGGACTGCCCATTTTTCTGGCAGTCCTTACTATATGTAGGACTGTCCAATTTTCTGGCAGTCCCGAATACAGTAAGGACTGCCAGAAAAATGGGCAGTCCTTTGTTTCACATGTTGTGACTTAGGACTGCCCAGTTTTCTGGCAGTCCATTCAGTTTGTAGGACTGCCAGAAAATTAGGCAGTTCTGGTCGACGCACAGTTTTCTCGTTCGTGCATACTTGTGTTTAATTTAAATGGGTAATTTTCCACTCCGAATGTAGTTTAATTCAAATGGGCTATAGACAATTGAAATAAACAATATAATGGATGTTTGAATTTTTCAATTTAATTTCTAGGATTTTGGAAACAAATAGAGAAAAATTTGGGTGCCATCGATCTTCTTGAGAAGAAAATTTGGAAGAGAAGAGGAAGAATAAGAGAACATTTCTAGGGTGGAAGAAATATCTAGGAATTTCAAATTATCTTCTTGCTTGGGGATGGAGAAATGGTGGAGGAGAAGAGGAAGAAGAAGAAGAGAGGAGTTAGGGTTTAGGAAGAGAGAGAAAAAAATTTGCAAATGAAAGAAAAATTTTGGGTTTAGGAAAATTTTACTTTGGGACAGCCCAAAATCAAAAAAATAGGCTGTCCTGAGTAAAACACAAAAAAATCTGGGCTAGCCCCAATCCGGACTAGCCCTGATCAAATTGTGAAGTGCCTTTATCAATTCCCTTATCTTTCTATCTAAAGTCTACCAAGCCTTAGGCCTTGGATAGTGGACCATGGCTAATTTATTAGGCTTTTCTCCCCATTTTTAGTCTTGAGACTTTTGGCTGCCATCATTACCAAATTAGTTAGTAATTAGTTAGTGGTTAGTTAGTGGTTCCACTATTTATCCCTAGATCTATTATACTTTACCAGTCTGCCACTAAGGCTGGTGGAGCACTCCATCCTATTTAATATTGTACTCTCTCCTAAACTCTTCAGCCGCCTCCTTCCTGTAGTGCTCCTGAACACCCATCCCGGACGGCCTTCTGCCATCTGTCCGGCCGACCATCTAATCTGGCCATCTGACCACCTTATTGTCACCAGCTCTCCCATCACGACCTCCTGTCTCTACCTCCATCCCGGCCAACTCCGGCAATCATCGACCACCGCGACCCCCAACTAGCCAGCAACACCCTCACCAACCACCCAGCACCATCTTCCTCACACCCAAACCACCATCACCTCCATCATTATCATCCTACTGCCGCCATCGCCACCACTACTGTTACCACTCACCGCTGCACCATAGTCATGACAGAGCCTTCGCTGACTTTTCGTCGCAGCTCCGCCGAGCGCAGACCGCCACGTCGTCGCGCATGTCGGCCGAACACCCGACTCTGACCGCCAGATCTGACCTCCCTCGCCTCTGTCTCCAGATTCAGAGCTGCGTCGTGCTCCCTGTCCAGATCTAGATATGCTCCACCCGTGTCGACCTCCGTCCATCGGCCACGCCGGCAGCGCCGAGTTCCGGCAAACCCACAACGCCTCTAGATCTGCATCTCTTTCCTGCGCTGCCTCGACGAGCCGCTTCTGCACCGAGTAGCAGCTGACGGAGAGCGTCTATCTCACTCTCGACTATATCTCTCTCTCTATCCTTCCTCTCCTTCCCTCTATCTCTCTCACTCCCGATCTCTTTCTTCTTTCTATCTGCACTCTTCCTCTTTAACTTTCCTGTTCGTGACATTAAAGAACACAGCAGTACACTTAAGTGGGCTTAAAAGTCCAATAGGTATTCTATATTAGATCAAATAATAATTGATTTTCTTTATTTTGGGGCTGGGCTTTATGCCCGTGATGTATATGAACATATGTATAATATTTTATACTATTGATGCTATTATTTTATCATTAATTATTATTATCATTATTATCATTATTTAGATATTAGAATGGGCAATTGGCCCAACATTATATTTAATCATTTTTTAATTGGCCTTTCTAGCCCTAAATTGTTAAAGGAGAACCAGTTGGGCTTAGGCCCTATATTTAATCCTTTAGATATAATTGATTTGGGCTTAGGTTTAAATAGTTCATGGACTTTAAGTCCAATAAAATTATATTTAGATTTTGATAACTAAAAAATATGGACTTGGCCCTACGATTACTATCAAATTGAGTTTGGAGATCCTAATATTATTATTATAGTATTTTCTAGCTATTTTGAAATATAGTTTTTACCTAAAATTATATTTGACAAAATTAGAGGTTTAAAGCCCTAAAATAATTTTTTAGGTGTTCAAATATTATCTAAAAATATTTTGATTAATAAAATAGAGTTTCCAAATATTATAAATAATTCTCAAGATAATTATATGTATTTATTTATTTATGCAATATTTTTCTAGTCATAGTCATGACTAAATAGTCATTTTCTATCCTTTGAACATGGACTCCCCTTTCAACCTCGATATTCATGTCGAACTGTAATTTTGGACTTCTATATCAAACTGGGCTACTTGGACTATTCTGGACTAAATGGAACCGCTCGTGTCATTATTTGGGACCATCTTGTGGAGCATAGCATCGATACCTATTCTTTGTCAATATGTTCGTGTCACGCACGTCGGTTCCAACTAAACTAAGGCGAATACATTCTCTGACAGTTTTTATTACTTTGATGACTTCTATGATATCAGTCTGTAGTGTTATACTTGATTCCTGACACGAGGATATGTGGATTAGTATATCTTGGATCCCGTCATGAGATGTTATTTCCTGGGGACCCTGTATATGTCTTATGCTTCTTGTATATGTATAGACACCGATTTAGGAGCGGGCTGGCCCCCTGCTCCATGAATCATGTGTCGTGACATGAGATCTACTATACTAATCGGAAGATGGGGAGGTATTAACAGATTATATGATCACACCCAAAATACTTGTGTATAGCTCACCCTCACCTCATGTAGGGTGTAGCCTGATCTTACATGTACTTGTGCATAGTTTTTCATTTATGACTGGCATAATCCATTACATGTATTTGTGCATAGCTAGTCATATGGAATAGCATGATCTTGTCCCAAGCCGATCGCATAATAAACTAATGTCTCAAGGCACCGTTTATGTCACGATCCGCTACCCAAATTGTTGGGCCGGTGTCACCCTCACTTTTTCCAGTTAGGGGTAAAATGGTAATTTTCTATTTTATAATATTTTTGGGAATTTTATTTCATGAATATTATTATTTAATTATTAAGGAGTCGGGTTCGAATTTCATCGCATTCTGAGTTAATTCGGGACCCTGGTGAATTTCGACTTGAGCTATAATTAGCCTGTTAGCTAACCATGGCCCACACACTAAACTTTAGGGTTTAAGAGTTTGGACTAGTCCCCCATGAGTAATTTAGTTTAATTATGATTTTTAATTAATTTTAGCATTTTCTAAACCCATTTGGATTTAAATTAACATTAGGCTAGTGTAGGGGCAAACTTGTAAATACAAGTGCCCTACCATGACCACCATGGCCGGCCACCTCCCCCTCCACTTCTTTACTTCTTCACTAAGTTTCTTCTTCTCTCTTCATTCTTTTTCCAACTCCTTCTTCTTCCTCTTCCAACTCCATTTAGGTATGATTTTAATTCTCATTTTATTACTCATATGCATTTAACCCCTTCACAATAAATGGAGAGGAGAGAAGATTCTCTTCCATTTGCCCAAATTTGTAGGTTTTCCCTAGAAAAATAGGT
>JANAVB010009598.1:13946538-14120557 GCA_029216955.1 Iris pallida
TATATATAATATATATATATATATATCTATATATATATACTATATATATATATTGTGATAATATAGAAATATATATAGTATTACATTTTAGAAGTATATAATGGTATATATCTAATAGGAATGTATATATATAGGTGATATATATAGATGGACTTATTAATAATAATAAAAAAGGGAATCAATGGATAGCAGCAGCCTTACAAATCAACCACTCCTTTTAGTTGAACCCCGAGGGGGGGGGGATCACCCAAACCCAATGCACTGTGTATACATATATACACACGCATATAATCGAGAGGATGAACCCTCAAACCCAAACCCTAATAGCATGCCGCCGTCCCTCCAGCCTAGGGCACCCGACGCACGCGTGCCGCCTAGATCGCCGCCGGACACGGCCGGAGCAGGCCAGACATGCTCGCGCGCCGTGGCAGCAGCAGTAGCAGTCGCAGCAAACACCCGACTTCGTGGCACGATTCTCGTTGCTTCGTCGCAACGTTTTGCGCGTCGTCTTCGCAGGTACATCGACAACCTATACGTCTTTAATTCTCTTCAAATGCTTCGTGTCTAGACGCACCTTGCTGTCCAGGAAATCGACGCAAAGTTCCCAAAAAACCTGCTCGAAAACAGAGCATAACGCAGTCCAAACACCCAACTTGGCATTGAATTTCCCGCCAACCTATTATTCGAATCACCAAACTTTCTGAACAGAAGTTAATCACAACATGTAGGGCTAGAAAAATCCAGTAGAAGTTGGTAAAGTTTTGCTTTGTACAGAAATATACACATGTGAACTTGGTCAAAAACCTGTTTTAAAATCATGAAATTGATCCACACGACGTGCGTCCCGCCATTCCGGGCGACGTGGTCGCGCACCGAAGGCATCGAAAGCTGCATAACGGCTTCTTGGTCGGTGGGCTTTGGCGAATTCAAATCGGTCGCGTGTGCGCGACGAATTTGATGTGTATCCGTCGAAATTTACCGTATCGTGCACGTTGCAAATTTCTCAATTACTTCGTGCACGGCTCGTCAGATCGAGACGAAACTTGTGCCAATAGGACCGTATCGTTTTCTGGTCCTACATGCCAAGTTTGGTCCAATTCTGAGACAGTTGAATTCGCGATCGTTTTGCGGGCCCCACGGCCCCACTCAACGGGCGATTTTGTGCACGGCCCGCGGAATCCACTCTGGACATACGGTTGGGTTCGTATCGAAAAAACTGGATTCGTAGACATGTAGTTTGACGACTTTAGAGATCGTTGACTCTGGCACCGCTTTTCGGTGCAAAGCGAGTCCAACGGCGGACATCGTTTTTGCCCAAAATTACCGTTTTGCCCGTGTCCAGAATTGGACTTAAGGACATGCAATTTTAGCTATTGACTATTCTGAGATCATTGGTATTATCTATTTCAGTTCCGGGGACTGTTGTATGGTTTTTGACTATTGTAGCATACTGAGTGGCTCAGATTATCGGTTGCACCAGCACAGACCACAGGCGAGTACGTTTATTGTCTGTATTTCGATATTGATTTTACTATATTATTGATTGGCCATTGATTATGTGATTATTTTCTATTATAAAATTGTCGAGTCGGGAATGAGAAGTACCAAGGATGTGATCCGACCGTAGACCGTGTTTATTTCATACATAGACCTTGTAGACCGTGTTTATTTTCTGAAATTAGTGTAGCCCGTGTTTATTTTCTGCAAGTAGTGTAGCCCGTGTTTATTTTCTGCAAGTAGTGTAGCCCGTGTTATTTCTGCAAGTAGTGTAGCCCATGTTTATTTTCTGCAAGTAGTGTAGCCCGTGTTTATTTCCTGCAAGTAGATATTTGTAGCCGTGCTTATTTTTTATGCAAGTAGACCTTGTAGACCGTGCGGTGTAGTGGCCTAGACTGATCACATATCAAAAGTACTTCTAACAGTTGGGGAAAGTATTGGGTGTCTATTTATTTACTATTGGTTTTCCGTATTCCTGTTTATTTTCAACCCATGATTGATGTCTAACCTTTGTCTTATAGTCATTTTCTTATTGAAATTGCATTCAGTGAATTGTGCTCGTTCCATTCCTGACTGGAAACCATATTTTTCAGGTTAGCCGTGGATTCCTTTAGCATGGGGAGTTCGGGTGTACTTGCAGACGAGCCTAGAGACTAGTTAGATAGTCAAGTTATAGTCTTCAATATTTGTACCAGTTTATATTTCCTGCAAATGTAAACTTGTGATCATTGTAAATTAAATTAATTATGTGAATGAGCATCTTTGTGATTATGATCTTCATGGCCGTGACAGCGTACTACCACCGACACTGCGCGCGTAGGCTGGCTTGGACACGTCTCGTATCCGTTTAAAAAAAAACGGGTGCGGGTCGTGACACTCTCTATGCTCCGGGCCAACTCTAGGCTCTGGTATATTCAGTCGTACCGTTCCCACTATAAGAATGCCAATGTCTGGAACTAGACCATGGCAAAACCTACGCGTCATCTCCTCTGGGTCTGCAACTAGACTAGGGAAACGGCTCAGGCGACTAAACTCTGCTGCATACTCGTCAACAGAACGATTTCCCTGCTGATGTTCTGGAATCGTTAGCCCCATGGCTACCCTAGCGGTGGTCGAGAAGAATTTCTTCTTGACTGGGTCTTGAACTGATCCCAAGTGGCCTTCCCTCTCGCGAATAGCGGCTCTCATTCCGGAACCAAATCCTGCCAAGTCTATCAACAGAAATCTCGCTGCCTCAACCTGGAGGTCACCCGGCAACCTAGCTCCAAGAGCTTCCTCTCTACCGAGTCTAGCCAGTCATCTGCTATTACAATGCCCTCGGTCCCAAAGAACTCCTTGGGGTTCAGACCCAGAAGTCCTTGATTGTCCCCGCTCTCTGTCGTAGCTCTACCGGTGGTGGGACCACGGTACGCTCCTCAGAACGCTCCATGCTCTGACGGAGTATGGTGGTCTGCTCCTGATGGGTTGTTAGGAACCCCTGGATCAGAGTGAGCAGTTGGTTCCCGTCGAGAGTGACGGAAGCCTGGGCAGGTATAGTGATAGGTGGGTGGGTATCAGGTCCTGCTGGGACTGTGATGTGGAAGGGGTGGAGGCATCTGGGTTGTGGATTTGTGGAGTGGGGGAGTATGGTAGGTGGAGGTGGAGGTGCATCGGTCAACTGGTCAACCGACTGGATAGGGAGTGTGCCATTCTCAGGTGTGGCATACTGGAATGAGCGGGTGAGCACCATCTAAATAAATAAAAACTTATAAGGACTCTTTAAAGTAAACAATCATAAACAAGAAAATCTAATTGTAATAGCAAGCATATGATGTGATACGTTCCTATGTTGCAATCCTATATCCTCTAGGTGTTCTAAGCGTCATCCCTAATGTTGTCTAATTACCTTAAGTTTCTAATTGCAGGCATGCTTGGTACAATAACGTAACCAACAATTTAGTCAGGACCTGCGTGGGCCACCACTAAAACATGTCACGATCCGCTACCCAAATTGTTGGGCCGGACCGAGTCATGTCCAGCCTACACTTGAGATAAAGCGTAGTAAGCTGTTCTAGAGACAAATAAGATAAGACCAAAGTGTGATAACAGTTCTATATGTAATAATGAGACAGAAATATTCCAACACAAAAGTCATCTCGTATAATAGTAAGTTCCAAGTACAAGTCCAAATGTAAAGCTGGATACAGGTCCAGACACAAAATACATAGTCTAATAATATGACTACTCTCGGAACCCCGAGCAACTACGCAAACTAGACGAGTTTTCCCGCAGGTACATCCTCGTAAGATAAAGCCTGGTCCTCGGTAGCAACTCCATAATAGGAATCACAAAGCAACTCCTCCTCAGTAAGTATACCTACAACGTTTATCTGTCAGGATGGGAGCAAGTACTGAACCTAACAAACATATAATATTGATCATGTGATGGAAAGAGATAAAATGACAAATCTTGTTTTATTCCAGTTTTAGATATATTTTATCATGGCAATAATTATTTGTTTTAAAATTTAAAACTGTAGTAGGTGAGTGATCAGTCAATAGGTAATCAGGATGTACAGTGGTACATATCAATTTTTCTGAAGTGTATATACGTATCCTTAACGGCATCGATGTATGTCCATACACAAATGCGGGATCAGACATACGACAAAGTTACATATAGAATGTAACAGTGCTCGGTAAATACATACGGAGAAGGGGGTCATGATCACGTACACTACTAACAGTTTCCCCTTAACCCGTTGTTTAAATATATGAGAGATATGAAACTGTCCTAAGCATGGTAGAGACTAAAGTAATACAACATGTGAAGATTTAACTTGCTACCCCAAGGATCAACATTTAACATGGTTGAAAAATCATAGTTTATTGTTATAGCAGTATATAAAGTTTGTAGAGGTACTTGCCTTTAGCAAAGCAAGGTAGCGATAAAAATGCTATAGATGCCTGATGACTCATCACTATAAAAATAATACATAAACTTAGTTTTTTTATACTAAGTTAAACACTACGACACTAGTGGTGCAACACGACTTTCTGACTGGACACCTAGCCAAATGATGACTTTAGCATAGGAGACCACTGTGTGGTGACACAATACCCAAACTAACTTTATAGGGTCTTAATACTAGAGTAGGGGGTGGTCCAATACTACAATAACTCAAAACACACAAAACATTGCAAGTCGTAACTATTCAATAAATAAATCAAACTGTACACTGTGATCCAAAATTTTTTGAGATAGACAAAAAGCTCAATTTTACATAAAATAAAGTACCAAATGATCCTTGTTAATTATAGAAATTTATACTAATTTTTCTGGAATTTATAAACCATCATAGATATTTATTAAAAATCAGCAAACATATGTATCCTAAAATGAGTTCTGTTTTCCTATTTTTATAAAATGCCAAAATTACTTATTGAATGCTGGAAAACTATAATAAATTAGCTAAATTAACATAGTATTTAAATACAATTTTTCCCAGATTTTACAGTAATTAAAATATATAAAATTCAAAAACTGCAAGTAACAATTTTTGGAAAATAATATTAATTTTTACTATTTTGTCCACGTAGTCGAAATTGAACCGAAGTCTAGATACGGGATCCAAAGCCATGAATCAAGTCCAATATGACTTGTACAGACTCTGAATGTATTAGACACAATGGGCCCAAAAATCTATGCTAGGTTTGGACATCAATTGGCCATAATTTATAAAATACAGGAATTTAAATATGTATAAATATATTTTAAAGTGGTAAAATATACTCATAAAATTATATAATAACTTGTGAAATTATACATAATAATATTTTGCACCAAAATAGAATTTGAAAATATACATAATTATACAATAAATACAATTATATATACATAAATTATATATATATATATATATATATATATATATTATAATATATTATATATATATAACAAATATACATATATTATATAAAGAAAATACTATATATAAAAATACATATATATATACAAATACAGTAATATGTATATATATATATATTTAGTATATATACAAATACTAAATATATAAAATATACATATATATACAAATACAGTATATATATATAGATATATATATATATAGATATATATAATATATATATATATATATATATATATATATATATATATATATAACAGTATAATATAAAATATATATACATATAAATACATATACATATACATATATATCTATATAAACATATATACATATATATAATAAAAAAAACAAAACAAAACAAAAAGAAAGGAAAAGGGGGGGCTCGAACTCAGCCAGGGGCAGGGGGGGTTTAACGCGCTCGGGCTGGCCAGGGGGTCAGCTCGAGTCAGTTGTTAGGGATAGGGTTTGGGTTAGTTATATTATAGTTTTTAGGTTAATGGGTTTTTAAACCCGATAGCCCAAACCAAACCCGATAACGTGAACTTCGTGTCCTGACAGTTAAGGACACGAAGAACGTTCGAGTCCTGTGTCCGGGTCGTGCACGACACGCACGACTCGAACTAGCCGTGTCCACACTCATCACTGGGTTCCTCGTGTCCTGGCGAGTCCAGTGATGGGAACACGAGACACAATGAGACACGGGAGACGAGAACACTATGTGTCCGTCGAAGGGTTACTGTCGGGGGTGCTATACGGTGGAGGAAGCGTCGTAGTCGGCGGCGAAGGGTGGCGCTGGGTTCCTCTCGGTGAGGCGCATCGATTGGTGGTGGTTGGAGGCGTCAACGTGGGCTGTAGGCGTCGAGCTGGGCAAAGGCGATCTCCGGCGAGGCTGGTCGGAGAAGCGGGTGGATGGTGGTGGCTAGGGCGGCTGTGGTGGTCGTGGGAGTCTAGGGTTGGGTTTGGGGGTCGGGGGTATTTATAGGGAAGTAGGTCGGCTGATTTAGGGTTTTAGATTAGGATTAGGGTTAGGGTTTCGTCGAGGGTTAGTCGGAGACGACGACAGCGCGGCGATCGTCGTTTAGGGTTAGGGTTAGGTTTGTAGAAACCCCCCTCAAGAATAGGTAATTACAGATAACACCCACCGCCTTACTCTGTGCAAATTTCATTTGCACAGACAATTCAGATTTTGCAAACCACGTTTAAAACAATTAAAACTATTACAAAATGATATTAAAACAATTCCATTATTACAAAATGATATATTTTACCTTAAAAATTAATTAAAATCATTTAAAATTCTAGAAAAATTCCTAATAATAATTAATTCATTTTAAGTATATAAAGACTATTTAAAATTATAAAAATAATATTTTAAAATCTAGGGCTTACAGTTTAGTATTATATGCCCTATTCTAGTTATTACTTGGTGATATACTATCTCATGATTACTTACAGTTCATATTTGCCTATGCTATGATTACCTGTTATTTCTTTTTTTATTGTCAGTATTGTATATCCATCATATATCTCTATTACTTACTTTTTAGATTTTGTTAATTTAAGGAATTGTTGTTAGTTTATACTTCGCTCCAATCCTAACTAGATAACCATTTTTTTAGGAGTTGTTATGTCCCTCATTCTTGGACTACATGATGATGCTAGATGAGACAGATCTCGATGTACCGTTGACTATGAGTTGACCTCTGGAGAGCTCTAGGCCTATATTCTCCATTTAGGTTTATGTTATATTTATCGAATTTGTCTCCAAACATTCCTGATATGTATAATCATTTATAGATTTTGGTTGGTTTAGTGATATAGTTATGTTTCCTTGTTCATATCTTCCTTAGCATTATGATTGAGTACATGTTGATATTATGGATTATAAAATATTAAGATATTTTTACTGAGGAATAGACAGTGTTCTACCGCCAATACTACGGCGTAGGCTAGGCGTGCCCTACTACTTGTGCCCAAACATCCGGGTACAGGTCGTGATACTTCGTTGTTTCCCTACGTATGTCGTCATCTCTGTAGCAGCTTCGAGGCTACTTGACGCGTATGCCCAAGGTCCCACGACAATGTGCCTTGGGGGATAGCCTTGTTGAGGAGCTTGTGAGCACTTAGTGGCTGAAGCCTGATATTCAAAAAAGTGTTCTCACATGCATTTCACATTAGTTGGCTACTGTAGTACCTAGGTATACTTGTACTTCTGTTATTTAATATTACTCCGGCATGTTGTTTTATACATTGTTACGTCCCTCTAAGGACATGGTTCTCTCTCCAGGTTATTGCTGAGCTCACTTTTATAGAATAATTGTGATCGACGATTGCATCTTCAGGATTTCAGGTATATTGGTGTTATATTTATCATATTCTTCCATTAACACATTTTATTTTTATTGATTTATTCTGCTGATATAGCATAGTTTCATAAGCTTTATCTCTTTTTCATGAGCTTGTTCAGACAGTTGCATTAAGGTCTGGCCAACTTTAGTACATATTATCTTTCTTGGTAATTTATTCTTGTAGAATGGTGTATTATTGTTTGATCAACATTGGTACACTTGGTTCTCACTTGAGATGATATCTTGTGGATTGAGATATAGTTGGACTTTCTAGTTATAGTTAGATTTGACCTCTATATAGCTTATATGTATTCAAGCTGGATTGGAGTCTATCTGATACGTACTGGCATGTTTACTTATCATGGTCCTACGTATTTTGGGATTGGGGCATTACATATTTTTATTGTGGCCCATGCAGGTCAGAGCATATCGTCTCGGATACGTTATTGTGTCGAGCGTGCCTACAATATGATACTGTATTAAGATCTCAATCCATAATTGCTTTGAAGATTCTTTTGATTTCATCTATTACCCTTGGAACTCGAAAATTGTATTTGACATCTTTTTTGAACTCCTTATCATAAAATCTCGCCTTTTCCTATTTCAGAAGGACGAATGCTCATGCTTGACACTTATTTAGATTGTATTTTATCATAGGATAGAAGGTAGTTAGTAGAGCATCTTAAAAATGGATTGATTGTTTAAGATAATGAGAATTGGATATATGCCTTTATTAGGTAGACCGAGTAGATTAGATTGGCAAAAGTGAATTCTTATAGGCGACTTAACCCTAACGATCTAAGGGCAATGGACTGCAACCATTCCACTATTTACTTATGTTAGATAGAGATGGTGGGGAGGGGTTTTACATGGACTGCAACCATTCCACTATTAACCCTAAAGTATTACTGAAAAAGCCCTAACTTACTGATACATAATATATAATTTTTAGATATATTTAGGCAAATGTTAAAGGCCACCCCCAAATTACTAAGGGCAACCATCCTACTAAGGGCAACCATGACCATTTCCAATTTTTACTAAGGGCAACATAATATTAAGTGATTTACTAAGGGCCACCAAGAGGAATAAGCTGACAGCCTCCCTCTCCCGCCGCCGCCGACCCGAAGCCCCCGCGCAGCACCCTCTCCCTTTCGCCGCCGACCCGAAGCCCCCGCGCAGCACCCTCTCCCCGCCGCCGCGACCCGAAGCCCTCGCGGAGCACCCTCTCCCCCCGCCTCTCCCCCAACTTCCCCTAGGAACCCCTCAATCCTGTCAGCCCGCCCCCAACAAAGACCCGGAGTTCAACATTGGACTGCAGCCTAGGCTGCAGTCCTCAACGAAACTAGGACTGCAGGCCAAGCCTGCAGTCACTGTAGCCTCCTAGATTCAAACCTCTCTGGCGCACATTTTAACCATTAGGTTGCCAGCATTTGGTGAAATTCAAAGTATTAACACTCTTATTTATTGAAAAAAGGTATTGGCTTGTTTTGTGTTGATATTGTGTGCCATCAGCAATAAAGTCTCCACAAGCGGAGTATTTTGATGTTTATGTTTTTTTATAACTTTGAAAATGCTGCTTAAAGGGGTGTCATTAAACTTTAATCTTTCCCATCTTAGTCTTGATCTGATTTTTTACTAACTCATCTAGGTACTTTTATGTTTGTTGCTTCTGATTGAAGTTTTATTTTTCCTGCTTATATTGATTTTTAAAGATGTTGTGGTTTCTAGTGGACTAACTTTTGAATTGATTTTTAGAGTCTTGACGAGATTGTGGACAAGGAACTTAAAAGTTGTGATGGTTCAAGAGTTTGTAATGACTTCGTCAATTTGGTGCAGGCCTGGCTCAGGAAACTTCAGGTAGCAACTGGTTGATACTATATAGTGTTGTCTTTGTCTTCTTATTTCCATCTGTTGATCACTTGATTCCCATGCTTGCCAACATAGGACTGCAAAATTCCCATTTGTTGGTCACTTATCTCCAGCTCCAAAATTTCCATGCTTGCCAACATAGGACTGCAGCCTAGGCTGCAGTCCTCAACGAAATTAGGACTGCAGGCCAAGCCTGCAGTCACTGTAGCCTCCTTTTTTTTGTCAACTCATTTAGCTTCTGTCAACTTAGGACTGCAGCCTAGCCTGCAGTCCTTAATGCACATAGGACTGCAGGCCAAGGCTGCAGTCACTGTAGCCTCTTCAGTCACTTATTATCATATTGTTCTCTTATTGTCTGTTTCCTTTACAGTGGACGTGGATCCTGTGTCGCATTTACAGTGGAGAGGGAGTGAACGTGGGTTTTGAGAAAGGCGTCATATTATTCTCTTATTGTCTGTTTCCTTTACAGTGGACGGGATCCTGTGTTCTAATTTGTACATAAATCCAGGTTGAGACCTTGCTCTTGGAAGCTAGACTACAGGGACTAGAAGAGTCTTCTGCAAAGGTTCTGAGTTTGCAACGACTTATTGCGGCAATGAATGCTCTCAGCAAGGTTTGCTTTCAAACTACACCATTTGTTCCTTATGCAAAGTTGATTGTAGAGGTTCATTGTTGTGGCCTTGTTTCTTTGACGTAATGATAGAGTAGCCTCGATTTGCCAATTCGTTGGTCTACCATGCCTCAGACTGTTTAATTGTGTGATACTCGTTTAACTACTTTATTTGCTTACAATGTGGCTGTTTATGGTCCAGGGCTTTAGTTGAGCGGCTTGTCACCACTAGTCGTCCAGCAATCGGCATCATGGTGGAGGTGGGAACAACTATGGAGGAGGTGGGAACAACAATGGATGTGGGGATTGAGAGAAGCGGTTTGGAGATTGAGAAAAGAGGAAGAAGACAAAGGAAGAAGACAAAGGAAGAAGATGGTGGCCCTTAGTGTTTTGAAAATGGCAAACTTGTAATTTTTTTAAAATTTTTAAGTTGGTGGCCCTTAGTAATTTGGGGGTGGCCTTTAACATTTGCCTATATTTACTAACTCAACTTAGTTAAATATCAATAAGTTAGGGCTTTCCGGTAACATTTTAAGAAATAAATAAACGAAAACTAAAATTTTGGGGAGGGGTTTTACATGGATTCCAATTCTGAATCCTTCTCAAATTTCTTTTTCTTTTTCTTTCTTTTTTAGCTTTATCTTTTTTTATGATAGAGTTGTTAAGAATCATATTTCTTTTAGGACTATTATTTTAACTCTATATTTTATTATGATAGACTTTATCTTTATTTGATTATGATTAGAATTTATGTTTGATTAAGATTAGGTTATCATAAAAGTCCTATAAATAGGCACTTCCTATATGCAATTGGATAACAACTTTTTTTTTTGTTAATAAAATTCTTCGTCTCATTTTTGTAGTGGACTCGACTGTTCCATGGATCCAGAAGTCCCTCGCTTGAGGTTTTCAAGCAACCTTCGTGCAGACCCCTCACCAGGCCATCCGTCGAAATTTTTTGCGGCACCGCTTCACTCTCACCAAGCAATGGTGGTTCAGTTATCGTCATCACCGATCGACTTAGCTATTGCCAAGCATGAAGGTTAGTCCGTTCCGCTATCACGTTGCGTCAAATTTCTTGAAAAATAAACAAAGTTTAACAAAAACAAGAATGTTCCCCTCATCATCTTTACATGTTCGAAAGCCAAATTAATCATGATATGTTATTCATGACATAGCAATTCACCGAATGCAATTTGCATACATGACCTCAAGATTTTTCTTGAAGAAACAAACAGTTTGATAAAAATAAGTTAACCTCATCATTGTTTACATGTCCAAAGGCCAAACTAATACTTTTTCGATCCTCTTCCTTGCCAGCATTAGTTCCCATCTTTATCTGAATCTACCACTGACTCACTGTTATCAGATTCATGTTGCACATATGACGGTTCATACCCTTGATCAGACTCCTGATCCCTAGCGTCTGAATCGCTTGCCTCCATGTTCAAAACTCCTACCCACCATCCTCGATAAACTTCTCAGGGTCATCAGTGATTGTTTGCAAGATCGAATGCCAACTCAAGTTCAAGTTCAACATGCTTTCGTGGTATTTGAGGTAGGCAATTTCAAGCCCCCTAACTCTATCAAGAGATGTTCAGAGAATGAAATCTATATGGAACACGTTTCGCTTGAAGTCTTTGAACACGATAGTCATATCGAAACTATTCTACCCAACTCCCTCTCTAAGTAAACTATATCAATTTTGCTCCGGATTATCACAAAAATGGAGTGTCAATCAACTGCACTAGACACCTCGTTGTTCGGAACATAAAATTGGAGTCCTTATGAGGAACAACTCTAACCCAAACTCTCTCAGGGGCTAATCAATCTCAAGGTCAAGTCCTTTGCACCGTGGCTGTCTCCCCTAGAAGGCATGTACACTATTAGCAAAGTCCTTGAAATCCATGTTTATTTGGCCTTTTCTTTCTCTTTCGCTCCCCTCTTCCTCAATCATTGGGATCTGTAGCAGACCTCCTCCCAGCACACAATGTTCCATAGTATCCATCACCTTCCAAAAAAAGATTGGACATCTTTAGTCTATGTGGTTGTGGAGATGGAAAATGGAGAAGGGTAATCATCTCTCTCCGCATGATAAAAGAATGCATGCTCAACTCGTTTTTAGCACAAGATGTAGAGTACCGAAAACTATTAACATGCGCCTACAGTGTACCAGTAACAAAGGACGACTAAGCAGAATAAAAAGTAATTTGGAGGAATAAAATTACAATAGCGAACGAAGAGATGGCGACCGATGACTCACCTTGCCGGAAAGTGCTTGTCGACGACTAGCTCTCCTTAAGGTTTCTCCGATCGACCAAACTCGTTTATTCTATGGTGGAGGTCGACCCGTCGACTGTCCAAGAAATTGCGTAACTATTTTTGAAAAGAGCAATAGAGAGAAAAAAGATTTTAAATAAGAAAATAAAATATAAAATATAAAATATAAAATATAAAATATAAAATATAAAATATAAAATATAAAATATAAAAAATACAAAATAAAAAATAAAAAAATAATAATAAAAATAAATAAAAGTAAATAAAAATAAAAATAAAAAATAAAAATAAAAATAAATAGAAAATAAAAAACATAAATCAAACAAATAAAATATAAATATAAAATATAAAAATAAAATAAAATATATAAATAAAAATAAAGTAAACATAAAAATAACATAAAAATAAAACAAAAATAAAAACAAAAATAATCAAAATCAAAATAAAAAATAATAATAATAATAAAAATAATAATATAATAATAATAATAATAATAATAATAATAATAATAATAATAATAATAATAATAATAAAATAATAAAATAATAAAAATAATAATAATAATAATAATATAAAAAATAAAAATAAAAATAAAAATAAAAATAAAAATAAAAATAAAAGTAAAAGTAAAAAATAAAATAAAAATAAAATAAAAAATAAAAATAAAAATAAAAATAAAAATAAAAATAAAAATAAAAATAAAAATAAAAATAAAAATAAAAATAAAAAAATAAAAATAAAAAAATAAAAATAAAAATAAAAATAAAAATTTTAAAAATAAATTTTTTAAAAATAAATAAAATTAAAAATAAAAGTAAAATTAAACTAAAATTAAAATTAAAATTAAAATTAAAATTAAAATTAAATTAAAATTAAAATTAAAATTAAAATTAAAATTAAAATTAAAATTAAAATTAAGACTAACACTAAAATTAAGACTAACACTAACACTAAAATTAAAATTAAAATTATAATTATAATTAAAATTAAAATTAAAAATTAAAAACTAAAAATTAAAAATTAAAAATTAAAATAATTAAATGAAGAAATCAGAATAGAAATAAAAGATAAAAGATAAAAGATAAAAGGTAATAAATTAAAAATAACAAATAGAAATTATAAAATACATAATAAAAAACAAAATACAAAAATACAAAAAATACAAAAAATACAAAATACAAAAAATACAAAAATTAAATATAAATATAAATATAAATATAAATATAAATATAAATATAAATAGAAAAAGTAAAAGTAAAAAATAAGAAATATATAATATAAAAATAAATAATAGAAAATAAAAAGTAAAATTAAATAATAATATAAAATATAAAGTATAAAATATAAAATATAAAATTTAAAATGTAAAATGTAAAATGTAAAATGTAAAATGTAAAAAATTTAAATAAAAAATAAAAAAAATATGAAATATGAAATGAAAAATTGAAAAATTAAATTAAATTAAATTAAATTTAATTATAGAAATTAAAATTAATTAAACAAGTGCTTACAGGTTGGGATTCAAACGAATAACCTAGTGTATGCTATGTGTGGATTTGAGTCTACGGAATACCTATTCTTCAATTGCCCCTGCGCGCGTGGAACAAATAAGTGCTGCTGCTTTAGTTGGGAGATAATGGGAGACATGAGATATCATCGATTCTTCAGTAGATAAAAGGGTCAAAGATGTAAGTGCTGCTGCTTTAGTTGGGAGATAATGGGAGACATGAGATATCATCGATTCTTCAGTAGATAAAAGGGTCAAAGATGTGAAAGGGATGGGAGTGGATTCCGTACACCTTAGACCTGTGTCAGATGATATATATATATATATATATATATATATATATATATATATATATATATATCCAATGACCCCTAGTCTAGTGGTAGTGGTGAGGCATACGATCCGAATGGTCAGGAGTTCGAATTCCAGTGAGAACAATTCCCAAAACTATATATATATATATATATATATATATATATATATATATATTGTCGAAATGCGGCCACGTAAAGTTTTGGGCGTGTTGGAAGCCTTGTTAGCAATCACCCGAATAAAACTCGTATTATACGCGAATTTTTTCGTATCTTTCATAAACGTATAATACTTGCGTACTTTTGACAGATCCAAATCAGTACATAAATTTTAAGCATACGAAGTTTTAAACGTGTTCTAGGTAAATTATTGAAAAATTTGACACAAAAAACGTGCTGAAAACCTGTTTAATTAA
This sequence comes from Iris pallida, assembly GCA_029216955.1. Taxonomy (NCBI): domain Eukaryota; kingdom Viridiplantae; phylum Streptophyta; class Magnoliopsida; order Asparagales; family Iridaceae; genus Iris; species Iris pallida. The sequence goes on from JANAVB010009598.1 coordinate 13,961,284, forward strand.
TCAAATTTGACAACATATTTAAGAATGTGAAGTTTCTAACCTCAATATTTCTATTTTTTGAATATTTGTCCGAATTTTTGAACGTATTCTATTTGTACTGAGCCGATTTATACTCGTACTTTTGCCGTCCCGAATTTTTTTCGTTTGCCGAATTGCTAACAAGGGTTGGAAGTTGGAACAGCATTTGGACCGGACCGATTCCATTCGGTTTTTCCAATGATCGGACCGGGCCGGACTATCGGACCCATTTTTCGGACCCAACCCCAAACCGAGTTCTCTGTGGGCCGTATCCAGACCGAATAAATCCGGTTTGTGGGCCACTCGACCCAATTAACTCTAATAATTTGGATCGTGTCTTTATAAATGTTTAATAATATCCTAATCCATAAAACGAGCTGTTACTTCTACGATTTCCCACGTGTCCCACACAAACCCAATCACACACACCGGCTATTACCGGTCAAACCGCTTTCATTTCTTTTTCTCTTTTTTTTTTTCATAATTTCCAACGGACTTGTTCTTGTTTCTTTACAGTAATTTCTCCGGCGATCGGGACCGGCGAAATTAGGGCTTGTTGATCTAATATTCCGGAGGAGTCCGATGGATTCGTCGGCGGCGGCGACGGCGGCGAACGCGCTGACGAGCGCGTCGGACTGGTGGGAGCAGGTGAACGAGTCGGTGGTCTGGCAGGACTGGATCTTCCACGTCCTAGCCGGCTTGTTTGGATTCGTCTCCGCGGTCGCTCTGGTAAAATTTCTCTCTCGTTCTGCCAATTGAGTCGATCGATTGTCGAATTTTACGGTTTCGTGAATTGATCTCGTTCTCGTCGGGGAACGATGAGAAATTTTGAAATTTTGGGAATTGCTGGTTTACTTTTTCGCCCCACGGACACGAACTCGACGCTGTACGCGCACGGAGACTTCTGTTCATGTTGATTTTGACGTTTCCGATACATGTTCGACACGGTGTGACGCTGATATGGTATTGTTCGGATTTGTCTCTGCTGTCGCTCTCGCGGAATTTTCTTCTCTCTTTTTTCTAATTGAATCCGTTGATTGTCGTATTCTAGGGTTCTGTGAGTTGATCTCGTTCTACAGACAATTTAGTTGAACTTTTGAGTTTTAGGAGTTGTTTCTTTGCTTCTTAGATCTGCAGACACAATTTTGACCCTATACGGACACGGAGACATGGACACGTCATTGGTTTATAGCTTTTCCTTTGTGATTCGTTTTTTCATGTTTGGATTTGTCATGTGAAAGGAAGCAGAATGGAATGTCGAAGTCAGTTTTCATGATTTGATTCATTGAGTGATGATTGACAATCATAACTCCTGATAGAAAGGTAAATTATGGTTTACTTTTAACTATGGCTTTGGCATATTGAGACCCTTGTGTATGAAGTATGAACCTACACCTTAACATAAGTATTCAAAAATGGGATATAACCCTTGCTAGATAATTATCATATAAATATATGTGAATGGTCCTTCTAAAACTGCGTTACAGGTTCTTCACCATGAGGATTTGGCAATCAGTTACTGATCAAGTCCCTCACATCTCTCTCAGCTCTGCTTTCTTTCTTTTTTATCTAGATAGCTACGTCGAAGGAGCACGATTGGAATCAGAGTAGGCAGTCAATGACTACCCCTCTCCCTACGTGCGGACAAGTACAATTACGATTGAGATAATAGTTAGAAGAGCCAATCATATCTATATATGGCCCACAAAATAAATTGGTAGTTTCACCTATATGTAATTATCTACACAAGTCATTGTACATTACATCGTAAGACAGTGATCTTTTCTTGTCCCAATGACTTAATATTTGTTGTTTAAAAAAATGTTGAAACAACTACAACCAAGTCGAAAAATGAAACTGGGGTTTTAGTACCGTAGGTATTTCTACTTGAATACTTTGATGAGTGGAAGAATGGCATTTGCCTAGGTTGCATAGTCACAAATTCAGAAATGGATAATACAAATTCAGTAGAAGACACCTTTAGGATACAAGTATTGTATTGATACATATTTATATACATTTTATGCATTAGATTTTAATAACATGTATTTATGCATGCTTTGGCTGGTAACCAAAAAAGTTCTAGAAATGATTTGATACAGAAAAATGATTTTTTTTCTCAAATATGTGGTGTACGATTGCAACCATGCAAAATTACTTTCAACCATGTTTTTGGTCTTTGCCAAGCGTAGGCATGGACGAGCCACAATCGATGTGAGTGTCAAAGAAGTGTCGTGTTTGTACATAGTTTGCGGTATCGATTGATGCGATACAATTGATATGTATTGGTATTGGCATGTCCTCATCTGATACCGACAGCTACCGGTATTGACCGTTACCGATATTGGGGCTCTTTTTTAGTCAATTTAGCATAAAAATATAAAAATATTGAACGAAAAAGATGCAAGAAGGGAAAAATATTGTCAATGCGATGGTTTAGTTGTGCTGAAGATTGCCAATACTACACCGTGTCGATACAATTCCTTATTGATAAATTGTAACCATTACCCTTTGTGGAAGTTGTATACCTATAAATTCACAACACACATCTATATTAATGTTATTCCATTGAGAACTATTTATTTTAGTTTCACCGTCTAAGCAAGTAAATAAACCTTAGTATCTATTGCAAGTGAAATATTATTCCATTAAAGCTAACGAGAAATAGCATATAATATATATTTGTCTAAATGTATCAAAATATATTTTTTATATATTTAAAATACTTCTTATCATTTTTGGCCTTTTCGAAATGAAGAACCCGATATTCCGATCCGAAACAAACGAAACTATTGAAACTACGGATACATATACTCAGAGGAAGGGTCTGAACCCGGTTTCGATGACGATACTGCGAGTGCAAACCTTGGTTGGTACGTGTCATATACAAATACTAACACATATGCGGTCCTCTGAATCAACCTTGGTTGGTACGTGTCATATAAATGTATCAAAATATATTTTTTATATATTTAAAATACTTCTTATCATTTTTGGCCTTTGCGAAATGAAGAACCCGATATTCCGATCCGAAACAAACGAAACTATTGAAACTACGGATACATATACTCAGAGGAAGGGTCTGAACCCGGTTTCGATGACGATACTGCGAGTGCAAACCTTGGTTGGTACGTGTCATATACAAATACTAACACATATGCGGTCCTCTGAATCAAGCAACATAGACATTGGTCATGGGATCAACAAGGAGATGACTGAATTAGGACTTTTTGGCATGCGTGGTAGTGCCATTGACATTGCAATGGTAGAGGATTGTTGCATATGCTCGGATGAAGTGGTTGAGTAAGGTGAGAGGTTGAAGTTGCCCGGGATGCAAGCGAACCAAATTGGTCTTTGGGTTCTGAAAAAGCTCAGCTGGTTTAGGTTTGGACTTGTAGCCTGGTGCGCTCTCAAGCTTGAAAGGCTATGTTCAGGCTTGAGTTGAGTGCACTTCCAAGCAACTCAACTTCGCCCTTAGAGAAGCTCACGAGCTACTTAACTTTAGCTCTAGCTAGACTGTACTAGAAGTAACTATATCTATATAATTAGTTATTAATTCTTTCAGTAGTAACTAGTAAGTATATAGATATATAATAGTAACTGTAGATTTAGTCCACTCGTGCTGCATCTAGTTAGTTAAGGAATTGACTCTTAGTCAAAGCCGAGTCCTCGCTGAGTTTTGTGAGTCTAGTTTGTGCATGAGCTCATAAGTCAATCAATACTCTGTTCAAACTTGACACGTTTACAAAACAATCTTGAGCTTTCTTTAAGGCGATTTAAGTCGGATTTGCAAGCTGCTATGTCCATCTGTAACCCTAACAGTGGCATCGTAGTTGTGAATCTGGTGTTATACTGTTTGGATATGGAGGAATAATAATATAAAGGAGTTTGATGGGATTGTTGTTCTTTCGAACAAGATTTTTATGTCACCATAAAAATAATATCTTCCTCATCTCATCAAAATGATGAAAATTTCATGAATAGGCTACGTAATAGTTTGGGATTCGGACCATTCAAAACGGGCATCTATCTGGCTTTGGGCAGGCAGTAGGGGTGCGCTTGGGTGGGCTAAGTCCGAGTCCGATCGGGTAAACCCGTTAATGGGTTGGGTTAGGGTTGAAGATTCTCGGGTTCGGGCTCGGACTTGGGTTAAAATATTTGAACCCGATCAAAATCGGGTTGGGCTCGGGTTCATGTGTTGGGTTACCCGAAGAATCCGAACCCGACTTATATATATATATATATATATATATATATATATATATATTTTCACACTTCTTAAATAAAAAAAATTAAATCCTAAATTTCTTCACCCAAACTCTTCAATTCCTTGTCATAAATCTTATTTTAGTTTATATTTTGTAATGATCAAGGCTTGATTGCTATTTGATTATGTGTTTAATATTACTTTTGTTTAAAATTATTTCAAATATTATATTAGAGCCTGATGAACCCGACCAAACCCGAGTCCAACCCGATCCTCCGGGCTTGGTCTTGGGCTTCATATGTTGAACCCGAGGTCAGGTCGGGCTTGGGCTAGGCTTATGATTCCTCGGGTTGGGCTCGGGTTGACCTCAAGCCCGACCCAACCCGCCCGAGTTGCACCCCTAGCAGGCAGGGTAAGACCTCTTATCCGTGCCTGGTCCAAAACACTTTCAGGCTATAAGAGTCGTCGTCCTTCATCTTGTTTGTTTTTTACTTGTCTATGACATATTCATGTTTTCTGCTTGAGCAAGTCGCTAGCCCTTATCCACCATCATCCCTGGATGGTCGTTTATCACCTTTTCGAGCTTTAGCTAGAGTGGGGAGATAGGAGGTAGGAAGGGAGGAGAGAAAAAGAGGATCTACTCTTTGCTGGTTATTGTTTGTTAGAAAATGTTGTGTTGATGTATGTTAGAGGTAGATGTCACCACATCCTTCCATTTTTGGAGTGGAAAGTCCAGTACCAATCTTGGTATATATATAGTGAGAGACAGAGAGATGGAGGGATAGGGAGAGAGAGCATGGTTTTGGGTGGTCTCTTAGTCTCTAATAATTATCCAACAGGCCTATCTATATCTATATCTGTTCATTAATATTTATCACTATGTTGTTAGTATCTTACAATACACGATACGTATCTTATGATACAATATACTACAATTTTGTTACATATTGGCTGATTTGATATGAAACATATATGATGATAGGAATTATCTGTTCTTTTACTATAGTCCTGTCATGTATATTTAAGAATCTGGATTCTGGAACTAGATAGACTTTTAAAGATAAAAGAAATAATTTTGTTATGAAAACTCATATTAAATCATATTCATATATTGATTTAGTAGTATAGACGCAACTCCTGGAGTTATGGTATCATACTATATACAATACGAGACGCGATACACAATGTGATACACATGCAAATTCATACATGATACGTATTGCGACTTGACAACCTAGATTTACCAGCCAAAGGCAGGGCATGCTTTACAGAGTGTTAGGAGAGAGGGAGAGTCAAATAGATAAAATTTACTTTTGATGTGCTAGTATGGGTTTTTTGGACGTCATTGGAGGGTTATGTATATATCAGAGATGCATTAAGTAGGTTATAAAATTTCTTACAATTTTTGGTGTTAAAATTCCCGAAAGCAGTCACGTGCATGATGCATGTTATGTGACCGCTTGGGGTTTGAAACAGCAGTATCAAGGTAGTTAACTCCTAGAATTTGTTAATCCTGTAGTTCTAATTCCTAGAAAAAAAAATCATACACTGTAGTCTGTATATATGTGCCAAGAGGTGATTATTGAAGGCATTTTAGGGAACCTTGGATATTACGAATTTGAAGACTTATTGCAATATCCTACTCTTAACTGTTTTTGCTGTGCAAAATATAGATTGTTTCCAATCTGTAAAAAGTTATCGAGTATAATTCGGAGTTGACTGATTTGATTAATGAGAGTTCTTCTAATTTTCAGATTCAACTGATTAGAATTGAATGTAGAGTTCCAGAGTATGGATGGACCACACAAAAGGTTTTCCATTTCTTGAATTTTGTGGTGAATGCAGGTTAGCATCAATTTCTCAAAATTTCAATTTTCTTTCACATATTATTGGCATATGATTATATTCCGCTGTCTGGTGAATTTTGCAGTTCGCTCTACTATCTTCATATTTCGTCGGGAGGTGCAACGGTTGAAACCTGAGGTTCGATGTAATAGGCATCTATGTCTTGGTCTATGACATTCTTTGATCCAAGTTCTCATTGTAATGGTTCATCTCTTTTAGGTCTTCCAACATGTTCTTCTTGATATGCCCAGCCTTATGTTCTTTACTACCTACGCTCTCTTGGTATTGTTTTGGGCAGAAATATACTACCAGGTTAGTCCCCTTTGTTGTCTGATGTTTTCCTTCATTTCTTGTGGTATGGCAGTGTGCATTAAAGTTCCTCTTTTTTCTGTTGAAATCTTTGGCAGGCACGTGCAGTATCAACTGATGGTCTAAGACCGAGTTTCTATATGATCAATGCTGTGGTTTATGCGATACAGGTAAATTGTTGATCATGAATTGCTCTAGTGCTTGTGAGAGGATGAATCTTCTTTGCCTTGCCAGTATGGGTGGAAGTGGAGCCATTCGCTGCATGTCGTTGATTTTCTAAGATAAAACTTGTTTTGATTGTTTATTTGTATTGTAGACGTATATTGAGTGATCATGTAATATGTGTCGTTACTGGAAATTCACTTAGATAGACTCGTACATCATCAGGAAAGTTGCATTCATGCTTTGGTTAGATTTCTCATGTATAAACACCTTTATTTGTCTGGTATCAGTATACTGTTCCCAACATCGTCATCATCATCGTCCATATATCTGCTAGTGCTTTTGTTGCTATCTTGGCTAGTAAAAGACTGTCCAGTTAACACGAATTTCCAAATAAGTTTGAGCTGAAATGATGATCAGGTGAACTTAATCTGACCGTTGCTTGTACTTTCTATTATATTGTGCCTTCATTAAGATACCCATTACCTACATTGGCGTAATCCTAACTAGCATGCACACCTGAGTTTGTGTATGCATTGATCAGTGTGAAAGTGCACGTGTTAGTAGCTCTTCACCCTGAAGTAAGCTATAAAATCTTAATATCTTTTATGGAGGAAATTCTACAAGCAATTGATCTTGGATCCATTCTTTTGAAAAAGAATAAGCACGAGAAAGTACTCATACACCTAATATTTAGGTTTCATAAATTTCCATTTTTAATTGAAGATAAACTGAAAAGTTCATTTATCAGTGGATCACTTATCCAATAACATCATTGTTGGCCGCCTCCGCTTGTCCCTCCAGCTACAAGCAGCAATGATTTTTTTCAGAAAGATATCAGGTCCCTCCAGCTACAACCTACAAGCAACAAGGCAGTCAGAAGAACAAGCACGTTTTAGTCGATTAGGCGTTTACCCTTCCCTCTTTCGCTTTAGTTCCATTTGGGAACTCGGAACTCGAATTTTCCATTTCATCATGTCATTGAACCCGGATCAAGGTTCGAAGTATCGGCTGATACATATCGGTATCGGCCGGATCGGATCGGATTTGGGGGTGTCCGACTCGATATTCACAAAAAATATTGGTATCCGCCAAGACACTATCGAAATTTATTGTATCGGTCTGTATCAGCCGATAAGTAATCAGTACAGAACGATACGTGAAAGAGAGAAAAAAATCATGAAATATCAAGAAAAAATTACCTCCAGCTGGTACGTGCGATCCGCCAGAGACGAGCTCAGTCGGCTCGGCAGCGCAGGAGCCAGAGCCCGACGGTGGAGCTGGGGTTGGTGGTGACCGGAGCTTACCGAGAATGTTGACCCCGTCGAGGGTCTGGGAAAAGCTCACTGGAGTCGTACGGACGCAACAACACGATGGGGCACTACACTAGACGGAGTCCGCACGATTTCGTTGAACAGTGGGAGGAGAGAAAATGGAGGTTGCGTTTCTCTTTCCTTCCGATTTTATACATATTAGATTAGTTAGGGTTTGGTTATTGGGCTGGAACAAACACGGTCTTATAAATAAAGTTGTATTGGACATGACTATACTATTTATATATATATGTACCATTCATTTCAAGTGATGTGCGACTGAGATTGCATATAAATTATCCATATTTACAACACTCCTCCTTGGATATTCACCATTAATTAATTGGTGGTGTATGCGCATTTGTTTCAGAAATTGTCATTGATCCAGTTGGTCTAGAGTTGTGGTTTTCTATGAGAACGTTGCTATTTGCCTCTGCTACAAGAAGACAGTCACCAGTTCAGGATATTTTATGAAATTTCTTTCACGATATTATTGATCCAGAAGCACATTACTTGCATGAAAAATGGAGAGGATTTTCTTAATCATTTGAGTCTTTGTTACTTTTTTTCCGCACAACCAAAGGCGAGAAGCAATATTAAACAGAGAATATATATATATATATATATATATACGTCATGATATCTTGGATTCAACCATTCACTTTGAGCAGTCAGAAGGATTACCATCCTTTGGTAGTCAAATCTATTATTTAGAGATGTCCACAAATTCAATGGATCATCCTCACATAGAAATTGTCTTTTAATCATCATGAATATGAAGTCGTAGAAAAATCAAAGTCTTGGCCTTGGCTTCACAAGATTCTTTATTTTCCTTCTTAATAGTACCATCAAGCTTGTTGGACTGCAATTGCAACTTTGCATTCAATTGTCATGATAAATAATAGTCTCAGCTCACATCAAGAGCTTTGAATTCAAGTTGCAAGACTCGACATTTTTCTTTTCATAAGAGAACTTTTTCTCCCTTATGTAAAATATTTTTTCCTTCTATTTTCTAGAGCAATCGTGCTGATAACGTATTATAAAATAAAGAGATGTAGATAGGAAAATGGAGGAGATTGTTTTTCATTCACTTGTTTCAATCAACTTGAGAAGAGCCCCTTATATAGGTTTACAATGGAGGTTAACAACATGATGACAATTAAAAGAAGAAATGTCAAAAGACATAGGTTATGGATAACCAAAATGCATAGATTATGTAGACCAAATAATAATGTGAATTATCCATATTTATAACATATACACACACACACACACACTATTTATCATTGTATCTAACTTTATGTATATATATTATTATTATTATTATTATACTATTTATTATAGTATATCTTTTATTTTGTATATTTTTTATTTTTTATATAAATGTAAATTTTTATTAGCTAAATATATCTTTTATTTATTATTGTATATAACGTTTCTTATTATTGTATGTAACATTTTTTTTATTGGGATAAAATTTACATGTTTGAATTCAGTTATTGATGCCAAGTGGATTTTCATAGGAGTTTTAACGTTTTTTTATTGTTGTGCCAATGAATCTTGCCCCAATATAAATCTTGTATGTAATATTTTTTTATTAGTTTATGTAACGTTTTTTATAAGTGCAATATTATTGTATTTACCGTTTTGTAGCTAATTTTATTTTGGTATATTATGAAACAAAATAATTGGTACCATGGGTCGCATTGTAACAATTTGTAACTATGCATAAAACTAAAATTCTGAATATAATTAACTATTTGCTTCTTTTTTTTTTACATAAATTAAAAAAAATCTGGAAGAAAATTTAAATACCGTAGGTAAACCAATAAGCAAGGGTAACTATTGTTTCATTCAATTATAATAAAGAACAACACAAAAATACTTAAATAATGCATACATATGTAAACTATTTTTTTCTAAATTTTTACTAATTTATTAATAATTATTTAGTATTGTCGATACCAAAAAAATTCGATACTCCGACCCGATACTGTCGATACTGAGACTCATACAAAATGTCTGATACTGTCATACCGATACCGATACTTTGAACCTTGACCCGGATGCCCAAGCAATAATGGTGCGGCTCAGGTAAACTAATACAAATAAAATAAACTTCACAACCTCACTCAATGATTGCCTTTGTGTCCCAAACTCCATATAGTTAAGGAGAGTTGCGGTCATGAACCCACGTCCTCTCTTTAAAAGAGCGCTCAGGAGGCTTCGCCTTGTACAGGAACACTTGAGGAAGGAGATTCATACAACTGAACTACATGAAGAAAACTGTCAGTTCCTGAAAGGTTTAACCTAACAACAAATTTAGCTTCATCTAAGTTTCGTTTGCCTTCATTCTCCATCGAATCATTCTCCATCAAATCGGAATATTTGTATAAGCTGATAAGATTCATCACATGTTTAAGTTACCATGTCAATTCAGAGCAACCCCGTCGTCCCTCTATTCTCCTGTTTTTCTCCTTTAGATGAATAGATTATAGTACGCTGGTAGCAATGGCTGAGTGCGTTAATGGTAAGGTATAACAGATATATCAAAATGGCTGAGACAGAGTACACAAAGTTAGTTGCTCTGGCCTACCCAAGACTGGGGGACTGCTCTTCCTAGTTGACGCAGATCATCTTGTTAAATTTGCAAGCTAGGTAGCAAAAAAACTACTTAGCAATAAAATGTCTAAGGTGTCGAATATTAAACGGAAACGAGAGTGTAGGTTGGGTTAGAAAACATAGAGGATATGACCAATTAATGGTCAATGGCTTAGCCTTTCTGTGGCAATGCCCTTTTATTTTTCGATTTTAAATTAAAGGCTCTTGCTGTATGTTCTAGATATAGTGGATACGGTACCAGTTAGAAATAGTGCTACATAAATCATTATAATAAGTGTTCTAAATGGCTGCCGCCTAGGCCGCCTAGGAGGTAGGCGGTCTCTCTCCGCACCAGTTTTCGGTAGGCGGTGAAATAGGCGGCCGACGGAGGTTGGCGGCATAGGCGGAGGTGAGGTGGTGTAGGCGGGCGTCTAGGCGGAGCAATACCTAACAATGTATTTTGGCCAAAAAGACTTTGTAAGCATTATGGGATTATGGTTCACTTTTACAAAACTAGAACTTTATAAATCTTCGTTCTATAACTTAGTTATGCATGGAACAATCTTAAAATATGTATATTATGCAGAAAACAGTGGTAAAATAGTAAAAAATGTATCGTCCGCCTAGGCGGCGCCTAAGAGGTGCCTAGGCGGTAGGCGGACTCTCTCCGCCGCGCACCCGCCTACCGGCTACCGCCGTTTAGAACCTTGATTATAATCAAAGGATGATTTTTGGTTTATCTTACTGAATTCATGCACATCATGTATCCTGTGTGACGGTGGCAGCCAGGATGATGATGGTGAAACACATCATGATTTTGTGACTGTGAATGTGCACAAGAATGGTTTAGCGTGTAACATATTAGGCCTCTTCAACTCAATGAGACATGATGTGCACATTTCGTACATAATATGCACATTATGAGTTAGTATGTAGGGCAAGACTATGAGGAAGATGATTAGTTTGCAGTTTATTGTGGTTTTGACTTGATTCACTTCAATTATCTTCATTATATTTTGGAGAAATCATACTCGGAACTGTATCCGGAGGAGGAAAATTTGGAAGTTCATATAGCTGTGTGGATGATCACATATTAGTATCTGTTTTATTTCATTTTCTTATTTGGTTAGAATCCACCATAGTTTAGGTTCCGTTATTTTGGTTAGCTATTTTGAACTGCTCTTGTACATGGTTTCAACAGAGATGTTAGTGCACAGCTTGGAGCCTCTTTATCTTTTCAGTTCTAGCCATACCGTTATCCATCTTTTGCATGACACCTACAGCTTTGTGCCTTAATTGTGTGAGGTATATCAACCTGTTGCTACAACTCGTGATAACCAAGTGTAAGCAGTACCCTGATATATCTTCTGAGTTCTAGTCCAAGTTGATGAAAAGAGCTGTTCCTTCAGGAAAAGTAGTTCAGAACACCCAGCGAAGTAAGTGGGCATGCTAGAGGAAATTTTTTGAGGAGTGGAGAGTTGATAGTTCTTTCACTATCATATCTCAGCTAAACTGCCTGAACTGTACTTTTAGACTTCGTTACTTCTACTGTCAGGTTTCCTTGTATGCTCATTTTCAGTACCTGGAATCACATTTTACCTTCCTCGTTTTAGGTTATCTCTTGCAAGGTCTAATAAGTCTAACAACCTTCAATCTTGACTTTTGGCTCTTAGGAGCGAACTTCCCCAACTACTACCATTTGCTAGCTTTAGCCTCGGAAACAATTATTTCTCCACTGAAAACAGAGAACCAAAAGTCAATAAATTTGAGGACCCACATGACGACTAGTTTAATGTGTTGCCTTAATTTCACACTGAATGCTTTGGTTGCTTCTTAGTGACTCAATGCTGAATGAAGCTCAGCTCTTTTGCATTATTTTTGATGAAAGCTGATAGAAAGCAGATGAAGTTTGTTCTTTTGGGATTACTTCAAATTTGGATTTAAATATAAACTTTAGAAACTATGAATCTAAATTTGGATAGGATTTATCAATATTAGTTAGTTTTGACATTATGCTCAAGTTTTTTTAGGATTTGTCTTTATTTTTGGATATAAACCTACAAAGATGTATTTGTATACTTATGATGGAATATTTATGACAAAAACAAGAGTTTTTCTTTGGATGACCTGACAATCTGAAGTCGTTGTTACCCGTCATTTTGAGGTTGTTGATTTTCATCGTGAGATCATGTGAAAACTTTATTCAGAAGACTCATCTTGGATCTTTCCTTCTCATTTGGTAGTAGAACAAGTTCCAGAACTGTATGTCCTCTCATCATCATCCCTCTTGTGAGTTGTGTGATACAAAAACCTTCGGTGTGAAGCCCTTGGAGAAGAGCGTGTGATGCAACAATATTGGGTGTGAAGTCTCTCGTTCCTATCCACCTGAAGATGCTAACCATTCTACATTGACAAGTGAATTCGGAAACCAATATGGGTGCATTTTTTGCAACACTTCCCCAAGACTATGGACCATCACCTTACTTGCCCTTTTACCACGGCCATCTAGGCTTCAATCTGCAGTAAGTGGGAAGCCCTGTCTCCCCTCAACTCAGATGTCCTCATGTGGACTATCTTGAGATTGTGATCCATCGGCCCTCCTATTAGGACCAGTTGGGATATAACTCGGATGTCCTCATGTGTTTGTTTTCTGTTTCCTCTTAGGACCACATATATAACTGTGGATTCCACACCTTGGACAGGTCATGCCCCTCAACAGGCCAATAGGGTCCACTCCGCCCGATTGAGATCCTCCTAGCCAGGATATAGATCGTTCTCTTGAGGTGACTCACCTTCAAGAAGCCTTCTCGTTTTCATTTTGGTCCGGATTGGAGGATGATGACCTTTAGGACTCCTTTTTGTGCATGTTGGTATGACTGTACCCTTTGTTGACCTTACGTTTTCATTTCATTTGGTGCTCTGGTCGGCTATTTACCCCTTTTTATTTTGTTTTGGGCCCCACTTGTTGTGCAAGTCTCTCCACCTCTTTGCCCTCCTAGTGTTTCTATCATTCATCATGTTAATGAATCAACTGCTGGCCCTTTGCCAGCTGTTATTATCTAGAATCATAATTCATATGGCTTGCACAATTCCTTGGGACATGCGACAACTACTAATTTTCCTGCAAACCTCCACAGGCACTTGTTTCTTTTTAAGAAGTGACGGGTATATGAAGCCCATATTATCTGAATCAAGAACAAACTGTTGAAATAATTAGCTAGATATGAATATGCAACTATGAGATAATCCAATTCACAAACTATTATTTACTTTGAAGGTTATGAGAAGGTGAAGATGTGATACCACAAACATCGAATTTACTTAAGTTTCTCAAATTAATAAATTATTGCCGGTTTCCTTCTCACCCACGCAATATAAATGGAGTTTGCCAATCGTCCAATTGTAGGCTTGTGCATCCTCTGGATTTCTGTGTTTCTGATAGCAATTGTAGTCTTCTGAACTCGATTATTTGTGCTCGTAGCATAATATACACACTATGTAGAAGGATTCTACAGAAATTGTATCCCTTATTCTACTTAAAATCATACAACTTAAAACATTAGTTTAATTGGAATCATAAAACCGAAACCTAACTGCAAATGCAAATCATTAAGAGTAATCCGCTAAAGGCAGATCAGTGTACTGAAGTGCTTTGACACCATCTATTTTCGGTCTGTCTGTAACAGACTGCTGAGATAATCCAATTCACATATTATTTACTTTGAAGGCTATGAGAAGGTGAAAATGTGATACCACAAACATCGAATTTACTTATGTTTCTCAAATTAATAAATTCTCGTCGGTTTCAAATTTTGTGTGGTATCCTTCTCACCCACGCAATATAAATGGAGTTTGCCAATCGTTCAATTGTAGGCTTGTGCATCCTCTGGATTTCTGTGTTTCTTATAGCAATTGCAGTCTTCCGAACTCGATTATTTGTGCTCGTAGCATAATATACACTATGTAGAAGGATTCTACAGAAATTGTATCCCTTATTCTACTTAAAATCATACAACTTAAAACATTAGTTTAGTTGGAATCATAAAACCGAAACCTAACTGCAAATGCAAATCATTAAGAGTAATCTGCTAAAGGCAGATCAGTGTGCTTTGACACCATCTATTTTTGGTCTGTCTGTAACAGACTGCTGTGATATTACATTAGTAGAAAACATAGTGAGGAAATGGAATCGTAGACTTGTTGTGTCTCAAGTGTTGCACGGACGGGATACGACACAACACGATAAGGGCCTGGCTACACTGACATGGCACCTACTTTGGTGTGTCTTCCTAGTGTATTTTGGAGTGTCTATGGTGTCTCCAGTACGCATCCTGTACACTTACGACACAACATGGCCCAGATTTTTGGAGTGTCTGTTTCCTAGGTCTCAAGTAATCGGGTCACATCCAACAATAATGGGAACATATGCAACAATAATAGAAAGCAAAGAGAAATAGAACCAAATACAAAAGAATAAAATGATGAGTTGCCATTGGTGATGTGTTAAAGATCAGGTGGGAGGATCCAATATTTAGTCCTAGGTCAGGGCATGACAGATAGCAGTGTTCCTCTGAGTCCTCTTGCTTTCTTCGCTACGTTCTCTGTTTGATGTGGTGTTAGAAAGAGGGGAGGAGAAAAAA
Organism: Iris pallida; assembly: GCA_029216955.1. NCBI lineage: Eukaryota > Viridiplantae > Streptophyta > Magnoliopsida > Asparagales > Iridaceae > Iris > Iris pallida. The sequence continues at coordinate 13,976,379 of JANAVB010009598.1, forward strand.
GGAAGAAGGAAGGAGGAAAGTAGAATGGGGAATACGAAGTAACTTTTTCGTTCACTGGCACTACCATCATTTGTTGATCCCTGCAAGAAGAAACTTGAGAGGTAATAAAGAAGGGAAAATATAAATAACTTATTGATGGGTTTGGCACTACCATTGTTCGTCAATTTCTTATACTGTTGGTTCAGCCTAATAAGGAATGTTGAGAAGAAAAAGTGGACCATACTCACTATCTTTCTTGTTTTTCTTATACCTTTCCCTCTCATTGTCGTCAAATGATAGCCTGAGATGGATTAAGATACCCAGCACCTACACCGATCTAGGGAGCTTATAAAGATGTTCTAATGCTAATCTTAGAAATGTTTTGGCTTACAAGTCTTCGCGATAGGATAAAACCATTAATGTAATATTGACTTTGTACTTAATAAATGATGTCTGTTCTCAGTTATGTTTATGTCCTCTTTTCTATTTTATCTTTTTCTTATGCCCTTCCCTATCACGTCATCAAATGTTAGCTTGGGATGGATTAAAGGTATCTAAGAATCCGTATGGGAATCTTTGGTCCTAGGCAGGGGACACTCAAGTGTCTTATGCCCAAGGTTAAGGGGGCGCCTAGTGCTAGGTAGACGCCTCTACAATAATACAGAGATGAGTCAACTTGTCTGTTGAATTATGTAAATTCTCGTTCGTTCACTATTTTCAAGGATGCAGGATGCTGTCAGGTACATATGCTTGGCTCTGTTTCAAGTGGCAAGGGAATAATGGTTGGGATTCTTCCGATCCTTTTATTATACCTTGAGCAATTTTCTCTTTCCCGTTTAGTAGATGAACTCATTCTAAATCATCATAAAGGAGCTTCCTTGACCTAAAGATTTTTATATTTTCCTGCCCATTATGCTCCTCTTTGTTCTGTGCTCCTGTGCTTACTACCAATATAAAGTGTATATAGCTTCTGTCATGACTTCTCTAACTCCTAACATGGTCTGAATGTTTCTGATGAATTTGCAGCGTCTATTAATCTGATCTAGCCTATGATGTTCAACACCTTTTTTAGTCTCCTAGCACTATAACTTGCTTTCATTGACAACTCATATGAAACTTTGCATACAGGATCCCTACCCTTTTGACATAATAAAGCCACCGAAAATTCAAATAAGAACTAGTTAAATTTAAATTTCACAGAAGCTGGTAAAATTTGGACGATTGGTCTCCTTCTTGCCCAAAGTATAGTGATTCATAGACTTTGTATCAACTATATAAAAGGATGGAAGATAGATCTTGGTTAAGATTTTCTTTTTCCTGTAATTTTACCTTTTTAGCTTGTTACAGAAAATTACTGCCTTTCTCTTATCTCTAACTTGTATACAAATTGCTTATTACAATCTTAAATAGTTCTATGATATCATTTCATAGATTTTTTGCATCATTATTCAAGCATTCTATGGATTTTTTTATTGATATGAGCACTTATCATCTTATTTCCTGCAGATAGCCCTGTGGTTGCTTCTATGGTGGAAACCCACTGCAGTTGTGCTCATACTTTCAAAGATTTTCTTTGCAGGTGCTGTTTATATATTTGTAGTTCTTATCTCTTCCTATGATTGCTAAAGGCTTTACAGTAAGTGTGTATACATCACATTGTGGATTTATGCTTGCAGGTGTTTCATTGTTTGCTGCCCTTGGTTTTCTCGTCTATGGAGGGAGGTGAGTTGTTGGTAAATCATATTCCCTTTGTTTCCAGAGGACCTGTAACATGCACAATTCTCTACGGTCGTTGGTGAATCATATATTATTCATACTTTTTTTTGGGATATATCCCAATGCATGTGTTTCCTCATTGAAAATTGTAAGCTTTGAAACTTGTTCAGTGTTATCATAGTCTTGCTGTCTATTTCAAGTTTTAAAAAAGAATTAACATCCTGGAGTCTTCTATCTTTATGATATTATAGGACAAGCTATGTTTCTTTGTTTTTAGTATTGTCTTCTCATTAGCTGTGCCTATTCTAGCATGCCTATTTTTCTATATGTTTTTGTGGTATGGTTGAGGCCCCTAGATATACTGTTTGTGTTAATAAGTACAGTAAACTGGTGAATTTATTGGTGTCTTGTTTTCAAGATCAAACATATCCCTTTTATACTGTTTAAGTCAAGCACAATCATACTACCGAAGCATATGGTTGGATACTGAATGCTGTGAACACAGAAATTATGTGACTTCAGAAATTATTTTGTAGCCTCTATCCATGTTAGGTCTTCACTCATTTGCTTGATCTTTGATAGAAGTTCAAACACCTTCCTTTACTGAATCCTTACGAAAATATTTATTGGACTTTCCAAGCCTACGTAATATACAGTTGCTGTTGAGTTGCCTCTTATTATTTCAGTATGCTTCCTAGCCTATACCATACATGTATGGAATTCTCCTTTCTTCCTTGGTCGTAGCCTATTTAATACCAATGTCTTTCTTAACCATACAAGATTGTCGAATGCTATTGCTTATAGATTAGAAAAATAATTTCCCAGTAATACATTTTGAAGATACTATGGGGAGGGCGTCGCCTGGCATTACGATAAGGCTTTTGCTGCTTGCATCCTGGAGGATGCAGGTTCGAGTCACGAAAACGACCTCTCCATATATGCGGGCCTGCGTACATACAGACCCTCCCAGACACTGCAGAAGCGAGAGCCTTGTGGCACTGTGACACCATCTTTACATTTAAAAAAAAACTAGACATGTGGTCATTTATATCCTTTTTTAATGACCAGGCTCTTTCTCATGTTGAAACGATTCCCTGTTGAGTCAAAAGGAAGGCGCAAGAAGTTGCAGGAGGTATTTGGAATTGGATCATCCTATTGTTTATTAATGTGGCAATTTTTGTCATTTTTTCTTTCATTCTGACTATGCTAACTTTGTTGTTTCCTTCTTAGGTTGGTTATGTAACTACCATATGTTTCACTTGTTTTCTGGTGAGATGCATTATGGTAAGTACGACTCTGTAGATTAGTGTTATGCTGAGTTTGGCTATTTATCATGAAGTCCTTTATTTGATGATATATTTACTTCAATAACATCAACTATTTTGTCTCACAGATGTTTTTCAACGCATTCGATATAGCGGCGAACTTGGATGTTCTGGACCATCCAATTCTCAACTTTTTATACTACATGGTATAGGTCCAATACTTGTTATGCATGTTACTCTGGAACGCTACAGTGTATACAGTTGGACTAAGTCACTGCCATTACCTTAGTTTCTAAGCCATTAAAAGCTAAGCTCAATTTTACTGACTTCTAATAGTTGTCTTACATTTTTACGAGCTTTTGAACTTTATATTTTAGTAAGCAGAGTGAGTATTGTGCTTTACGAAATGACACTACTTGGGGGGGGGGGGGGGGGGGGGGGAGGTTTGGTTTGAATTGGGATTCATAACTAATTAAACACAATTAGAGAGAATAATGGGATAATTCAAAAGTAAAGTGCCAAGAAATCTAATGTTCAATGTGTCCTGGTATCCTCGGCAAGGCACTCCAATTTTGAACTCATAGTTCACAACCGCGAGCTTTGATCCGAAGAGCTCGCCGACTTTTACTTCTTACAATAGAGATGAGTGATCTTCTAACAAGTGAAGATCTCAATTTACAACTCGAAAGAGATGAGTGATCTTCTAACAAGTGAAGATCTCAATTTACAACTCGAAATAACTCTAGCACAAGAAGTAATGGCAATTGAGAGCTCTTGTTTTTTGTGGAGACGCTTGGTGTAGGTAGGTTGCGAAGTAAAAGCTGAAGTAATTTGAGTAAAGAAATGAATGGGGTATTTATAACACACAACTGCCTGCTTATAATAGAGCCACTACTGTAGCAGCAGTATATTGCCAGTATACTGTTGCGGTACTAACGAGTATCATTATAGCCGTTATAGACATTTATTGCAAGGATTCACAAAGGGGGCAATATACAGACAATACGCTCGCAATATATTGCCAGTGTACTGTGAGTACAAGATTTGGCAGACAGAAACTTACTAGAATGAGAAATGGTTAGGGCGGTATACTGCTACCAGTGTAATGTGCGGCAATATTTGGGGTCTGGGAAACTGTCTTCAACGAATTTGACGAGTAACAGTTTACTGCCCGTATACCGCCCAAAGTAGTTTGGACCAGAATTTGGGAAATGTTATGAAATGTTTGGTTATAGGTATTAGGCTCAAAGCTAGGTTTTTCTAGGGCTTAGGAAAGAGCTTGCAATTTGTCAGACACACTTGAGTTGCATCTTTTACGTGAGATAACTCGATGAAGAAAATATTACAATGATTCGAAAATCTTGAACATTTTCTCGTACGTCTTGGATCTTCATGTTTGTTCACCTTGATGTTGCTAGAGCTTAGGTAAGACTTTTACGCTTTTTCTCATAGTATTCCGTCTTTGCTGCAGACTCATGCTAGTAGCATAATACATATAGTTAAGTTATAATAGTCATTATCAAATTCTAATTCCAAATTGGGCCAACAACTACACCAGTTTTTTTTTTCCCTTTTGATGCTGATAGGCAGTGTCTTCAAAGCAAGGTTCACAATGTATCGGCAATATCGTATCTTTTTTGGCTCTTCCGATCTAATACTGGCCACTACCGGCATCGGCCAGTACTGACATTGCGACTCTCCTTTCTGCTCAGTTCAGCTAAGAACAAATTTCAACGGAAAGAGAGTTTTTGAGAAAATGGTATAGACATGATTCGGCGTGCGGAAGATCTTTATGCTATAACGTGTTGATAAGCTTCCTTATCGATAAACTGTAACCATTCCATTTGTCGAAGTTTTATATTTAAATTCACAACGTCCATTAATCTTTATTACATTCAAAGCTAACAAAAGATAACAAATAATACATAGAATTAAGCTCAAATATATGAATAGTTTGTAGTTTTCTAATAAGAGTAATTATAATTTTGACTTTCCGAAAGAAAATACTCAGAACTCCAATCCGAATATTTATAATATGGGTCCGAAACCGATACTCCGGACCTTGCTTGAAAGTCAGCTACCTAAGTCTGCTTAGAATGCTTGGCAGCTGAAGTGGTAGTGCTGCTAATATTATTCCTGACTTGAATACAATGTAAACACTCTTTAGATGTGGGAGGCATTCCTGGCGATAATAGTAGAACCAAGGTTGTAAAAATCGCTAGTCGGCCGCTAGTCGGTTCGTGGGGACTACGGATTAATCGGACTACTCGGGGACTAGTCGGATTAGTCGGTTTAGAATTTTTAATGAATATATATATATATATATATATATATATATATATGTTATAAAAATATTTTAAAAAATAATATGTTAATTGTTGAACTTTTAATTATCGCAGACTATAGTAGCATAAATTTCTATTTCGATAAATATTTAAATAATATGTTAACAACTTACTATTTTGCACGGAGAGTTACAGCCGCAGTAGCAAGCAAAAGCAAAAAAAAGTAACAAGCAAAAATTAAAAAAAGAGCCACAACAACAGTAGCAAAGAGATAACAAAGCAAAAGTAAAAATAAAAAAAGAGTAGGCTAGTCACTTTTTTCAAAAATAGAAAAAGGCAGCAACAAAGTAAAGAGTCGACGACGGCTGCCTTGACGAAGTCGACGGCAGTCCAGACTAGTACCAATTTAGCTAATTTTTGGATGGACCAGCCCCTAATCGAGTCGACGGTGGCCGACAAGTGACTAGTCGGGGACTAGCCCCTAGTCGAGTCGGCGGCGGCCGACTAGCGACTAGTCGGCCGCCTAGAGGGATTTTTACAACACTGAGTAGAACAAATAATGTGCCTTGCCTTCTCACTTTTTCTTGAATCATCACAATGCCATCCTATTTGCTGCTTCTTTTAAGGAAAGGAGCTAATCTTTCTTTTGCATCGTATGTCATTGTCGTATCTGCTCATATTTTATTGAAACATCATTATGCCAGTTTTCTCAATCCTCCTTACCTTACACAGGTGAACCTGTTCCCTCGTCTCTGATCCTCACCCCCCCCCCCCCCCCCCCCCCCCTTCCTCCTTCTCCCTCCAAAAACCACCACCACTGGCTTCTTTACACTTTGAGATATTGCACAATAAATTTGTTGCTATAGATTGATTTTAAGCAATTAATTTACTTTTTCGTCTGGTCAGGGTACTGGAACTTCTCACTCTATTTTTTAACCAGTTCTTGTGATTTTTTTTTTTTTTGGGGTGGGGTGGTGGTGGTCAAATTATTTGATACCTTGCTTTCGTATATATTGTAACATGCAATTCAAAGGCACATTTAGTTTTTTTGGTAAATATCTAATTCTACATAGCCTAGGTATCCCTTCCATAGTTCAACCCGTGCCTGATTTATAAAGAGAAACTCTTAGCTCTTGTTTTATTTTATTATTTACTTATTTTGTGTTTGTTAATTTGACTTGTGTTATGGTTGAAACCAATACTTCATGTTATGGTTGAAACCAATACTTCATGTTGTAGTTTTAAATACTAACAATGCACATTTAATACTTTATTACTACCAGAGCAACCGAACATTGGGAAGTATTCTCAAAATATGAGGTTTTAGAACACAGATGGTGCCTTTTCATAAAAGAAAGAACAGTTTTCTGTGACCGTGCCATGAAACGTGTTTTGAAACCCCTAGTTTACTTTGACTAACCCCTCAAATCACTTGTGTAAATCTTTCTGTCCTTTTCATAATTGTCAAGTCAGAAAATGATAGATGACATGCCCTGCTGCAAGAGAAATCAATATAGCCAGTGTATGTAACAACACTAGCTTACTTTGACTAACCCCTCAAATCACTTATGTAAATCTTTCTGTCCTTTTCATAATTGTCAAGTCAGAAAATGATAGATGACATGCCCTGCTGCAAGAGAAATCAATATAGCCAGTGTATGTAACAACACTAAATCAGAAGCTTCATTTTTTTTTGTAATTTTGGATGATTTTCCGTGTCTTGTATTTCAGTTTAGTTAATGGGTATGACTGCCTCTTGATTGAGTCACTCTGGGCTAGGTTAAGTGTTGTTACTTGTTAATCTTCATTGTTTCCAGGTATATGAATGTGATATGCAACTTTTAATACTAAATTATAGTATTTTTTAAAAATGAATAAACTGCTGCAGGAAATGGTAAGAGTTCTTTCTCTATGCTTCCTATTTTTCTCTGTTGTTTCTCACAATTTCCTTAGTTGAACTTCTGCATTGTGATACTTGCAGCTGGTGGAAATTCTCCCCTCATCTCTAGTTCTGTTCATCTTAAGGAAGCTACCTCCTAAGCGCGGAATCACACAATATCATCCTATTCGCTAATGCAGAGATGGAAATCATGTTCTATATTTTTCTCGTTCCGAGGAGAAATGCCCGGTGCTACGGCGGACCTAAGTTATATGATACAGGAATCATACCGAAGAAGCAGAAAGCAAAAAAGGGTCTTGTGCAGAGGTTTTTTTATTCTGCTTCAAGTGCTAAGCTTATGCCTGGGAGCCGGTGAAAGAATCTACGTGTGATGTAATATCAGATCCTGTAAAATTCCTGTGTGATGATAATGTTTTATTTGTCTTAGACCAACATGTTTGCCTTGTAGACTCGTACTGCAGGTCGTAGCTTTAGTTTCTGATATAACGATGTTGGCTAGAGTTTGATTTGATTGATTCTCTTACCACTTCTATTGCAAGTGTTGGTATTGATTTGTAGATTATCGATCTGCAGCGTACTTTGTGTTACATATGATCAGTAATATATCATTGCTAAAGTGTATACATCTGAAAGCACTACTACTACATGAAAATGGTAAATGGCTATGGTCCGAGTACATACCAAATCTACAGGGCAACTGCTGCTGCTGGTGTTGTCATGCAGTGGTTTCCTGAGATTTTGTTTTTTTGTTTTTTGGTGTGATACTCCTGGTAGGAGGGGAACAGGCAGAGATTAGTCCACAGCTACCACCAGTCATGATATGGTTTTGAATGTTAGCTTTTTGATTTGGCTTGACCCAGACTTTGTGGTTATGTTCTCTATTTTCCTCGGCTAGCTTGTTTCTTGGCGTCTTGGTACTCGAGTCAGATGAAGTACTTTGAGAAGAAATATCGAGTTATGTTTTGTCCAGATTACTGGGGAAAAACTGAAATCTGTAGCCATTCTCTCCAGAGAAACTTTACACAACAATGCTTTGACTAAGAAGGCCATCTCCAATGGTAGTTTCTATCTTTCCTATTTCTATGGTAGAAATCTACTTTAGGAAAGAAGGAAAAAAAAAACCTTCTATCATATATGGTGGTGACGTAAAATTCTACATGTAGAAACTTTTCATCTTTCATACTAATTAATATTGGGCCTCACATTATTGACCATTTCATTTATTGCCACGTAGGTAGGATAGCAATGGAGAACCATTTGAGAGTATTTTTGTGTGTTTACAATTTTCTATATAGGAACTCTACCAATTAGAACTCTACCAAACATGATAGAAATTTTCATAAAGTACAATGACAAGTAGAAAATTGTATAGGAAGCATCAAAATTCCTCTTTGTAAAAGACATTTTTGAAAATGCTTGAATTCAGCCCCAATAAGCCCTAAAATAAGGCGTAAATTGTATTATTATTATTATTATTATTATTATTATTATTATTATTATTATTATTATTATTATTAAAATTTTCTTTTCTCGGTTAATGTTTACTTAATACTATACCGATTGTATTATAATTTTACGTCATAAATTAGGCCGTAAAAAGCTTGTGTGTAAGATTTATGCCTTCTTTTGGGCGTAAATTGTTAGTTTTTTTTCCTTCTGGAAATTGCTGAGAAATCCAATTTCGGGGGCTTTTTATGAAAAACCCACCCGTAGGATGGGTTTTATGAAATGCCCAGAATTATATATTTCCACGTTAACTATTCCAAGATTCCCTTTAGATGATGTATTTACAAAATTAATACCATAACTATCCCTCCGCACAAACTCATATTTGGATTGCGATTCTCGTCGTCTTCTTCTTCTTCTTGTTCACGAGAGATCTGAATCTCATTGCTCTCATATTCAGTAGAGATCGCAAAGATCGTTCGTAGTTCACCGTGCTTTTTTTTTTCAGTCGAACTCCGATCATCGCTCATCTTCTTCTTCTTCTTTTCCGACAATTAGGTCAATTATGGAGAGAAGATCTTTTCTTCTTTTTCATAAGAGTTAGCATCATTTTGAAAGAAGAACGAAAACTCTTGAATCTTTATTCATGTCAAATTTCTTTCCACAAAACAAAAAAAATAAAAAATTAGGTTTCTGTCAACTGTTCTCCGTCGATATAACACGAAGAATAGTCATTCTCCTGCATTTTTAACTTCTCCGTGTAAATTAACACGGAGAATGCCATTCTCCGTGTTACTAACACGGAGAATGGCTTTCTAACACGGAGAATGGCATTCTCCTGTCTTTTAACATTTGAATGATCATTCTCCGTGTCATTTAACACGGAGAATGGCCATTTCTCCATGTAATTTAGCATGGAGAATGGCCGTTCTCCGTGTTAAATGACACGGAGAATGGTCATTCTCCTACATTTTAACACTGGGAATGGTCATTCTCCGTGTAAATTAACACGGAGAATGACATTCTCCGTGTTATTTAACACGGAGAATGGCCATTCTCCTGCGTTTTAACACTGGAATGACCATTCTCCGTCTTAAATTACACAGAGAATGGCCATTCTCCATGTAAATTAAGACGGAGAATAACCATTCTCCGTGTAAATTAAGATGGAGAATGCCATTCTCCGTGTAAATTAAGACGGAGAATATCATTCTCCGTGTTACTAACACAGAGAATGGTCATTCTCCGTGTAAATTAAGACGAAGAATGCCATTCTCCGTGTAAATTAAGACGGAGAATGCCATTCTCCGTGTTACTAACACGGAGAATGGCCACCCTCATGCGAAATTAACATTCTTCGTATTCTAACACGGAGAATGGCCATTCTCCTACGTTTTATGGTCAGTTGAAACTTTGGAGGGCCATAACTTTTGACTGGGAGGTCGAAACGAGGCCCGGTTTGTCGCAAAATGAGCGTATCTTCGAGGAGCCGGAGATTAACAGTTTCTTTGTTTGTCGGCCTTCCAAAATTTTAGAATCGCAAAAAATGATATTTGGACCTCTGTTTTAGCACTTTTGCTGTTTGTCTCGGTCTTTCCGAAATTTTTCGATGAGTTTTTGAAGATTTTTGAGGAGAAAACCTAGATTCCGAAAGTGAGCAGTGTATGGAAGAAGATGAAGTATCGAAACATTTTTTTAAGAGTAGTTTCGTGAGTGTTTTCAATAAATTAGAAGGAAGGGCAAAAAGGTCATTCGGAACCCTCTTTATATATTTTTTTGCTAATTCTGGGCACGCGATGAAATGTTATTGCGCGGTGGATTTTTCATAAAACTTTTTCGTTTTTTGGGCATTTCATAAATTTTCCCAAAAACATGTCACGACCCGCACCCTGAATAGGGGCACGAATACGTGGGTACGTCCAGCCTACGTCGCAGAATCGGCGGTAGAACGCTGTATAGGTCTACTAGAAAGTATAACATCTAGACACAATATAAATGTACCTGTCATCTCCGAACGGAGGTTTATAATCTCAACTCAATCACAAGACATCTAGGAAAGATAGGCACAAATATCATATAGATATGACAGAATTAGAAGTACAGAAATAGAAGCAAAATCACAACAAAGTAGAGAGTCGAAAACATAACACAAGTCTCAAAACACAAATATAATATAAGTCTCATAAACTAGCTAGCTCGTAGACCAGTCAAACCTATCTAACAGTCTAAGTAGGAGATAAATCCTCTACTGGCACCAAGGGTAATATCTCATCAAAATCTCTATCCTGGCCATACCCGTAAAAGGTAGAGCAATCAGCCAACATGTCCTCTGTAAACATCAACGGTTATCCTGTCAGGAAAATGAGCACGTACACCTCCAACAACAGTTCTATAGTATTGACAAATGCTGTAAGAGACAATCATAATGGAATACAAGATGAACATATCAAGATGGAAATATAACTGGATATGTAAAGCAGGAAATCATGCCAGGGTGTATCATACAGGAAAGTAGAATTGAGCGGGATATATCTGATGTAATAATAAATGTAAAATGTGCCTCGAGTATTATAGCATTATGTGATCGGTTTGGGACAAGATCAGGCTCTTCCATTTGACCGGCTACGAGTACAGGACCTCGGGCCAGCCAGAATAGAAAGCTATGAGACAAGTAGTAGCACAGGTCAGGCTTTACCCTATGTGAGGTGAGGGTATAGCTAGCTATGATACAAGTAGTAACAGGAATGCAAGTAGGGGTATTGATCACAACCTATAATAACTCCCCATCCCTGAATAGTATACGGATCCGGACATAGCACGTCATGGCACGAGATTCCCTAAGAAGGTAGCTACTCTCCCTCAGAAATCGGTGTCAATACAAGTACAGGAACAAGATCGAGCAAGTACCAGTATCTCAAGAAAATCCAGGAATAACATCTCATGACAGGAATCCTGTATATACTAGTCCGTGCACCCTCGTGTCGAGAATCAAGTAAAACACTATAACTGTAGCTTCCCTTCCCGAAATTTTTTTTAAAAATATTTTCTATTATTTATTTGATTTAAATGGTAAATTTTTAGATTTTATAAATAATTATTTATAAATTATTACGGTAGATAATTTTAGCCATGGTTGAGTTTTGAAGTACCAGACGATTAGGAATCATAGCACGGGTAGTACAGCGGCGTGCCTTGACTAGTGTATTAGCCATGCCAAGGGAGACCCAGCCATAGGTGAGTCCTAATTAGGAAAACCAGACCAAGTTGCGACTTAACCTTTCTAGATGTTTAATTTATTATTAATTATATTATTGACTTGTAGGAGATTCGGTTTGTGCCGTTTTAGCTCGGACTAGACCCGAACCGAAATCGAGCCTATGTAATCTTGTAGTGAGACCAAAGACAACCATGTAGGCATATTTTATGTGTGTGCAAATAGTTCCTAAATTATTTTGGGTATTGATGTACATTTTAATTATTTGAATATTTGTACAAAAATTGGTATCCTTATTATTAAATCTTGTTTTACCATATTTGTACAATTTTCTGGACCTGGATAAAGGTGAGTAATATAGATTCACCAAACCACCAATTAGTTATTTTATTATTTTGTGGTGATTAAATAAATATGTTTATTACTATTAGATATTATTAATATTGATTATCTTTAAATATTGTATCGTCTGTATGGAATTTGTGGTATGTATATAGGTATAAATCTCAGGATCTATATATACTGAATATATAGGCATGTAAATGTATTATATTTTATTAAAGTATATACATATATACATATTTTATATATATATATATATATATATATATATATATATATATATATATATATATATATATATATAATGTGTAAAAAAATATATATATATATATAATGTGTAAAATATATATATATATATATATATATATATATATATATATATATATATATATATATATATATATATATATATATATATAATGTGTGTATTTGTATGTATATATAAAATATATTATATATATATGTGCGTATGTGTATATATATATATATATATACATGTATAGAAGTATGTATACATGTATGTGTATATATATATATATATATATATATATATATATATATATATATATATATATATATATATATATATATATATATATATATATTGCTAAGGAAATAAAAAGAAAAACAACTCAACTCCAAGTCCCCAGCCCAACCCGAGAAGGCCCAGCCCGCTCAACTAAGCGCACGGCTTAGTCTTAGCTCGAGCAAACACTCCCCGAGCCCTGTGAAACCGAAGCAAACCGCATCCCCTGTACGTATATAAACGACAGCAACGAACATCAAAACCCTAACTATTCCCTAGCCGCGCCGCACCCCCTACCTCTCGCGCGTACCCTCGGCCACCGTGCGGCCACCGGAGCGCCGTCGGCCCGCCGGACAGACCCGCGCGCGCGTACGGGACGCGGACGGAAACGACAGCACACAAGCAGCAGAGGTGCCACTTTGTCGCGGGAGTTCTTCGCTCACGGTGGATCGATTCCCGAACCGATTTCTCTGGTACAATCCTAACCCATACGACTGCAACCTCCTTCTATTAGTTTGAATTTAGAAGCCTTAGGTTGCTCGATAAATCGACGCAGACTTTGTCGAAGAACTGCTTGTAAATAGTTAGAAAACAGTCCCAATCACCTATTTTGGAAGACAGTTTAAGAGCAGAATATTGGCGATTTATAAAATCCACCTGAAGGCATTCATTAACAACATATAGGGCTAGAGAACCCTTTTTACAGAAATTAATTTCGATAATCGTGCGCCGAGAAATCGGTTTCCTAATATTGAGAAAATTCTGTTTTGAAAATCACGAAAACCTCCGATACCACGTGCGTCCCGCCAAATCGGGCGACTTGGTCGCGAACCGCAAGCATCGAAAGGTGCGTAATGGCTTCATGGTTGTGTGGGCTTTGACGAAATTCAAATTGGTCGTGTGTGCGCGACGAATTTGATGCGTATCCGTCGAAATTTACCGTATCGACCACTTTGCACAAACTCAAATTACTTTGTGCACGTTCGTCAGATCGAGACGAAACTTGTGCCAACAGGACCGTATCATTTTTCTGGTCCTGTATGCCAAGTTTGGTCCGATTCTGAGACAGTGGATCGGATTACCATTTTGCGGGCCCCACGGTCCGACTCAACGGGCGATTTTGTGCACGGCCCGCCGAAATCCAACTTTAGACATACGTTTGGGTTCGTACCGGAAAATCAGACCTGTTGACATGTAGTTTGACGACTTTAGAGACCATAGACTTTGGCACGCTTTTCGGTGCAAAGCGGGTCCAACGGCGGATACCGTTTTTGCCCGAAATTACCATTTTGCTCCTGTGTCTAGAATTGGACTTAAGGAAAGGCAATTCTAGCTAATTTGACTATTCTGAGAACATTGGTAATGTTTATTTCAGCTTTCGGAGACAATTGTGATGACTTTGACTTTCTGACTTGTTGATTGGCGATACATTGTTGGTTCTCCGTGCAACCCCCAGACAAGTATACCTTGTCGAACATATACAATATTTACATAATTTTTCTCTTCCTTTATTGTATTCCTTTTTATATTGTCACATGATTCCACATGGTGATTGATTCGTCCTTGATTTCCTTACTTGTTCGAGATTACGTGCACGTATAGGGTATTTGACATTGCTAGATTATTGGTCTTATCATGTTACCTTGCTTTGCGATTGAGTTGTCAGTTTCTGTATCTGTTCTTGACTTGACTAATCTTGACTGGAAGTATCTTGCATTGTACTACAGTTGAGACATACTATAGATTGGGAGTATCTTACATTGTACTACGACCTATAGCTGATTCTTCTACCTTGATATCACTTGATTGACTTGACTTGAGACATACCATAGATTGGGAGTATCTTACCTTGTACTACGACCTATAGCATATATTGATTGATTGATTGACTTGACTTGCGATACTATAAATTGGGAGTATCTTGCATTGTACTACGATTTATAGGAGTCTACTTGACTTTGTATCCTTTAGGAGAGGAGATCGATACTAGAATTGGCTAATCTTGACTGGGAGTATCTTGCATTGTATTATAGTCAAAATCTACTATAGATTGGGAGTATCTTGTATTGTACTACAAGCTATAGAGGTTAATCGATTGATTGGTAGCTAAGTCTAGTATTACATTTCCACACTCGTCGTCCTTAGATGTTCTCCTTGCAGTGTTCTTATCCTTCTTACCTATTATTTACTGTCATATTAGTAGGCATATTTTATGTATCTTGCTAGTCCTCTGAGGACCTGATGATCTCTTCAGGTAGCTGATTGCACGGAGTTAGTTAGCTGAGCATGTGGTAGTTGACTTCATTTGCATGATTCAGGTATTTTGTTAGTGTTATTGATTTACTATCTTTCTCGTACTTTCATGATATATCCTGCTTACCAGCTTAGCTTTATAGACTCATATTATTCTTAGAGTCTAATCGGACAATATGCTAATAGGCTGCAGACCATGACCCATAACTGTTTATTCTTGTTTTATTTGATTCTTGTGGATTGAGATATAGTTTAGATTAGACATGATACCCATGACCTTGACAGCTTATACGTACTCAAGTCGGGCTGGAGTCCACTCGATACGTAGCTGGCTTGCTCACGAGCTCGCGTCCGAAAATCGGGTGTGGGTCGTGACAATAACTGAATCGGATACAGAAGATATCAAGACAAAGAACTACTATCAGAGAATGTACTCGCCTGCTGTCCTGAGCTGTCAAATAAGGTCGATACTCAGAATGATCTCACAGACCTAAAGATGAGATATTGTAAGTTAATTAGGTTTAAACAGAGTTAAGTATAATTTTCTAATGTATAATATGCAATCTAGGTCAATCTCAGTCCAACTAAGTCAAACTAGGTTACATCAAGTCAAACTAGGTCAAACTGGGTCAAATATTGACTTACAATTGACTTTTGGTCAACTGGTTAACTCTAGGTCAACTCTGGTCCACCTTGGGTCAAACTAGGAGTCAAGGTCAAGCTTCTAAGGTTTTGGTCAAACTTAGATTAGTGGTCAACATCTATGATACTTAGGATATATTAATATATATACATACCACATATATCCTTACCCATATAGTACCACCCTAACACATACATATAGATATCATATATCAAGTATATACATATCCTCACTATGAACCATAACCTATATCTATATACTCTCATAATATATATAGATACTATATAACCCAAAAAAATATATATTTCTATCTATATAACCCTTCCACAATCTAACATCACCTACTCAAACTCAAACACTTAGACACTAACCCACTAACACTAGGATACCATATCAACCTTGGTCATATTGGCATCCCAATACCAATACCTTGGTTGGAATCCAATACCTTAACTTGGGTAAACCTATACCTTACCTTGATATCTGTCACTCCCCATTCCCGGAATACGTAAATTTTTGATTTTCTGTATATGGTATCTAGCACCCGTATCTTGATTGTATGTATCATATGTTTGTAACTGGCCATGACATGGAATAGTATCTCATCGCGGATTAGTGTGCCACCCCTTGTCCTTGTTTGGTTGTAGGCGTGGTTCACTATTTCGATGATAGGATTTCTGAACCGTGTTGTGGTTAGGATTTTATTTATTTAATTAATTTAATTAGTTGTATCATGTAGCAATTAACATGTCATTAGTCATATGGTTAAGAGCATGCTTGAGATTAGGGTTTTCTTTGAGTCAACCCAACCCCTATATATATTCTCTTCCTCACTCTCTCTCCTCATTCATTCACTCTTTTTATTTCTTTTCCTCCCAACGTTTAGACAAGTACATGTTGCACCAAATGGAGAGATTCTTGCATTTTTTATTTCTTGATTTTTCTTTGTTATGATTTGTCTATATTGTTCTTCTCATCATCCTCTACAAGTTTAGTACTTAGCATTTTTGATTTCCATGGCTCAATTCATGTAGATCTAAGTTTATGTCATTTTTGTTTTTCTTGGTTTTGATCTACCTAACCTTGTTATTTTTAAGTTTTGATGGTTCCATGTTGTAGAGAATTTCGTTCTACCCCAGTTTGACCTATGGAAGTCTGGATTCTGACCTTGGATGGAGGAGGAGTTATGAAGCTTTGAAGCCATGGCTTTCCATAGTTTTTCTTCTCGGAAATGGAGAAGAAGAACAGTGCTTGGCCGTATGAACTTTCATGCGACAAGTTTTCCCTGGCCGCATGGCTTGTTAGCTTTTGGCAGCATGAACTTAGTTTCCCTTAGCTTAGCTGCATGAAGGAAGTTCTCCAGCCGCATAAGCAGTCTGGCCGCATAAACAGTCTGGCCGCATGAGCAGTTCCAGCCGCATAAGCAGTCTGGCCGCATGAGCAGTTTCCAGCCGCATGAATTTAATTTCTTCCAGAAAGCTGTTTCCCTTGGCCGCGTGGCACTTGGCATTCTGAGCCGCATAAGCAGTTTTTAGTCGTATAAACATTTCTGAGCCGCATGAGTCCGCATACTCATTGTCGCATATGACCCGCTCTCCTGGCCGCATGAAGTTATTTTCCTCAGCCGCATGGGGCTGCTCCCTCGCAGCCGCTTATGCGCGCATCGCTTTGCCGCATGGCGTTGGTCTCCTGCAGCCGCATATGTGCCCGTTCATTCCCAGCCGCATGAGTGCGCATCCTTTCTGCCGCAGGAACCTTTAACCTTCAGCCGCATGGACTTCTGTTCCTGAGCCGCATGCGCCCCGCTTTCTCCAGCTGCATGCGCCCATTCGTTCTGAGCCGCATGGCCCAGCTTTCCTGAGCTGCATGAGCCTATCCACCCTTGGCCGCATAGGGCCTATTTTGGTTGTTTTTGTATATTTTGTGTCATATTGATTGCATTATGGCTAGAATTTCTCCCAACTTCCAACATGGAAGTGGTAGATCCTTGTGTTGGCTCCAAGGATCTTCATGTTTCACTTTAACCAGATTTCATGTGTGACTTTTATGTCACGAGAGGTCCGTGTGACTTCCTGACTTGACCATGCTCCTGACCAGATTACCTTTATATGTGCTGGTACCTTTCCTAAGTGTGTATTGAGATACAATATTAGTATACACTGCGGTGCTATTTAATGAGTGCACTGAGGTGTGACTCTACGTGCTAAGTGATCATTCGTGTTATATGTCAATACATGTGTACTTTCCAGCACAGTCAGGGTAATTGGTCAACAATAATGTCGTGGTATAATGATTATTGTTTGAAGCATTACACTAAGCATGGATCTAGATTTGGGACTCCTTGAGCCGATGTGGATTCATACTTAGGGTACACGTACTATGGTACGACATACAGGAGGATGACCATGTGACCAAGACATGCAATTCCAATATCAAGATAGGGTTAATCTAAGCCACTTAAATCGATAGAAGCATTGGAAGGAAACAGAATCCCGAGATCGTGCCATACTAGCCACCCCCGGGTTCCGTCCTGACGTGTCAGGTTGGCTGCCTCGGATACTGTATAGTCATCCGCACTAGTGGAGTACCGTATCTGATTTGTGAATGTCGAGCCAGCTCTTCCTATAGAAGAGCTAGAACCGTTACTGCTTGTTCTAACGCGGTAGCCTTTCGAGGGACCGGTGCATTTCGTGCTTGCGTGTATATAATGGTTTAGCTAGCCCTGTTGGGTTGACACGATCTGAGGATTCTTATATTGCATTACTGGGATAATCCAGGCAAATCGTAGAAAGCCGTAGAATTTGATTGGCCGCTTGTAACTCGACTTGTTTGTGATATATTATCTTTTGTTAGCAACTGAGGAACATGGACTACTGTGGTGCGTGGTCCAACCCATGTCCTTATTTGGTTGTTGGGTTGGGCTATTGTGCTGCGATAGGCTGTGGACCGAAGTCGCGATCAGAAGCCCTTTTACCTGTCCATGGTTATAGGATATCTTATCTCGGTACGATTTTGGCACCGTTTGTCCTTATTTGGTTGTAAGGGTGTCGTACTATCTCGATGATATAGTATAAGCCTATAACTCGTGAATCAGGCCTTATTTTACTCATTGGGTTTATCTCACTCTTTTGTGCTCCCTTGTGGTACTTGCTATTCGGGGCCTGACCCCGCTGGTTTTGTTTGGCCAGATCTCGTAGCAGCTCCAGAGGATCCAGCTTTCTACCCGAACAATGGTGCACACCAGGAGGATGGGCGCCAGGGACCATGAGTGGGTTTCTTCTCCACCGCTCTGATAGCTTCTATTTTGTACTTGGCGTTTAGCCACCGACACCTGTTTAGCCGGCAGTTCTGGACACTAGTTTCCTTTTGCATAATTATAATTAAATCAGACTGCAGCTGACTATAGTTATGTACTATTGACTCTCGGAACTAGCTCATCATTTTTGTATAGCTAGACTCATGAATCATTTTGATGAAGCATCGGGGATGCCTTACTGCTTTGTCTTATATGATCATTAATTACTGCTTCTTGTTTTGATTGATTGAGACATAGATACTCCGTGGGACCATAGGAGACTTGATTGTAGCATGCACCCCCTTATCTCTTGACAGCCACGATTGCCGTTTGACGTTTATATACCTCATACGGTGTAGCTGGCCTAGTCCGTCTCAGTATTCCGGTACTGGGGAGTGACAAGGTTTTAGTGGTGGCCCATGCAGGTCTATTTTTTAGACTTATGGGGTGTTGCGATTATAGGAGTCTCAATCAAAATATGTCCTCCTTGATCTCCTGATATGTCTTCTCCTTCTCTCACCTTGATTGCTAACTTGATTATCATCCTCGATTCCTTCCCGTCCTGTCTTTTGATACCTCGTATCCTTTTTTTTAGGGGCACATCGTTCTCGGCTATTGGAGGAGCCGACATGGAAGAGAATCCAGTAGAGCAAGGACCAGTTGGAGATCAGCAATGGGTAGCCCCTCTACCTGGACAGATTTACATCGAGAACATTACCGAGCATGAGCCAGTTGAGCCACAGAGGCCAGAGGATCCCGTACCTCCATTAATGCCGGTAGTACCAGAGGCACTAGACGCACCAGCACTATTGCAGATTATCAGAGGGTTATTGGAGATCCAGCAACGCCAGACGGCAGCCCAACAGCAACAACAAACCCGACAGCAGGAACAGAATGTGCTACTGAATCAGGGGTTGCAATTAGCCCTTGAGAGAAGTGTCAGGAATGATTCAGGAGCGTCCGGAAGGTTTTGTCGGCTTAACCCGAGATATTTTGACGGCACGGAGGATGCCATCACGACGAATGCATGGCTTCAGGATACAGAGGCCATATTGACCACAGCAAAGGTTCCAGCAGAAGAGAAGGTTGACCAGGTCAGACTTTTACTTCAGGATCTCGCCCGCGATTGGTGGGCATCGGAAGAAGTTGGAATGAGACATCCTGTTCCCTGGGATAGCTTCAGTACCAGATTTAAGGCCAAGTACTTTGGCGTGGTAGCGCGGTATGAGCTACAACAGAGGTTTATCAGTCTCAAGCAGGCTGGTAAGACGGTGGATGGTTATGTAGCAGAGTTCTGCAGGTTAAGTAGGTTTGCTCGGATGATGGTGGCGACAGAGCCAGAGAGAGCAATGAGGTTCCAAGCAAGGACTTCACCTAGAGATTTTACAGCTGGTCGAGGGGCACGATTACCAGACATTCGATACAGTATTGACGGTAGCTCGAAGGCACTAGCTTACAATTTAAAGGTTATCAGCAAGGACTGGAGTCCAGAAGAGGTCTCATGCACAGAGTGCTGGAGGAAGAGGAGGAGCAGTACCTCGGGCGTCATTACCAACACCTGGCGTCCGTATTCGTGATACAACATGTCACTCTCCGTTCCCGGAAGGCGTATTTTTATACGTATACCGCTTGCCCGAATTTATTTAGTATATGTCATGCATTTTGTATTTAATTCTTTTAATTTCATGCTAATTATTTTTTTGTATTTTATTTTCTGCTTTTTCTTGGCTCTTGATTCATTTCGGTTCATGGTGAGCCAACTTGGTTTGGCTTTACATGGAAAGGAATGGGTGGCTAGGATTTGATGGAGTATGATGGATGGTGGAGATGCACTTGACCTTGATATAAAACTTCTTCTTTCATTCTCTCTCTTCATTCATTCACATTTACTCCTCCACCAAACCCTAACCCACCTGTGAAAGGCAAGTACATCTTGCACACCATGAGGGATTTCATGTATCCCTATTTATTTTTAGTCTATGTTGTTCATCTTCTCTTTCTCTACAAGTTTAGGTCTTGAAGTTCTTGATTTCCATGGATGGTTAGGTGTAGATCTAAGTTTTAAGTTTTAGTTTTCGTATGGATTTTATGGTTTTGATCTATCAAACACTGTTGTTTTCGAAAATAAGTGGTTCCATGTTGTAGAGAATTTAATTCTACTAAAGTTTGGCTTTTGAAAAGTTAGATTTCGATTTATTTTGTGGAAGTTATGGCCAAAAGTATTTTTGTTCATTTCTATGTTCATCTGCAGCATGAGGCACATGTCGCAGTTGAGCCGCATAGATGTCGCGAATGGGCCGCATGAGGCACATGTCGCAGTAGCCGCATATGATGTCGCGAATGGGCCGCATGAGGCACATGTCGCAGTAGCCGCATAGATGTCGCGAATGGGCCGCATGAGGCACATGTCGCAGTAGCCGCATATGGTGTCGCGAATGGGCCGCATGAGGCACATGTCGCAGTTGAGCCGCATAGATGTCGCGAATGGGCCGCAGGAGGCACATGTCGCAGTTGAGCCGCATAGATGTCGCAGTTGGGCCGCATGTCGCAGTTGAGCCGCATAGATGTCGTGGTTGGGCCGCATAGGCCGCTTGTCGCAGTTGAGCCGCATAGATATCGCGGTTGGGCCGCATAGGCCGCATGTCGCAGTTGAGCCGTATATGGTGTCGCAGTTGGGCCGCATAGGCCGTATGTCGCAGTTGAGCCGCATATGGTGTCGCAGTTGGGCCGCATATGCCGCATGAGCCGTATGTCGCAGTTGGTCCACATGCATGTCGCAGAATAGGCCACATAATGCCTATTTTGGTTGTTTCTGACTGTTATGTGTCCTATTTTGACTGAATTATGGCTAGAATTTCTTCTAACTCTCAAACATGAAAGTTGTAGATCTTTTCCTTGGCTTCAAGAATATGTTCCCAACTATTTTATGCTAGTTATAGACTTGACCATGCTTAATACTAGTTTGACTTTCATGCCTTGTCACGAAGTGACCCCGACTGTTACTTTGACTAATAATTGATCATGCGTTCCTAGTTGGAACTAAGAGACTGGCTAGTCGTCTTATTGAATTGAATGAATGAGACACGTTCATATTAATTATGAACTATTATAATCGACTGGCTGATCCCGAATATTGACATACAGGCACATGCAGGCTTCAATTTATTTATTTTACAAAAGCAGCATGTGTACTTTATGGTCAAGGCATGATTACTCCGTGGCCAATTTTGATTGTTGCATTACGCTATGTAAGACCTGCAACCTAACCGCACTGGTATCGTTGTAGAGTTGTGCATATCGTACCCCGTACAAAAGTACTCATTTGAATGACCATGACCCACGACATGGGATTTTACTTAACGTAGAGACTATTAAGTTAAATAAAATAATGATTGCATGGAGAGAATGGATTCCCGAGTTCTTACATGACAGCCCTCTTGGGACTAGTAGTGCCCGACAGGCCGGCTGGTCTCCACAGATACTGCAAATCTGCCACACGGGCAGGGAGCGATATCTGGTTATATTATCTATTGTATATTGTTTATTGATGACGGGCGTCCTACTGGGACTCGTCTAATTCATGTTTGGCGCAATTGATTGATTGGGTAAACTAGCCTTGCTTGCACATAGTAAGAACTGAGGAATCTCTATTGCATAATTCTAGGATAACTTGGAACTCACAGTAGCAAGCCGTAGTAGTTGAATGGTCGTTTAAATTAATTTGTTTGTGTACTGTATGTCCTCTGTTACCTAGCCGAGATAATCAGAATGTCAGGACATGACGTGCCAACTTCTGTCCTTGTTTGGTTGGGAGGTTGGTTCGAAGTGTCGTGATACTATGTGAATCCCAGTAAAAAGCAGAGATCTATTTATCATATTTTCTCATTACTGGTTTTAATCCCTCATATCGTGCTTCCTTGCGGTACTTGCTGTTAGAGGTCTAACCTCTCTGGTTTTGCATGGCCAGATTTAGAGTCGGTCCCCGAGGATCCAGCTTACTTCTACCTCCACGATGGTCAACACTAGAGGGATGATCGCAGGAGGGCTCGAGTGGGTTTTCTTACTTCCCCGCTCATTTTGTTAAATACTTTATACTTTGCCGTTTGGCACCGACATGTTAGTCGGATTATCTTGTACCTACTTTTGCATAATTGTAACTAAGTCAGGCTGCAGCTGATAACAATTGTGTATACTTACTACATCATCTGGCTGTGTTTTGTAAAGCCAGATATCAAGAACATTTTGACTGAGCGTTTGGGACGCTTTACTGCTTTATCTCACATGTTCTCTATTTCTGTTTCTTGTTTGAATGATTGAGACAATAGATGGAAAGTGACCATAGTGAGACTTTTATGTAGTATGCACCCCCCTCGTCTTATTAGACAACATTGATCGTATTATACGGTATTCATCTACCCGTAATACGTAGCTGGCTGAGTCATTCCCCCGCTCTCCAGTATTCTGGTTCTGGGGCGTGGCAAGATTTTAGTGGTGGCCCATGCAGGTCTGATTTTAGACTTATGGGGTGTTTTAATAGGATATCTCAATCACATATGTTCCCCCTTGATCTCATAAATTCGTTGATTCCCAACTCCAACTTGACATTCCAGTATCCCTTGACTTCGTTGATCCTTCATGTCCGGTCGTTTGATTGTTCACTTGTCCCTTTTCTTAGGGGCACTTCGTCCGCACCTGTCAGAGATGGATAGCAACAACATGGACAGCACGGACAACGTGACCAGGTTGGTCAGCCACAAGGGCCAGTACTACCTCCAGAGACTATCCAGGAAGAAGTGATAGTAGAAGCAGCAGCTGGATCGCAGTATCCAGAGGTTCTACCACCACCAACAGTTCCACCTACCCCCATGGAAGTGGACACACCGGCCCTTCTGGAGATCATGAGAGGGATAATGGCTACTCAACAACACCAGATGTTAGCCCAGCAGCGCATGCATGCTCAGTTGCAGGAGCAGAACGTACTACTCAACCAAGGATTGCAGACGGCATTGGAAAGAGGGGCGAGGCCCGATTCAGGAGTATCAACCAGATTTTGCAAGTACAACCCCTGCCGTTTCGAGGGCACAGAGGATGCCATCTCAGCAGATGCATGGCTTAAGGATATTGAGGCTATTCTGACAGTCGCTAAGGTGTCGACAGAAGAACGTGTGGATCAGGTGAAGTTGTTACTTCAGGATCTCGCACGTGATTGGTGGGAATCAGAGGAAGTAGGTATCAGACGTTCCGTTGCTTGGGACGATTTTACAGCAAGATTCAAGACGAAGTACTATGGAGTTGTGGCACAGTTTGAGCTACAACAGAAGTTTATCAACCTCAAGCAGGCCGGCAAGACGGTAGATGCTTATGCATCGAAGTTCTGCAGATTGAGTAGGTTTGCACCAGAGATGGTAGCAACAGAGCGCCAGAGGGCGATGAGGTTCCAGCAAGGGTTTCATCTTGAGCTCTTGCAATTGATAGAGGGGCACAATTATCAGACTTTTGACGAAGTATTTACGGCAACCCGAAGGCATGAGATCACCATTTAGAGGATCACGGCAAGGACCGGGGGTCAGAAGAGATACCACAGTCAGATTGAAGGAGGAGGGGAAGCAGCGCCCTGAGTTACACCGTCTCCTGGCATTCGTATCCACGATGTGGCGATGCGAGGGCCAGCACCACTCAGGCAGCAGCAGCAACAGAAGAAGAACCAGCAACCCCCAGCGGGCTGCACTTATTGTGGGAAGATAGGGCACACTAGAGATGTGTGTCGGGCATTGAACGGACTGTGTTTGATATGTGGAAATCCAGATCATCGGGTTACCACATGTCCCATGAATTCAAGGTCAGGAGGACCAGTACAGCAGTTTCCTGCTCTGCTAGCACTAGGGGCAGGACAGTATCGAGGACCAGCAGTGGCAGTGAGACTATTGGCCCAGCGTCCGTTAATGCCGCAAGCTCAGATGTTTCGGCAGTAGGGACCGCCGATACAGCAACACCAGCATAGACCACCCCAGCATCATCAAGGAAGGGGCCAGCAGCAGCACTAGGCTAGGCCGTAGCATAGAAACCAACAAGGAGGTCGAGGGCAGGCATTTACTCTGTCCTTGGAAGAGGCATTAGCATCGGGAGATGTTGTGGTAGGTAACATTCTCGTCACCTCATATCCCGCAGTAGCATTGTTTAATTCGGGAGCATCACACTCATTTATATCTGCACAATTTACGACACGGCTAGGAATGGAGTTCGAGGCATTGCCAGGGAGGTTGAATATACTCACTGGTAATGGGCTCGTAGGAGTTAGTAGAGTTATTCTAGTGTGTAGTATTGTAGTTTGCGGGCATTCCTTACCCGCCCAGTTGATAGAATTTTCTGTTGGAAATTTTGACGTTATCTTTGGCATAGACTGGCTGAAAGACAGTCATGCGATAATAGATTGTCGTAGTGGGAGTGTATCTTTTGATATTCCAGGCATGGAGAGATTCACCTTAGTCAGATCAGAGGCAACTCAGCAAGAGCAGGGAGTAATAACGGCAATGGAAGAAGTTCAAGTTCCGAAGGTAGTTGAAGAGTTTCTGGATGTATTTCCTGAAGAACTTCCAGGTCTACCACCGGTTAGGGATATTGAGTTCAGTATAGAATTGGCACCTGGAACTAAACCAATATCAGATCGAGTTTACAGAATGGCAGATTCAGAGCAGGCCAAGGTATATCAGCACATAAAGGAACTGAAGGAGAAAAAGTTCATCCAAGCTAGCATATCGCCATGGACAGCACCAGTGGTACTTATAGGAAAGAAGGATGGATCATCCAGATTGTGCATTGATTACAGGAAGCTTAATGCGGCAACAGTAAAGAACAAGTATCCACTACCAAGGATCGACGACTTATTTGATCAGTTGAGCAGGGCTAGAGTTTTCTCCAAGATAGATCTTCGTTCAGGGTACCATCAGGTGAGAGTTCGGAAGGAGGATATTCCCAAGACAGCATTCAGGTCGAAGTATGGGCATTATGAATTCTTGGTAATGCCGTTTGGTTTGACCAATGCTCCAGCAATATTTATGGACTTGATGAACCGCATCTTTATGCCATACCTAGATCAGTTTGTCGTGGTGTTTCTCGACGACATTCTTGTGTACTCTGCCAGTGAAGAGGAGCATGAAGACCACCTCAGGACAGTGTTGCAGGTTCTGAAGGAGAACCAGTTGTATGCCAAGCTCAGCAAGTATACGTTCTGGACGGATTACATTTCATTTTTGGGTCATATCATATCAGGAGCTGGAGTAGCAGTAGATCCCAAGAAGGTAGAAGCAGTAGAGAGCTGGCCAGTACCCAAGACCGTAGCTGATGTACGGAGTTTCTTAGGATTGGCAGGATATTACAGGAGATTCGTATCGGATTTTGCAAGACTTTCAGCACCCATGACCCGCTTGACATGGAAGGATGTGCTATTCGTCTGGTCGGCAGAGTGCCAGGCATCATTTGAGACCTTGAAGCAGAAGTTGATATCAGCGCCTATTCTTACATTGCCAGTTGGACCCGGAGGTTTTACAGTAAATTGTGATGCGTCAGGTAAAGGACTTGGATGTGTCCTCATGCAGCATGGGAAGGTGATAGCGTATGCATCTAGGCAGCTTCGGGACCACGAGAAGAATTACCCAACTCATGACTTAGAGTTGGCGGCAGTAGTATTTGCTTTGAAGCTATGGAGGCATTACTTATATGGCGATCGAGTGGATATGTACACGGACCATAAAAGTCTGAAGTACATCTTTACTCAGAAGGAGCTGAACATGAGATAGAGAAGATGGTTGGAGTTGATCAAGGACTATGACATTGAGCTTCAGTATCATCCAGGCAAGGCTAATGTGGTAGCAGACGCTCTTAGCAGGAGAGGCGGCACATTTATGTTGACAACACAGAAGCACATTTTAGAAGACCTTCAGGAGATGGGCATAGAAGTTATACTTCCTAGTGATGTAAGAATTCTGGCAAGTCTACGAGTTCAATCTGACTTGGTAGATAGGATCAAGGCAGCTCAGGCACAGGACCCAAGGATTCAGAAGCTTAGAGCAGAATGTGAGTCAGGACTCAGGAAGGAGATGAGAATTCACGAAAATGGTACGCTTAGGTTTGGATCACGCCTATGTGTGCCTAATGGAGATATCAGACAGGAGGTTATGACAGAAGCTCACAGTTCTCAATATTCTATACACCCTGGAGGGACCAAGATGTACCAAGATATCAAACAGCACTTCTGGTGGAACGGAATGAAGAGGAAGATAGCTAGATTCGTTTCCCGTTGCTTGGTATGTCAGCAAGTGAAAGCAGAACAGCAGAGACCAGCTGGATTATTACAGCCGCTTCCTATCCCGGAATGGAAGTGGGAGCACATCACAATGGACTTTGTGATCGATTTACCGAGATCACCAACTTGTAAGGATGCTATTTGGGTGATAGTGGACCGGCTTACAAAGGTAGCACACTTTCTCCCTTTCAGAGTAGGGCAATCTACAGAAAAGTTGGCAGAGTTGTATATACAATAGATAGTCAGGCAGCATGGAGTCCCTGTCAGTATTGTGTCAGATAGAGATACCCGTTTCACATCACATTTCTGGAAGAGCTTACATCATAGTCTGGGTACCAAGTTAAGATTTAGCACGGCTTACCATCCACAAACGGACGGGTAATCAGAAAGAACAATTCAGACTTTAGAAGATATGTTGCGATCTTGCACCCTAGATTTTGGAGGATCTTGGAAGAGCCACCTGTACTTAGTTGAGTTTTCATACAACAACAGTTATCAAGCCAGTATCCAGATGGCGCCATTCGAAGCTCTATATGGTAAGAAGTGTAGATCGCCACTAGCATGGGATGATATCGGGGAGAAAAAGATGTTAGGCCCGAAAATAATTGTTCAGACAGTTGAATTGGTCAAGGGAATTAGAGAGCGACTTCGAGTTGCACAGGACCGGCATCGTCATTGGGCGGACCAGCATCGTAGACCGCTAGAGTTTTCTGTTGGGGACCACGTGTTCTTGCGGATCTCACCTACCCGTGGGGTCATTAGATTTGGCATTCGCGGGAAGTTGAGTCCGCGATACGTAGGACCATTCGTTATCCTTGATAGGGTAGGCGATGTTGCTTATCGTTTATGCCTTCCACCTTCGTTACGAGAGGTGCATGACGTGTTTTATGTATCTCAATTGCGAAGGTATGTATCGGACCCCAGCCATATCCTTGATCATTCTGAGTTGGTTGTTGGTACCAACTTGTCTTACGAGGAGCAGCCGGTGTCCATTTTGGACCGGAGAGAGAAGATACTCAAGAACCGAACAATTAGCCTTGTCCGGGTTGCTTGGGGTCATCACTCATTAGGAGAGTCAACGTGAGAACGTGAGGATGATATCCGATCATGGTATCCACATCTGTTTGACTTACAAGGTATATTTCTTTCCGTGTACCTTGATTGCCTTAACCCCTCATGCTTGTCATCTCATAGATAGAACTACTTGATATCGTAGATTGTTAATATAGATATGTTATCTGCTAGTTAAACATTGAAGAATGATTGCTTGCTCAAGTTTCTTGTACCTGGATCAGCTTGGTTTTTCCTATCCTGCTTGGATTTGAAATTTCGAGGACGAAATTTATCTAAGGTGGGTAGAGATGTCACTCCCCGTTCCCGGAAGGCGTATTTTTATACGTATACCGCTTGCTCGAATTTATTTAGTATCTGTCATGCATTTTGTATTTAATTCTTTTAATTTCATGCTAATTATTTTTCTGTATTTTATTTTCTGCTTTTTCTTGGCTCTTGATTCATTTCGGTTCATGGTGAGCCAACTTGGTTTGGCTTTACATGGAAAGGAATGGGTGGCTAGGATTTGATGGAGTATGATGGATGGAGGAGATGCACTTGACCTTGATATAAAACTTCTTCTTTCATTCTCTCTCTTCATTCATTCACATTTACTCCTCCACCAAATCCTAACCCACCTGTGAGAGACAAGTACATCTTGCACACCATGAGGAATTTCATGTATCCCTATTTATTTTTAGTCAATATTGTTCATCTTCTCTTCCTCTACAAGTTTAGGTCTTGAAGTTCTTGATTTCCATGGATGGTTGGGTGTAGATCTAAGTTTTAAGTTTTAGTTTTCGTATGGATTTTATGGTTTTGATCTATCAAACTCTGTTGTTTTCGAAAATAAGTGGTTCCATGTTGTAGAGAATTTAATTCTACTAAAGTTTGGCTTTTGAAAAGTTAGATTTCGATTTATTTTGTGAAAGTTATGACCAAAAATATTTTTGTTCATTTCTATGTTCATCTGCAGCATGAGGCACATGTCGCAGTTGAGCCGCATAGATGTCGCGAATGGGCCGCATGAGGCACATGTCGCAGTAGCCGCATATGATGTCGCGAATGGGCCGCATGAGGCACATGTCGCAGTAGCCGCATAGATGTCGCGAATGGGCCGCATGAGGCACATGTCGCAGTAGCCGTATATGGTGTCGCGAATGGGCCGCATGAGGCACATGTCGCAGTTGAGCCGTATAGATGTCGCGAATGGGCCGCATGAGGCACATGTCGCAGTAGCCGCATATGGTGTCGCGAATGGGCCGCATGAGGCACATGTCGCAGTTGAGCCGCATAGATGTCGCAAATGGGCCGCATGAGGCACATGTCGCAGTTGAGCCGCATAGATGTCGCAAATGGGCCGCAGGAGGCACATGTCACAATTGAACCGCATAGATGTCGCAGTTGGGCCGCATAGGCTGCATATCGCAGTTGAGCCGTATAGATGTCGCGGTTGGGCCGCATAGGCCGCTTGTCGCAGTTAAGCCGTATAGATGTCGCGGTTGGGCCGCATAGGCCGTATGTCGCAGTTGAGCCGCATATGGTGTCGCGGTTGGACCGCATAGGCCGCATGTCGTAGTTGAGCCGCATATGGTGTCGCAGTTGGGCCGTATATGCCACATGAGCCGCATGTCGCAGTTGGTTCGCATGCATGTCGCAGTTGGTTCGCATAATGCCTATTTTGGTTGTTTCTGACTGTTATATGTCCTATTTTGACTGAATTATGGCTAGAATTTCTTCTAACTCTCAAACATGAAAGTTGTAGATCTTTTTCTTGGCTTCAAGAATATGTTTCCAACTATTTTATGCTAGTTATAGACTTGACCATGCTTAATACTAGTTTGACTTTCATGCCTTGTCACGAAGTGACCCCGACTGTTACTTCGACTAATAATTGATCATGCGTTCCTAGTTGGAACTAAGAGACTGGCTAGTCGTCTTATTGAATTGAATGAATGAGACACGTTCATATTAATTATGAACTATTGTAATCGACTGGCTGATCCCGAATATTGACATACAGGCACATGTCGGCTTCAATTTATTTATTTATTTATTTATTTATTTATTTTACAAAAGCAGCATGTGTACTTTATGGTCAAGGCATGATTACTCCGTGGTCAGTTTTGATTGTTGTATTACGCTATGTAAGACCTGCAACCTAACCGCACTGGTATCGTTGTAGAGTTGTGCATATCGTACCCCGTACGAAAGTACTCATTTGAATGACCATGACCCACGGCATGGGATTTCACTTAACGTAGAGACTATTAAGTTAAATAAAATAATGATTGCATGGAGAGAATGGATTCCTGAGTTCTTACATGGAAGCCCTCTTGGGACTAGTAGTGCCTGACAGGCCGGCTGGTCCCCACAGATACTGCAAATCTGTCACACGGGCAGGGAGCAGAATCTGGTTATATTATCTATTGTATATTGTATATTGATGACGGGCGTCCTGCTGGAACTCGTCTAATTCATGATTGGCGCAATTGATTGACTGGGTAAACTAGCCTTGCTTGCACATAGTAAGAACTGAGGAATCCCTATTGCATAATTCCAGGATAACTTGGAACTCACAGTAGCAAGCCGTAGTAGTTGAATGGCCGTTTAAATTAATTTGTTTGTGTACCGTATGTCCTCTGTTACCTATCCGAGATGATCAGAATGTCAGGACATGACGTGCCAACTTCTGTCCTTGTTTGGTTGGGAGGTTGGTTCGAAGTGTCGTGATACTATGTGAATCCCATTAGAAAGTAGAGATCTATTTATCATATTTTCTCATTACTGGTTTTAATCCCTCATATCGTGCTTCCATGCGGTACTTGCTGTTAGAGGTCTAACCTCTCTGGTTTTGCATGGCCAGATTTAGAGCCGGTCCCCGAGGATCCAGCTTACTTCTACCTCCACGATGGTCAACACTAGAGGGATGATCGCAGGAGGGCTCGAGTGGGTTTTCTTACTTTTCCGTTCGTTTTGTTAAATACTTTATACTTTGTCGTTTGGCACCGACATGTTAGTCGGATTATCTTGTACCTACTTTTGCATAATTGTAACTAAGTCAGGCTGCAGCCGATAATAATTGTGTATACTTACTACATCATCTGGCTGTGTTTTGTAAAGCCAGATATCAAGAACATTTTGACTGAGCGTTTGGGACGCCTTACTGCTTTATCTCACATGTTCTCTATTTCTGTTTCTTGTTTGAATGATTGAGACAATAGATAGGAAGTGACCATAGTGAGACTTTTATGTAGTATGCACCCCCTCGTCTTATTAGACAGCATTGATCGTATTATACGGTATTCATCTACCCGTAATACGTAGCTGGCTGAGTCATTCTCCCGCTCTCCAGTATTCTGGTTCTGGGGCGTGACATAGCACCAGTCATGACAATTGTGACTGCACCAGTTCGACAGCAGCAACCGAGGCACCAGCAACGTCAGGAGGCACTAGTGGGTTGCACTTATTATGGTAAGGAAGGGCACACTCGGGAAGTGTGTCGGTTAGCGAATGGGCATTGCTTGAGGTGTGGAGGTTCAGACCATCGTATAGCTACATGCCCACAAATACAAGGACCAGGAGGGCCAACACTAGTAGTAAGGCCACTAGCCCAGTGCCCATTACTGACGCAAGCTTAGATGTACCGACAAGCGCAACATCAGGTTGGACAGCAGGGCCAGGGAAGACAGGGACAGAGGGAAGAAGAATTTGGAGTATTAGAGCAGAGGTTGGCTGAAGGCGGTCAGATTTTGGGTAAGTTTTGAATATTATTTATTATAATCCCTTGAGTTTTATATTCGAAGAGTGAATGCGACTTTCTCGTCTCACTCATCTGCTCTCGTATCATGTGATACGTGATATTCATCATGTGTCTTGATTACGAGAGTACGTCCTGGACAGAGTCTCGTTCTTGATTTAGTCATTGGTACCGACTTATCTCAAGCGTTGACCCTTGTCCACTTTGGGAGTCAGTGTAGGACCTCGAGGACGAATGCCTACCTGACTTGAGATGCATATTTTATTCGTATGTCTCCGATTATTTCCTTCTAGGATATGATTATTGTTTGTGCTTTTACTTAATTATTCTTGCTTTCTTAATTTGTTCATGTGCCGTGTGTTGTTTGATAATTATGCTTGCTATATGTCATGAGTGTATTTCGTGATCTGAGAGCGCGCTCGACTAGCCTTATCGAAATTTCGAGGACAGAATTTTTCTAAGGATGGTAGAGATGTCACTCCCCATTCCCGGAATACGTAAATTTTTGATTTTCTGTATATGGTATCTGGCACCCGTATCTTGATTGTATGTATCATATGTTTGTAACTGGCCATGACATGGAACGGTATCTCGTCGCGGATTAGTGTGCCACCCCTTGTCCTTGTTTGGTTGTAGGCGTGGTTCACTATTTCGATGATAGGATTTCTGAACCGTGTTGTGGTTAGGATTTTATTTATTTAATTTAATTAGTTGTATCATGTAGCAATTAACATGTCATTAGTCACATGGTTAAGAGCATGCTTGAGATTAGGATTTTCTTTGAGTCAACCCAACCCCTATATATATTCTCTTCCTCACTCTCTCTCCTCATTCATTCACTCTTTTCATTTCTTTTCCTCCCAACGTTTAGGCAAGTACATCTTGCACCAAATGGAGAGATTCTTGCATTTTTCATTTCTTGATTTTTCTTTGTTATGATTTGTCTATATTGTTCTTCTCATCATCCTCTACAAGTTTAGTACTTAGCATTTTTGATTTCCATGGCTCAATTCATGTAGATCTAAGTTTATATCATTTTTATTTTTCTTGGTTTTGATCTACCTAACCTTGTTATTTTCAAGTTTTGATGGTTCCATGTTGTAGAGAATTTCGTTCTACCCGAGTTTGACCTATGAAAGTCTGGATTCTGACCTTGGATGGAGGAGTTATGAAGCTTTGAAGCCATGGCTTTCCATAGTTTTTTTTCTCGAAAATGGAGAAGAAGAACAGTGCTTGGCCGCATGAACTTTCATGCGGCAAGTTTTCCCTGGCCGCATGGCTTGTTAGCTTTTGGCCGCATGAACTTAGTTTCCCTCAGCTTAGCCGCATGAAGGAAGTTCTCCAGCCGCATAAGCAGTCTGGCCGCATAAACAGTCTGGCCGCATGAGCAGTTCCAGTCGCATAAGCAGTCTGGCCGCATGAGCAGTTTCTAGCCGCATGAATTTAATTTCTTCCAGCCGCATAAGCTGTTTCCCTTGGCCGCGTGGCACTTGGCATTCTGAGCCGCATAAGCAGTTTTTAGCCGCATAAACATTTCTGAGCCGCATGAGTCCGCATACTCATTGTCGCATATGACCCGCTCTCCTGGCCGCATGAAGTTATTTTCCTCAGCCGCATGGGGATGCTCCCTCACAGCCGCATATGCGCGCATCGCTTGACCGCATGGCGTTGGTCTCCCGCAGCCGCATATATGCCCGTCCATTTCCAGCCGCATGAGCGCGCATCCTTTCTGCCGCATGAACCTTTAACCTTCAGCCTCATGGACTTCTGTTCCTGAGCCGCATGCGCCCCGCTTTCTCCAGCCGCATGCGCCCGTTCGTTCTGAAACGCATGGCCCAGCTTTCCTGAGCCGCATGAGCCCATCCACCCTTGGCCGCATAGGGCCTATTTTGGTTGTTTTTATATATTTTGTGTCCTATTGATTGCATTATGGCTAGAATTTCTTCCAACTTTCAACATGGAAGTGGTAGATCCTTGTGTTGGCTCTAAGCATCTTCATGTTTCACTTTAACCAGATTTCATGTGTGACTTTTATGTCACGAGAGGTCCGTATGACTTCCTGACTTGACCATGCTCCTAACCAGATTACCATTATATGTGCTGGTACCTTTCCTAAGTGTGTATTGAGATACAATATTAGTATGCACCGCGATGCTATTTAATGAGTACACTGAGATGTAACTCTACGTGCTAAGTGATCATTCGTGTTATATGTCAATACATGTGTACTTTCCAACATAGTCAGGGTAATTGGTCAGCAATAG
The DNA here is from genome assembly GCA_029216955.1 of Iris pallida. Classification (NCBI taxonomy): domain Eukaryota; kingdom Viridiplantae; phylum Streptophyta; class Magnoliopsida; order Asparagales; family Iridaceae; genus Iris; species Iris pallida. The sequence goes on from JANAVB010009598.1 coordinate 14,010,622, forward strand.
TGTCGTGGTATAATGATTGTTGTTTGAAGCATTACACTAAGCATGGATCTAGATTTGGGACTCCTTGAGCCGATGTGGGTTCATACTTAGGGTACATGTACTATGGTACGACATACAGGAGGATGACCATGTGACCACGACATGCAATTCCAATATCAAGATAGGGTTAATCTAAGCCACTTAAATCGATAGAAGCATTGGGAGGAAATAGAATCCCGAGATCGTGCCATACTAGCCACCCCCGGGTCCCGTCCTGACGTGTCGGGTTGGCCGTCTCGGATACTGTATAGTCATCCGCACTAGTGGAGTGCAGTATCTGATTTGTGAATGCCGAGCCAGCTCTTCCTATAGGAGAGCTGGAACCGTTACTGCTTGTTCTAGCGCGGTAGCGTTTCGAGGGACCGGTGCATTTCATGCTTGCGTGTATATAGTGGTTTGGCTAGCCCTGCTGGGTTGACACGATCTGAAGATTCCTATATTGCATTACTGGGATAATCCAGGCAAATCGTAGAAAGCCGTAGAATTTGATTGGCCGCTTGTAAGTCGACTTGTTTGTGATATGTTATCTTTTGTTAGCAACTGAGAAACATGGACTACCGTGGTGCGTGGTCCAACCCATGTCCTTGTTTGGTTGTTGGGTTGGGCTATTGTGCTGCGATAGGCTGTGGACCGAAGTCGTGATCAGAAGCCCTTTTACCTGCCCATGGTTATAGGATATATCTTATCTCGGTACGATATTGGCACCGTTTGTCCTTGTTTGGTTGTAAGGGTGTCGTACTGTCTCGATGATATGGTATAAGCCTATAACTCGTGAATTAGGCCTTATTTTATCTTTGGGTTTATCTCACTCTTTTGTGCTCCCTTGTGGTACTTGCTATTCGGGGCCTGACCCCGCTGGTTTTGTTTGGCCAGATCTCGTAGCAGCTCCAGAGGATCCAGATTTCTACCCGAACAATGGTGCACACCAGGAGGATGGGCGCCAGGGACCATGAGTGGGTTTTTTCTCCACCGCTCTGATATCTTCTATTTTGTACTTGGCGTTTAGCCATCGGCACCTGTTTAGCCGGCAGTTCTGGACACTAGTTTCCTTTTGCATAATTGTAATTAAATCAGACTGCAGCTGACTATAGTTATGTACTATTGACTCTCGGAACTAGCTCATCATTTTTGTATAGCTAGACTCATGAATCATTTTAATGAAGCGTCGGGGATGCCTTACTGCTTTGTCTTATATGATCATTAATTACTGCTTCTTTTTTGATTGATTGAGACATAGATGCTCTGTGGGACCATAGGAGACTTGATTGTAGCATGCACCCCCTTGTCTCTTGACAGCCACGATCACCGTATGACGTTTATATACCTCATACGGTGTAGCTGGCCTAGTCTGTCTCAGTATTTCGGTACTGGGGCGTGACAATATCTTGATACCTTACCATGGTATCTTGATACCATACCTTGGTCATAAGGTAAACTAATCATTTACCTTGAAGGTAAAGGTAATTCATATTTACCTTAAGATACTAACTTGGTATCATGAGATACCAAGATACCCTTCAAATATCTAATTAACTAACTATCTAATGTACTAACATAACATCTTAACTAATATCTAACATATAACATATAGAGACTAACTTGCTAACATACCAATATCTAGAACTAACATAACCTACTAACATATCAATATCTAAACATACTAGATATCTAACATCAAACTATCTAACAACATATCAAATATCTAACAAAATACTAATCTCTACTATCTAACTAACACTCATACTAACAAATACAACTTACACTAACATATAACAAACTCTAACATATCTAACCCTCTACTAACCAACATCTAACAAACATACTAACATATATAACTTAACAATAATATATATATATATATATATATATATATATATATATATATATATATATATATATATATATATATGTATTATATCATACATATACTCGACAACCTATGATACCTACATTCACTTAATATCCATACTACATAGGCTCATAGGTTATACAAAATGTCTATGTCGTATAGTCACTCTTCTACTTAAAATCAATACTGTACCAATTGGGCCTTCACTAAATTCTAGAATTAAAGTATGTCGTAGCCCTTCGTGTTAGCTTTTCAAAACTTTAAACGGATCGCATTTTCGTGTCCGGAAGTTTCCGGAATCGCGAAAACACCGAAACGCGCTTGTCTTTCGGATAGCTGACACTCAAATAGTTTTACAGAAATTTCTAGAATGATTTTGGCTTACTAAAATATATATATTTGGATAGCTAACTTCGATACGGTTCTTTTAAAAAAACGAAAGATTAATCGGAGTTCTGAACTAAAAGTTATGGCATTTCTAAGTTGCTATGGTTACTAAAAATGTGGATGAATATTATGACGAATTTGGGTTGTTTTGGACAAAAGAAACATATGTAGGCCAAGATATTTGGATACCAACATAGGTATCCAAATAAAACTCATTCTAACCATCCTAACTAAGATCAATCCACTCTCTAACCATTCTAAAACTGAATTTAGAATATAAATAATCCTATTAGGCAATAAACCAAACACATATGGTGTCTTATTTGAGATATTTACACTAGGACACAAGACAAAATCCCAACTTGTTCTAGAGGGCTCCAAATGGTCTCAAATTTGAATCTAAAGGGGATACATGCATGTGGGTGGATCCTACGGATTCAAAACTAAATAACATGTCTAGGAAATCAATTTAGAGAATTGATTTTACCTATTGGGAGTTAAATCCCAATGAAACTCTCAAGGACACGGCTCCGACACGAAAATCTTCCAAAAAGGACACTCCTCCTTGCACTTTGCTCCAAATTTTTGCTAGCACCCTCCTTTGGTAGTATGGGAAGGATTGATGGAAGATTTGGTGGAGGAATGAAGAGATTTGGAGATCAAATCAAAGAGAGAAGCTCTCCAATTTGGGGAAGAACACTTTGTGAATAAAAGGTGGCAAGATGGAATGAAAAAAAAGGGGGACACCTATGCTTTATGTGGCTGCCATGGGAGGACCTAATGAGCCTATGTGAAATATCCAAGATGTTCCTACAAGTCTCATTTTGGTCCACTTAAGTCATGACAAGGTTTGAGGTCAAAAAGGGTCAAGTTTAAGTCTCTAATTTAACCAATCTAACTAAGTAGGATTAGTCTAATCTTACTAACTTAATTAGTGGAATTTGTGGACCATGACTAACTAATCTTGGGGTCCCATCTGGAGTCTAAACTACCCGGGTCACTAACACAAGTCGGAATGAGACGAAACTCGAACCCGACTAAACAAATCCCATAAAAACAATATTAAATATATAAAATTTCCAAAATATTAAAATATAAAAAATAACCAAAATACCCTTAGGCTAAAAGTGGTAATTAGCTAATATAATCATATGGATTAGGCCTCCATGGTCATAGTTAGTCTCTAGGCCAAGCAGCTATAAGGTTACACTAGCAAAAGGACAAAATCACAAAACACTAATTGCATGATATTAAAAATAATCAAAATTCACCAATAAATCAATAACATGATTTAAATCTATTATTAAATGATTAATTTTACAAAAGTTCAAAATTATCCTTGTTTTAGAAAAGTGGTGGTTACAAATCTACCCTCCTTAAAATAATTTTGTCCTCGAAATTTAAGGTGGTTGTACTCTTTCCTAGATTAAACCACCAACAATCAAGGTCAAAACTACTATCTAGCAACACACAAGATCAGAATTCTACTGGTCAAAAATTTTAATCCCCTCTGGCTAAAAGGTGGGAACTGAGATTTCTCAATGGGAATAAATTTTTCGATACATTTTTATATTTGAGAGAGTCTAAAAACATAAGAGTTTCTTACATTCTGACCGGGCTTTGATAAGTAACTTAAGTCATTTAATTTTACAATTTCTTATAAACAAAACTCTCTTCAATATCCAATATTATAAGAATTACATCTTTAATCTTACGAGTGGAGGACAGAGTGTTGGTGTCAAGAGCCTTGTTTCCTCTTAGGAAATTTTTTTAACCGTCATTCCGCAAATGACCCGCAGCTGACATATCCCCTCTGGCTTCTGTTGTATATGATGTGTCAACACAGCAGAGCAGCAAAAGCTAAAATCTCTGAATCTTTAGTCCCACATCTGCTAGGTGGGATGTCTCCACTATTCATATATTCCTTTATTTTTTATTATTTTATTAAAATCTTATGTGGGTGTCCTATGGGTCATGTGTGCGCCGCCGCCGTCCGCATGACGCTCGTAACGGGTGCAGGTGTCCACATCTGCAGACGCCGAATGCTGATTTGATTTTCTCTTCGGGTTCGAACTGAGATTCTAAATTTTTTTTTGCTCCTCATTGATTTCCTGACCGTTATAATTTATTTAAATTCGTAACGGTTGGACAAATAAAACTGGTCCAGATTCAATGTACCATGTTTTTTACATTCTGTTATTGCTTTGTAACGTTATAATTTATTATTCATAATATTCATCCGTTACAAAAGATGAAATCTGAAGCCTATATATTGAACCATTTTTCATTCTCAGAGGACACAAAAAATTCCTTCCCGAAACTCTCTCAAATTCTACTCTCCTTCAAATTATGTTCGTCGTTTCTTGCTCTGGGCAGAGCTAAGTCGGTGGTCACTCTATCTAAGTCGTGTGCGGCAATGAGATTTCGGTGGAGCAGAAATTTTATCACTAGGAGCGTTCGGATACAGTCTACACATAGACCCGGACTAACTCTTAGGGCAGTGCTACGTGCACGACTTTCCCGGAGGTCGGTAACAATTTATTTATTTATTTTGTTGCAGATTTTAAAACATAAAAAATTAAAAAAATTCCAACATTCTAAGAGTTATCCAATTGTCTACTTCGGTTAATTTTGTCTATTAAGTTTACTCAAAATTTGGTCGTTTCACAACTTTATCAAAAGTTGCTTTTACTAGAATTTACTTACTGTAACAATCCAAAAGTCAATTTTCTTCAACAATTTCCTTACTATTAAACCTACTGTTCATACTCAGCAAATTTGCTTAAAACAAAGCTTGCTCCATCTTCAGGAAATTTGCTTAAAATAAAAAACTTGCCTGCTATTCTTTATATTAGCCTACTATTAAACTTGCTTACCATATAAACATTCATCACGTTAAAATAGTGCTCTATATATTCATTGCTTAAGAATTTGCTTGAAACAACCTTTGCTTAATAATTTGCTCAAGGCAACATTCTGTCACATATTGTTAAGAAATCTTTATCAGACATTATTTAAAGCAACATATTTTGCTCTATACATTCTGTCACATAATTTGCTCTATATATTGTCTTTATTTAAAGCAACATATTTTGCTCTATATATTCTGTCACATAATTTGCTCTATATATTGTCTTTATTTAAGGCAACATATTGTTAAGAAATCTTTGTTAGACGTTATTTAAGGAATTTTCTAATTTTGATAAATCTTCATAAGACTTTATTAGTACATTTTGTCAATACAAGTTGAGTAGTTTCTTTTACTCAATATTTCAATTTAGGCTAAATCAAACAATTACTTGATTTAGTAAAATTTCTAAAATTTTAAAGTTCTAAACTAGAGATTTTTTTGGAAAAAGCCGAAAGGGTCATTCTGTCAACAAGACAAAAAATCGTCTAAGCGATTGGTACTTAAGTGTTCCTAATGAACCTTCGCTTGCAGGGATCCGACACTGTCACTCTCGTTTTCCGTTATACGTATTTTTAGTATATGTGTACGAAATTCTGACTTTTGTCAGGTGACCCGTATTTTTACTTGTCTTGCTTAGCCTAATCTTAGTTTAATCTTCCCTTGGTTTAATTTGGTTTGGTTCAACTTGGCTTAGCTTGGTTTGTTTTGATTTGAGATGAGAAGGGTTTGTATAAAAATTAACTCCTCCATTATTTCTTATTACTTCTTCATCTTCTTTATTTACTTCTCCCACCTACCAAGTCCTAGACAAGTACAACTTGCTTCATTATGGATCTCAAATTTTATTGTTCTATTGTTTTCCTTGCATGATTCTAAGCCTCTTTAGAACTTGAAGATTTTGGTTTTGATGGTTACATTTTTGTAGATCTAAGTTTATAGTTTCTTCGATTTTTCTTGGTTTTTATCCCTTAAACTTTGTTATTTTCAAAAACTAATAGTTCCATGTTGTAGAGAATTCAATTTCATTCAGTTTAGACCTTTACTTTTTCCAATTTTGAGTCATTTGGCCCAAGTTATGGACATTGAAAGTTTCTAAAACTCCATGGCCAAAAGCTTGCTGGTAGGGACGACACCTCGCGCACCTCGGGAACTTTTTGGTTCGCGCACCTTGCACCTCGCGATCCTCGTGTGCATCTCGCGCACCATTTGGTTCGCGCACCTTGCACCTCGCGCACCTCTTAGTTCGCGCACCTTGCACCTCATGCACCTTTTGGTTCGCGCATCTTGCACCTCGTGCACCGTTTGGTTTGCGCACCTTGTACCTCGTGCACCTTGCATCTCGTGCACCTTTTGGTTCGTGCACCTTGCACATCGTGCGCCTTGTACCTCGTGCGCCTTGCACCTTGCACCTTGTGCACCTCTTGGTTCGCGCACCTTGCACCTCCCGCACCTTTTGGAACCTTGCACCTCGGGCACCTTTTGGTTCGCGTACCTTACACCTCGTGCACCTTTTGGTTCGTGCACCTTACACCTTGCGTACCTTTTGGTTCGTGAACCTTGCACCTCGTACGTCTTGTACCTTGCGCCATGCGCCCTTTGCCCATGCGCAAATCACTCTAAATGACTGTTTTTGTCCATTTAAACTATTTTATAGCTAGAATCTTGAAAAACTCAAAACATAAAAGTTGTAGATCTTTGTCTTGTCTTTAAGAATCTTCCTATCTCACTTTAATCAGAGTTCATATGTGACTTATAGTTTCAATCACACATGAGTGTTCTCGATCTTCTTTGCATGTTTTTGTATACTTGGCCTAAATTACGACGACCCAACTTGACACTTGATAGTCTTGAGATAGTAACTTGAACTTGACTTGAGCATGATAATATGAACCCGTCTTGATAACTCTTGATAAGTGGCCCCTCGAGGCGCACTCCAGATAAGTACTCTTGACATGACAAGTAAACCTAACATAACATGTATAATCTTAATTGCTGTTGCGATGGCTATTCCTGTCTTGCTAGTGTAACTCTTGCCTTGATCTCGTGGTTGATTGCGCCTGTACAAGCTATATGTATCGTCTTACATCATATCTAGGACATGGATTCCTGGTTACCTCGGTCAGAAATTCATAACGAATCTGACTATGTTAATGACTAGATTGATCAAGTAGTTCATATAAAAAGATTTCCCAGTTACAAGCAATCCCGTTATCCCGGCCACACATGTGAACTTGTAGCATACCGACGAGTAGGACACATTTCTAGCACACTGTCATGTGTTGCACTTCTTGAATCATAAGCACTAAAGTACACCAGTAATCTTGGTAACTCTTGTAACCCTCGCCTGGATAACCTGGATAGTCTGCAGGGCTTGTGATTGCGAGGACATCTCATTGCATCTTGTTAGTAACTAAGCTTGTGATAACCCTAGTTAGCTAATAATAGCAAGCCGTATGACTTGATTGGCCGTGCTTGAATGAATTATCTCATGATTAACATGGGAATTATATTCCACCTCTTGTTCCTCCTACTACAAACTTATGTTAACTCAGTCTTTCATGCTATTTAACTATGCTCTTTTATCAGTTCTTCTTTTAATTATATAATAATTTTAGTTCCTAAGTGGAGCCTCCCTTGTGGTACTTGCTCTTTCTGGGGTCTGACCCAGCTGGTTTTGTATGGCCAGATTTCGGAGTAGCACCCGAGGATCTACCCGCCTTTCCGCCAGATGGTGAATACCAGGCGTAACCCTGGCAACGAGTGGGTTTCTTATTTTGCTCCCTCACTCTATTGTAAATTATTCTTTTGAGGCATTTAGCCGCTGAGCATGTGTTAGCTCGTGTTGAAACTTAAATTTTGTTTGCCTAATGGCTGTAACGTGATTGACAAATTCTAGGGTTGATCATGTATGACTTAGCTCTTGCTAGTCTTCATATTTTGTATGACTAGCTTCATGATCATCTGAATATTTAATATTCGGGATGCCTTACTTTGTATATCTGATGATCTAATATCTTGTAACATTTACTTGCTTTCTTGAGATTGAGACACTAGATTTGTTCTTGACCATAAGGGACTGATGGCTTATAGATAAACCCTTATGCATCTAGACAGTCGTGACTGTATTGCAAGGTGGATTGCACTTCTATGTACGTAGCTGGCTGTGTCTGTCCCCCGCTCTCCAGTATTCTGGTTCTGGGGTATGACACAGTTTAAGTGGTGGCCTATGCAGGCCTTGTAAATCAAGATGTGTGAGGGTTTTACCGAAAAGATGTCTCAATCAGCATTCGTCCTTGATCTCTACTCGTGCTTTCTAATCTTCCTGAATCTTGGCCTGATAAGGTGCTTTATTCTTGATCTATCTTGGTCCTTCTTTATTGTTTTCCATGTCATTTTCTTCAGTGGCATTGTTCCTGGTCCTACCAATCAGCCGGGTGGAGCACCCCCAGAGAACCAACAACAAGTGAACCAGCCGCAACCTGGGGACCAAACCCAACACTCAGGGGCAGCATCACGAGTCATGCCTTCTGGAGAGCAAGAGCCGTTAGTTCAGCCAGCCCAGCCTATAGGGCCTAACAATAGAACCCTGATGGGACTCATCCAGGACTTGCTTGCATCACAAGATTGTCGGGGCGATGCCCTGCAGCAGACAGTACGAGATGTCATGGGCAGAGTTGGTTATCAAGGGTACAATGTGGCTAACAGCTTCAAGCGCCTAAACCCTCCTTTCTTTGATGGCAGTGAAGATGCTATTGCTGCTGATGCTTGGCTACAGGATATAGAGGTTATTCTGGAGGCAGCTCGGATTCTAGAGGAAGAAAAGGTGGCCGTTATGTGCCTGTAGTTATTGGACTTAGCCCACAGCTGGTGGGCGATGCTAGAAGTTGGATTGGCGATGCCTGTCTTATGGGCGGTATTTAGCGACAAGTTCCAGATGAAGTACTTTGTTGTAGTAGCTCGGTATGATTTGCAGGCTAGATTTAGTAATCTCAAGCAGATGGAAAAGACGGTCGATGGATATGCGACCGAGTTTTCTAGGCTTAGTCGATTTGCTCCCACCTTGGTAGCGACCAAATTGGACCGAGCGCAGCAATTCCAGCCGGGACTCCATCTAGAGATCATTCTAGTAGTGGAGCAGTTTGAGCACCAGACCTTTGATGCTATTTAAAGAGCAGCTAGGAGGCATGAATATACCTCCCAGAGGATAGTAGATCGAACTGGAGGACGGAAGAGGCCTCATGGTCAGTTGTTTCAGTCATCAGTACTAGCCCCGACAGCTAGGGATTTGATTATTGGAGCTCCTAGGAGGGCGACCACAGTTTCATCGGTTCAGCACTCGACTCTGACATATCCTCAGCAGCAGAAACAAAAGCAATCTTCCGCAATGGGCTGCTCTCATTGTGGGAAGCCTGGGCACGTGGTTTTAGAGTGTCGCAGGGTACAGGGGGTTGTACTTGGCTTGTGGGGCACTGGATCACAAAATTGGGTCCTGTCCGCATAGAGCCAGTTCATCTTCATCAACCCTAACCATTCCATCGGTTAGGGCACCAGCATCAGTGCAACATCAACATCAGCAGTACCATCCTCCGATGTCATTACCACCTCTGCTCAATAATATGCTCAGGCCCAAGCTCAAATTCAGAACAAGCAGAGGGGACCAACACCAAGGGGACATGGTCAAGATATAGCTCTGACCGTGGCAGAAGAATTGGCATCAGGTGAGGTGGTAGCAGGTACCATTCTCGTCAACTCTTTTCCAGTATCAGTATTATTTAATTCGAGTGCATCGCATTCATTTATGTCTGCATGATTCGCTACACGGATAAGACTGGAGCCCGAGTCATTATTAGTAAGGCTCAATATACTTAATGGTAATGGTCTTGTGGGAGTAGATAGAGTCTTTTTCTCGTGTTGAATCGTAGTTAGCGGTAGAGAGTTTTTCGCTAGATTGATCGAATTTCCGATGGTCGACTATGATGTGGTCCTAGAAATGGATTGGTTGAAGGATCAATACGCAAGAATAGACTACCATATTGGTAGGATTATTTTTGGTATTCCCGGCGAAGAAGAGTTTTTATTTTCCAGAGGTGAAGTAGAACCTTCTCCACCAGTCTTGCGGATGGCGGTAGCAGCAGCAGTTCAGTTTCCCAGAGTAATAGAAGAATTTTCTGATATATTTCCCGAAGAGCTCCCAGGCATGCCGCTAGAGAAAGAAATAGATTTCACTATTGATTTGATTCCAGGGACGGCACCAGTATCAGAGAGAGTCTATAGAATGGCACCATTAGAGTTGGAGATCATGTACAAGATGATTGAAGAACTCAGAACCAAGGGATTCATTTGTGCTAGTGGATCACCTTAGAGAGCCCCGATGCTTCTTGTAAAGAAGAAGGATGGTACGTCAAGATTATGTGTTGATTATCGTACCTTGAATTCTGTAACAGTTAAGAACAGATATCCTCTACCAATGATAGATGACTTATTCGATCAACTCAGTCGAGCAGCAGTATTCTCGAAGATTGACTTGCGGTCAGGGTACCATCAGATCAGAGTAAGAGAGCAAGACATCCCGAAGACAACATTCAGATCTAGATATGGGCATTAGAAGTTTCTCGTTATGCCATTCGGAGCGACCAATACGCCAGCAGTATTCATGGATCTCAATGCCCTATTTGGATCAGTTTGTGATAGTATTTGTAGACGACATCTTAGTCTATAGCAAGAATGAAGCAGAGCATGAGCAACATCTCCGAATAGTCCTTCAAAGTCTCAAAGGGTACCAGTTGTACGCGAAGTTCAGTAAGTGCAAATTTTGGCTTGATCGCATTTCGTACTTAGGTCTCATCATCACCAGAGGTGGAGTAGAAGTGGACCGCCAGAAGATAGTGACTATAGAGACATGGCCAGTACCTAACACCGTCGTAGAAGTTCACAGTTTTCTAGGATTGGTCGGCTATTACCGACGATTTGTGTCAGACTTTGCTCGAATTTCAGCACCATTGACGCAGTTGACCCGCAAAGATGTGTAGTTTGCTTGGACAACAGAGTATCAGAGTTCATTCAAGAAGTTGAAGCAAGGATTGATGATGACACCCATTCTCACGCTTCCAGATGGAACTGGAGGATTTTCAGTTTATTGTGATGCTTCAGACAGAGGATTGGGATGCGTCTTGATGCAGAATGGCAAGGTAGTAGCTTATGCATCACGTCAGCTTTATGATCATGAGAGAAATTATCCAACCCATGACTTGGAGTTAACAGTGGTAGTTTTTGCCTTTAAGCTTTGGAGGCATTACTTGTATGGAGATCGAGTAGAGATTTTCACCGACCACAAGAGTTTTAAGTATGTGTTTACCCAGAAGAATCTTAACATGTGTCAGAGAAGATGGCTAGAGCTATTGGTAGATTATGACATCAACCTGCAGTATCACCCTGAGAAGGCCAAAGTAGTTACAGATGCGTTGAGTAGAAGAGCAGAAACTTATTTTCTAACAGCACAGCCAAAGTTATTAGGGGATCTTCAGAAGATGGGTATAGAGATAGTTATCCATATTAATGTGGCATTGATGGCCAGTATGCAAGTTCAGTGGTGACATCAGGCAGGAGATCATGGCAGAGGCTCACAGTTCACAGTATTCAATTTATCTCGATGGTACAAATATGTATCGTGATATCCGTCAGCATTTCTGGTAGAATGGCATAAAGAGGGAGATAGCTCGGTTTGTCTCTCGTTTTTTAGTTTACCAACAAGTTAAAGCTGAACATCAGAGACCAGCTGGACTTCATCAACCTTTACCAATCCCAGAATGAAAGTAGGAGCATATTACCATAGATTTTGTAATTGGGTTACCTAAATCCCCAGTTGGAAGAGATGATATATGGGTTATAGTTGACCGACTCACCAAGTAGCGCATTTTCTTCCTTTCAGGATTAGTCAGTCGACGGATCAGCTAGAAGAGATGTATCTCAGAAAGATAGTCAGATTGTATGGTACCTGTCAGTATCGTATCAGACAGAGATTCAAGATTTACATTACACTTTTGACGGAGTCTTCAAAAGAGTTTTGGAACTCATCTCAAGTTTAGTTCAGCTTATCATCCGCAGACAAATGGTCAGTCAGAGCGCACGATTCAAACTCTTGAATATATGTTGCAATCATGTACACTTGACTTTGGTGGTTCGTGGGAAGATCACCTACATTTAGTGGAGTTCTCCTACAATAACAGTTTTCAGGCCAGTATCCAGATGGCACTCTTTGAAGCACTGTATGGCAGAAAGTGCAGATCACCTCTAGCCTGGAATGATGTAGACAAGAGGCAGATGCTTGGTTCAGAAATGGTTATGCAGACTATCGAGGTGGTCAGACAAGTTAGAGATCATCTTCGAGTTGCACAAGATCGTCAGCTCTATTAGGTCGATTCTCATCGGCGTCCTCTTGAGTTTTCTATCGACGACCATGTATCCTTAGGATCTCGCCTACCCGTGACGTCATTCAATTCGACGTACGGGAAAAGCTTAGTCCTAGGTATATAGGGCCATTTGATATTTTCGAACGAGTAGGTGATGTGTCCTATCGTCTCGCTCTTCTGTCGTCGTTACGTGAGATACATGACGTATTCCATGTATCCGAATTACGATGGTATATTTCGGATTCGAGCCATATCCTTGATCATTCGGAATTGGTTGTTTGTACCAACCTTTCGTATAAGAAAAGGCACGTATCCATATTGGACCGAAGGAAGAAGATACTCAAGAACAAGACTATTAGTTTAGTCCGTGTTGTTTGGGGTTATCACTCTTTGTGTGAGTCAACTTGGGAACGTGAAGATGATATCCGATCACGATATCCACACCTGTTTGACTCATAAGGTATAATGTCTTTCTTATGCCTTATGCTTTTAGTTCCTTGCTTGCATGAATGATTGCTTGATTAACTGCTAGTCATAGATTGCCTGTGGTTAGTGTAGCTTGCCCCGACATCTACAGCCTCTTGATTAAATTTTGAGGACGGAATTATTTTAAGGTGGGTAGAGTTGTCACTCCCGTTTTCCGTTATACGTATTTTTAGTATACGTGTACGGAATTCTGACTTTTGTCAAGTGACCCATATTTTGACTTGTCTTGCTTAGCCTAGTCTTGGTTTAATCTTGCCTTGATTTAATTTGGTTTGGTTTAACTTGGCTTGGCTTGGCTTGACTTGGTTTGTTTTGGTTTGAAATGGGAAGGGTTTGTATAAAAACTAACTCCTCTCTCTCTCTCTCTCTCCTCCATTATTTCTCATTACTTCTTCAATTTCTTTATTTACTTCTTCCACCTACCAAGACCTAGGCAAGTACAACTTGCTTCATGATGGATCTCAAATTTTATTGTTCTATTGTCTTCCTTGCTTGATTCTAAGCCTCTTTAGAACTTGGAGATTTTGGTTTTGATGGTTAATTTTTTTGTAGATATGAGTTTATAGTTTCTTCGATGTTTCTTGGTTTTGATCTCTTAAACTTTGTTATTTTCGAAAACTAATGGTTCAATGTTGTAGAGACTTCAATTTCATTCAGTTTGGACCTTTATTTTGCCCAATTTTGAGTCCTTTAGTCCAAGTTATGGACATTGGAAGTTCCTAAAACTCTATGGCCAAAAGCTTACTGGTAGGGACGACACCTCGCGCACCTTGTGCGCACCTCGGGCACATTTTGGTTCGCACACCTTGCACCTCGTGCACCTTTTGGTTCACACACCTTGCACCTTTTGGTTCGTGCACCTTGCACCTCGCACACCTTTTGGTGTTCGCGCACCTTGCACCTCGCGCACCTTTTGGTTTGCGCACCTTGCACCTCGCGTACCTTTTGGTTCATGCACCTTGTACCTCGTGCACCTTTTTGTTTGCACACTTTGTACCTCGCACACCATTTAGTTCGCGCACCTTGTACCTCGTGCGCCTTGCACCTTGCGCCATGCGCCTTTTGTCCGTGCACGAATCACTTTAAATGACTGTTTTTGTCCGTTTAAGCTATTTTGTAGCTAGAATCTTAAAAAACTCAAAACATGAAAGTTGTAGATATTTGTCTTGGCTTCAAGAATCTTTCTGTTTCACTTTAATCAGAGTTCATATGTGACTTATAGTTTCAATGACACATGGATGTTCTCGATCTTCTTTTCATGTTTTCTATACTTGGCCTAAATTACGACGACTGTCACGACCCGCTCCCGAATAATCGATCACGAGTCGGACACGCCCAGCCTTCATCGTTGGACACGATGAAGTAAGCTGTACCAATCTAGGGAATCTAACTAGATAAACATGAATAAGTACAAATCACAGCATCTATAAACGAATCCCAGAATCAAAGTACATGTCTAAGAGTTATTACATTTCCAGCAAATGAAAAGTAAACTGATGTCTCTAATACAAAGTCCAGATAAAACTAAAAAGGAAGGTACTAGGCCTCCTCAGCCTCTAAGTCCAGAGTAACATCGACTGGCTCATAGGTGCCTCCAGGTCCCTGCCCGTAATAAGTGTCACATATAGCCTCCAACTCACCTGCAACATATCCTAGTCTGGAGCGGAGCTAAGTATATCCAAGGAAATGAACATGAACATCATAATATGAAAATAAATACAGGAAAAATATAAAGTACGAGAAATAAGAACATGACATGAAACCTGAACATGAATACTGAAAAGTAAATACATGGAACATGAAATGAAACCTGAACATGAAATACACCATGAACCTGAAGTGTGCAATATATCGAAATACATCCAGAGTGTGTGATCGGCTTGGGTAGATTCAGGGAACATGAAATGGTACGGCTTCGGTCCCGTGTGCACGATGCGGGGCCTAAGCTATTCACATGAATAGTAACTCAGGTTTGATCACACATCTGTAGTATTTCCCCTCCCAGACACAAGTAAACTCGGGGAACATGATACAAGTCAATCTCGTGAAATATCGTGTCAACAAGAAGATACAAGACATAAAATAATGGACAAGTCCGAGGAGTATACTTGCCTTGCTCCGGGTGATCAAGTGGCGATAGTAATGCTGGATATCTTCCTATTTTAATTTGTACAAGTTGGTTAAGTTCTAAATCATGGGATTTTGCTAATCAAATCTACTAATTAACTATTTAGTTTATTCTAGTTGGTCATACATGCATAATATAATATCATAATAGAATTTAGACTCAAAGCTTACTAGTAACTAATTATGGAAATATGCTAACTAATTATCTTAGGCAAGAAAATATTTTAATAAGTAATAATATTAGCTAAAAATAATTACCCTTCGTAAATACTACCAAGGTCCCATAATATATCCAAACATTGTTCCCAAGCAAATTTAAAGTCTAGACAACATAGACAATTCTTAGCACCTGCATATATAATCACTATTCCTATATGAACATCCCTACAGTATAGCACAAATCATGGCTAATACTCATGAGAGGCTGCACAACAGATCAAAAAAATAATCATACAGACCCAGCCCAGTGATTAAAACCAACAGCTACTCTAGTCTCAGATGACAATCCATATGGAAAAGAAATATATTACAAATCAAATTATACAGAGCCGATTTGTAACTGGATCAATCCCTAGTTCAATCCTGTTCTCGAACATTCCAGCATCGGACACGCTACTGCTGACTCTAATCCCCACCGACTCCTCTGCATCCAATTTAGCTGGACACGGACATACAATCGCTCCTATACTTGACTGCAGGCCCGACCAATCTTCGTTAATTACCACACTTAACTAGCAACAGAGGAAAAACAAAATATTACCTGATGTGTAACGAGTCCAATAAAGTTGGGGACACTCTTCTTGGTTTCAGACACGATCCCCGTGTCCAAAAGATCTCCACAGTCCTGGTTGGGACAAAACATCAAACAGGTAGCGCTCAGGAAACAGAATTATGAGTTTACAATTCTGTTTGAACGGATTAAACTCAAAATTACAAGAATTCTTATACGATCACGAGGATCCAAAAGATGATCCACCAAAAATTCAATCAGACAATTGAGATCTCAAAAGTTTCAAAGCTAAACTCTCTCAAAAGAATCTTGAGGGAAATTGAAACAGGGACAAGGATTTCTCACCTGTAGAGTTCCAATAGAGTTCAATCCCTTAGATTCCTTCAATCGATCGATCCTCGCCAATCGGAGATCAGTTGAACTGATGTTCCCGTCCTCGACGTTGCCGCTTCGCGAAGTAGCTCTATCACAACCGATCTAAATCTAAAGTGGAATCAAAATTCTCAGATTCGAACAAGAACTCATCGAATCACACATAGACAGGAAGAAGGAGATCGATCTCATACCAAGCTTTGAGCTGGAGGAAAAGGAAACAGAACTGTCGTTCATGTTTTGCTCGATCGAGAGAGGATGAAGCCTTCGTCGCCTTCATCATCACTAGTCGTCGTCACCTTCACCGCCTTGAGTCGTTGTCGCTCCACCGCCACGAGTCATCGTTGCTCCACCGCCACGAGTCATCAGTTCGGAAGAAAATGAG
Source organism: Iris pallida (assembly GCA_029216955.1). Taxonomy (NCBI): domain Eukaryota; kingdom Viridiplantae; phylum Streptophyta; class Magnoliopsida; order Asparagales; family Iridaceae; genus Iris; species Iris pallida. Next base: position 14,027,317 of record JANAVB010009598.1, read on the forward strand.
GAGGGAAAAGTAAGGATTGAAGAATTGGAGAATTGTTTGTGAAAAGAGAAGCTCAAGTGAATATATATATAGCAGCAGCAGCTGTTCGCTTATAATGAACGTCAGCAATTGGCGCCAAAAATTTGAGTGCTGCTCTCTAACTGCCATGAGAGATTGTTAACAGAATGATTACTAATTCAAATTTCGAATTAAACTAAAAGTTGCTTGTTTGCCATTAAAATCTTTTATTGTAATTTCAATTACAAACAGAACAGTGTTACAATGTAGGACTTAGATATAGTCCTAGGAGTACACTTTTGTTTATCTGGGTCCCTTGTGCCGATCGAGCGAGTAGTAATGCGTTGACTCCGTTGACGATCTGACGACGGTTTTTGGTTCTCTGAAGGTCTGAGTTGCTCTGGGTGCTGGAGCTTGCGGAGAGGAAGAAGACGTTGAGTGTCTGTATCTGCCTCTGTGTGTGTGTGTTCATAGGTTCGTCACTCTGGAAGAAGGAAATAATTCCTCTATTTATAGCTTGCAGGCTGGCTGCTCATGCGCACATATGTAGGATGCGCCGGTTTGTGGGGATGCCACGTGGTGATTGCTGATGGAGGCGTATGGACGATGCACTCTGATTAAGGAGTTGAACCCTTCATGTTGCCTTTGTGGGCTGCGGCCGAGCTGACACGTAGCAATGGAGAGGATCTTTCAGTTGCTGAGATCTTGGGCGATTAGCACCCCTTCATAGGCTGAATTGAGTCAAAGGACACGTGTCGTAGGTCCATGGCTTAAAGATCTCGGATTTAGTGGGGAGTGATCTGATAGGATGCGCCTGAGATTGGGCGCATGAGGAGACTTTGGCTTCTAACCTTTAGGAGTCACGAACCAGTCTGAGCGCACAGTTTTTGAGGCGCACGCGAGGCTTCAGTAGTGACTTTGACTTCTATCTTTAGGGATCATAGAAAAGTCTAAGGCGCATGGCTTTTGAGGCACATGCAGAGATTTGGGGCGTATGGCTGCGAAGGCGCACGCAAAATGGTTGGGCAGCCACGTGGCTTGTAACCGCCAGAAGGAAGTAATGATGATGCTGACATCGGCGATGCTTCGTCTTCTGAAAAAGCTGTCAACTGTTCAGTCCTCGGGGACTGGCCGCTGTTTTGTCAGACTTCAGCATTTAATATTCTTTGACAGGTGATGGGCTGTTGAGTGGGTGCGTCGATCTGTGTTCCACTAGGCGCATGGGGACGCATGGGCGCATCCCTATAAGGCGCTTGGTGCTGATGGGCACGTTATTATGATGTACGGTCTAACCGGTGCATCTGTTTGTATGACATGTCTTTATTGTCCCGACTGTTACGTTCTTCGAGTGCTTTAAATAGCCATTTTTGACTTAGCCGAATTCGAAGCGTCAGGTTCATCACCATTAATGCAAATTTATTGCACGGGATTCAGAGAGCCCGCCACTTGGCGCATGGGTTTAATTTGCCCGGTCTATAAATAGTGGCAAGGAGAGAGTTTGCTTTTCGTTCTCTCACGTCCTTCCGAAATGAACTTGTTTGCTCGAGTGCATTCTGTTGACGAGATGCTCCCGAGGGTGAAGATGCGACACATTATCTTCATTGATGCACTTGAAGGTGATTGTTACATCCAAAAGTCAGAGTCAGGGGCTTCTGAGGCAGGCAGAAGGTTCCTGTTGCATCCAAAGATCGGGATGCTCGAGCCCCGTCTCCGTTATGCTGAAAGAGCCGCAGATCGGAATTGCGGTGCCCCGGCTTTGGAGGCTCTTTCCTCTGTCAGAGTGGGTGTTGCCCATTCTAGTTGTGTTGAAAGCCTCCTTTTTTCGTGGATCAATTGGGGTGCTCTCCTCTTCCTTTAGGCTTTAGAGAGCTCTTCCTCCAGCTAGGGGGGTGATTGCCTACCCTCGTTCTGCTCAATAAATGCTTCATTAGTCGAAGCATTTGATCGGGTCGAAGTGGCGCATATGCTGAGACTTCATGATGCACATAACTGAGACTCTTGAAGGGATGCGCCTGACTGAGACATCAAAGAACGGCACATAACTGAGCTGATGAAGGGATGCACATAACTGACAATGCACATGACTGAGCTGCTGAAGGGATGCGCCCGTCTGAGACGCCGAAGTGGTGCACCTGATTGAGAGCGTATAGCTAGATGCGTCTGTTTCGAGAGCGCATGGTGGTTGTTGCGCCTGGCTGTAGACTTAGGGTCTTTTCTTTTTGTTAGAAGTTCTTTGTACAACCTTTTTTAGACATGTAATAGACTTTTATAAAAAATCTTCTTTTAATGTCTAAGCTTTTGCTGTTTGCTGTGCCAAGTACTTCGTCTGAGCTCCCTGGCACATGTACTGTTTAGGCGCATAGGATTTTTGGTTCTGAAATTCCATGCTTCTACAAGACACCCTTCAAAGTTTTCAAAACTTTTTGTCAAGTTTTGGAATAATTTGAATAAGAAGCATGGTGGTGTCTTCAACGGGGCGCATGACTGTTCGAGCGCATGAGTACTCCGCGTATCAGAGATGGGGTGCATGCTCCTCTTAGTTAATGCAAATGATAATGCTTCGATAACCAAAAAAGATTAATGATGATCTTTTTTGGATTTATTTGCAGTTATCTCCTCACAGAACCCGAGGCGGCGGCTGATGTCACTCTTCATCGGTTTTTGTGTATGTCTAAGCCTATAAATAGGCGTCTGATGGAGAGAGAGGGTCCTTCTCCACTTTGGTTTTTTCTTCTCTAGAGTTCTTCTTTCAAAAAACCTTAAACTTCTTCTTTCACGAGATGGCCCCCAAGACTCCTCGTGGTGGTGCTGGCAAGGGGAAGGAGCCAGCGGAGTTTGTCGAGGAGGATGCTCCAGTCACCATTGTGACTCCGGCCGATGTCCGGCCTGCGGTGACGGATGGGTGTGATCCCTCAACTTTTTAGACGAGTCTGGAGCACATAGATGAGTTGCATCATGTTGCTGTGCCCTAACTCTTTATCGTCGACGCGCATGGACTTCTGTCCTGATGATGCGCTGAGGTTATTCCGCCGACGTGCATGGGTTTAGGCCCTGATGATGCGCTGAGGCTCCACTGCTGACGCGCATGGGTTTAAGCCCTGATGATGTGCCGAGGCTCCACTGCTGATGTGCATGGGTTTAAGCCCTGATGATGCGCCGAGGCTCCACTGCTGACGCGCATGGGTCTAAGCCCTGATGATGCGCCAGGCTGCTTGTCATACCCAATATTTGGTCTTCTTTAAGGCTTCTATGTCGCCTGACTTTTGTTTTTGCTGTGTCAGTGCCGATGACTATCCCTTTGCTGAATGAAGTCCTTCTGGATGCTTCTCTTTACCAAATGGGAGTTGATTTCGACGAGGAGGTTATTAACCCCGCGAAGGCTGCTATCCTCCTGAATCAGCCTTCCGAGAGACTGCTGCAAATTCGGGATCAGTCACCTGCTTTCCTCCAGAGTATGATGGAGAGCGGTAGACTGAAATCCGCTGAGTTCGAGGATGCAACTTTATTAAAACCTGCCTTTCTATTTGGTGACCGCTTGACCTCCATCGAGGCGAAGGTACTGAAGATCAAGGAAGACTGGTTCTTCTCTGCGAAGGGCATGATTATGTACATGCGGCAACTTGAACGCCAATTGTCGCTGACGGCCTTCTACCGTTTGGCTTCCAAGAGAAGGATGCCATGGGAACTTACTCTTTCTCAAAGAGGGGCAGTGGGGGGTATCCTTTCGATTGATGTCACTTCAAATCAAAGGGATACCTTAGCCGCCTCGCGAGCCGGGCCCTCGTTCAGTTGTCGAACTTTGCGTCCTGGGAGCCTTTATAGTGAGGTCCCTAATGACACATTTGCCTTTGGTGCTTCGACCTTTGTAAGTCGGATGTTAACATCAAAGGTTATGTATCCGAAAGGTGGCTTTAGGGTTGAAGGTTGGTGTCACCACGTGTCGAATTGGGACGAGTTGACCCTTTGGGTGTTATCGAAGTTCAAGGCTGAGCTTAAAGAGATTAGGCTGATGGTCGCTATCCGTGCCACATAGTCCGGCGTGGATCTCAACAAGCATATGTTTCTTGCACTCTTGAAAATGTTCAATACCCAGACTGGCACTTTCTTTACTCCAGTGGGGGAGTTGGGATTGGCTCTCCATGAGATGTACGAGGTGTCCAAGCTTCCCTGGGGCTCGTAACCGTACGAGGAATATTTTCTGTCAAATAAAGAGATCCTGGTTCTGGAAAAGAAGGACCCGGAGATGATGGCCGTCTTCAAAGAGGTGGCGAGCCATCATTATCTGCTGCAACAGAAAGACAAAGGCAAGTCACAGCCTCATGTGACTACTTGGAGGGATTATGTCTTCAAGCAGGACCTGGCGGACTCTACGAAGGTTCGGTTTATGACTCCACAAGGACTGAAGCCCGCGGAAGTAACCTCCGAAATGAGCCGACTAGGCGAGAAGGCTCCTCGCTCAAATGAGAGTGGCGAGGATGTATACAGCTGTTTCTGGCATTGTATGCACCGGATGTCGTCCAAGGCAGTGTTGACTGCATACTTGATGATATGGCTCCGGGACTATGTGTTCTCAGGTGGGTCAGGCTCGGTGGAGAGGGTGACCCGGAACCTCATTTTGCCAGCAGTGAAACTGGTTTTTGGTCATCCTTTGGCTCTCCTCCCCGCGATGGTGTGTAACCTGCTGTGGGGTTTGAAGGATTTTGCGGACGACGTGGTCCATGGGAGGGACATGAAGGACAACTTTCCCCGCGCTGAGCTACCATTCCTTTATCTGATGGGATGGCTGATTCTACACCACCCGAACATGATGAGTCCGGGTCCTGAAGACGATCACGTTGAGGGTGACGCCTTTATCCGCCGCTTCTACAAGAGGAAGTGGCTGCACACCGGCGTCCCCGTCTGTAGGAGGGTCTTGTCTTATCTTCAGGGGTGGAAGATTGTCAAGGTCAGTCCCATCTTCAAAGATTTCAAGGCTGACCAAGATTTGGAAGACTCTGGTGAGGATGTGATCACTCTGCCGAAATGGGGGTTTCGTTGGTTGCAGAGTATTCGGCCTTCCCACTTGGTCTACCGCAACCAAAATAAGTGTTATCTGGAGCCATATCTGCCGAGTCGATTTGCTCGCCAGTTTGGTTACACCCAGCTAATGTTACGAAACCCCAGTAACAGTCTGGGGTTTGCTGGAAGTTTACTGGACGGAGCCCGGGGTTGGCAATATTACAATGCCGGGTGCACTGGGGTTCGTTTTAATACACCAGTTCACAACCCTCGACCACAGATCCTGTATTCGGCTGTTAAGCTGTATTGTGCCATGAATACTGTGCCTTCTGATTACGATAGGGAGACTAGTTTCATCGTCGGAACTCAGCTAGAGGCTACGAAGAACATGTTGGCGGCAGCCCGGTCATATCGTCCACCTGAGTTGGCGGGATATCGGGCTGCTGCTGCAGCATCAACGGGAGGCACTCGGGAATATCCCCCAGCTGGGAAGAGGCGGGCTGACGCGGAAGCCGGTTCGTCTGCACCAAAAAGGCCAAGAAAAACGACTCCTCCAAAGGCTACGGGAGTGCCGCCTGTAATGTCGATGGAATCAGTTCCTGCTGAGGTAAAGATGTTCTCCATAATCTGGCTCCTGTCATTTTTGTGACATATGCTTTCCTTTTGTAGGAACCGTTGAAGAAGAAGACCCGGGTTTCGAAATCGGGCGTCAGTAAACCGAAGGAGGTGGCGAGCTCTTCTGATGAGCGCATTCCTCCGATTATAATGTCTCCCATGGAGGAGAATCTTGACAATGTCGTTCATGCGGAGATTTTAGTATCTCCAGATTATGTTGGAAAGGAAGCTGAGGTTGAAGCAATTCCCGGAGTGGTGCAAGCCGCCGTGGGGGCCTCTGACATTGAGGACCCAACAGATAAGGGGTTTCCGGATGAGGAGGTGGAGTGGAGTTCGTCGTCTTCAGATGACGTTCCTCCAGAGATGAGTGAGTCTGTTGCGGGAGCAACAGACATGATTGAAACAGAGGAGAGGGCTGATTCCCCTCCTTGTCATGATAAGGGGAGGTCGGCTGCAGCGTTGCCGAGCCCTACCCCAGGCTCAACAGCGGAGGCTGAGGTGGCTGCTGACCAGGAGGCAGTAACAGATTCTATCCCCGCGGCAGGATCCGATGAGGAAGGTGAGACTCGTCCGCCGAGCCTGACTCCAGGGGAGCCGAGTCAGGAAATGAGTGCTGATCTTGCTGGTTTGCCAGAGGGGGAAGGTCCCGTGCGGCCTGCTGATAGTGCGTTGGAGATGGAGGAGATACCCTCTGACGTCGGAGGTCCCTCCGAGCTTGGGAAGGGCAAGGGTTTGCTGGAATCCCCTATTGCTCCTTCTACTTGGGGGACGATATCGACGCCCCTCTCGGCTCCTTCCGCTCCTCGGGCCAGTGGCGAAGTTCAATCCCCTGTTGAGGGGGAGCCCATTGGTGCCGAGGTTTCAGTCTCGCAGATTGACGCCGGCGGATCTTCTTCTGGTCCTCCGTCTAGAGCAGCTCCTCCAACTCCTGCTATGACACCGTAAGTGCTGGCGAATGTGGATGAGTACGTGAAGTTTATCGTTGAGACGGTGTACAAGATGCTACAGAAGGGCGTTTCGGCAGTGATGAATGCCAATAGGAGTTTTGCGATGGCAAAAACTATGGTGCTCCCTCACATTGGTCTGATACGTTCCCACCAGGGCCATGATCATATGGACGAGATTCTGGAGGCATCGGTGGCCGAGCTCGACCAGCTGCTTTTCGAATTTCAGTATATCCAGCAAAATGATCTTTCCGTCCTGATAGGCGTGGAAAAGGAGAAGTTGATCGCTAAAACTGAGTCATCTTATCAGGCCACCGTGGCTGTCTGGGAACGCGAGGTAGCCGAAACTGAGGCTGCGGTGGAGAGGCTATCTCAGTCCACGCGGGAGAAGGTGGAGTTACGAGCTGTGTTGGACGCTAGTATAGCGGAGGTTAATGCCAAGATTCGTCTTCTTGAAGACCAGCGGGACCAACTCTTGCTAGATGCTGAGCGAGTCCAAGCTGAACATGTAGCATCTAAGGAGGAGGAAGTAGCTTTCACCCGCCAGGCTCTTTCCCTGGCCCAGCAGCAGCAATAGTTGGATGAGAAGCATGAGGATGACACTTCTCCTGAGGCCATAGAAATGATGCGTCAAGAAGCCGAACGCGAGTCCTGGCGACCGTAGAGACTCGGGCGGCAGACTTGAAGCGTCGGATCGAAGAGCTTTCAGCCAATCCTGGAGATGCTTAGGGATTGTAGTCTCTCCTTTTTCTTTTGTTATTTTGTGTAATTTCCAACTCCTGCTGGGGATGTAATTCTTTACTTTTAAATAAAGAATGAAGAGTTTTGTGGTATGTTCATTTTTTGCTGTCATAAACTTGATGATTTGTGTGGACCCATTATCTTTTGCACACCTTGGTTCTTAGGTACAGATAATAAGTTTGGGAGAACCGACATGTTTGCTCAGAGGTAATGTGGACGTGGCAAATATAGGGTTCAAATGATGGAATCTTCCTACTCATAGGTGTTATGGACGTGGTAGGGAATGACTCTGGGGGGTACGCGGAACTACTCAGAGGTAATATGGACATGGAAGTTCTACGATCAATGTACAGCAACGCAGGGGTTGTCTGTACGGGATGTTTACTCAGAGGTGATATGGACGTGGTAAACATGATGGGTAGCGTAGTATTACGGAGCGTAAGATTCCGCTTTGTAGGGCATAGAGGAGCAACTCAGAGGTAATGTGGACGTGGTTGTCCTTCTACTGGAGATAGAATGCAATGGAACAACTGGGTTCCGAAAGCATAGGATTTTTGTGAAAGGGAGGTGTATGTGAGCTCTGATGATCAGGTCCACTGACTTCCCTGCTAGGTAGAGGTGGAAATACATATCTGAAAGATGTCAAGAGTAGTACTTCTTTAGAAATTTGCCGTTGATGGGCATCATGAACAAGTCCCCGTTTGATCGGGCGAGGCGGTAAGCACCGTTTGAGTATACCGTCTCTATGATGAAAGGTCCCTCCCATTTGGGTTTAAACTTTCCTGGTGTTTTGTGTGTCAACACCATCGGCCTCCTGACTGCCAGAACCAGGTCGCCTAATTGGAAAGTCCTCTGCTTGACCTTCTTGTTGAAAGTCTGTGATATACGGGCTTGATAGAGTTCGATGCGCTGTTGAGCTAGGAGACGGTTTTCGTCAAGTGCCTCCAATTCTTGCAGACGGCGACGTTGATTGTCTTTCTCTGTGAGTTGATTTGTGATCGCTACACGGAGTGAGGGTATCTGGATCTCGAGAGGCAGTACCGCTTTACTTCCGTAGACTAAGGAGAATGGTGTGTTGCCCGTCGGAGTCCGTACTGTTGTACAGTAGGCCCAAAGGCATTCGCCGAGCTTTTCATCCCAGTCGCACTTGTTAGATGACACGACCTTTTTGAGTATCCGGACGATAGTTTTGTTAAACGCCTCGGCCAATCCGTTTGCTGCCGGATTGTAGGCGGTCGATGCCACGTTCTGAATCCGATTCTTGTCACAGAATCTACTGAAAATATGACTGATAAATTGTGGACCATTATCGTGGATAATCCTTCGAGGTACCCCGAAACGGTAGATGATATGGTGCTTGATGAAGCTGATCACCATAGAGCTCTTCACTTCTGCCAGTGGAACTGCTTCTGTCCATTTGGAGAAGTAGTCGGTAATGGCTAGGATGAAGCGGTGTTCCCTCGACGAAGGAGGGGTGATAGGTCCTACAATGTCCATGCCCCAAGCTTCGAAGGGCCAAGAGGCGACCGTAGGATGTAGTGGTTTCGACGGTGTATGGATGAAGTCGGCATGGAGCTAGCAAGCATGGCATTTCTTAGCATAGTCGACAGCGTCGGCTGCCATGGTTGGCCAGTAGTAACCCATGCGTCGCAGTCGATCCTGCAACTTAGGCCCAGGTTGATGAGCCCCGCAAGTTCTATCGTGCGTTTCTCGAAGGGCTTCGGCTGCTTCTTCGTTGGATAAACATCGAAGGAGAAGTCCATCGTAGGAGCGTCGATACAGTATTTGAGTAGCTGTATCGTAATAGAATCGAAGGGAATGCCTCCTGACTGAGACAGCTTCTTTCGGGTCTTCTGGGAGAATTTCGTAGACAGCGAAGTCGATGAACGGGAACCTCCAATCTCGGACATTAATACCAGCACTTGTTGACATGGCATGGACCTTTTGTGAGCATACGTTATTTTTAGGACAGACCAAGTCTCGACCAACTACCGTGATGTAGTACTGAGTCCCGAGGGGTACTGCTAGTGAAGCTCCGAGGCCAGCCAAAGTGTCAGCCTCCAGGTTTTGTAGCCGAGGTACGTGTTCTATGAAAAACTTGGTGAATGTTGAAATAATGTTCAATGCAACTTCATGGTAAGAAATCAGATCTTCATGGCGAACTTCGTATTGCCCTCTGACCTAGTTAACGACGAGTTTTGAGTCGCCATAGGCTTCTAGATGATCCACCCCAGCTGTTGCGCCAGCTGGAGTCCCATGATAAGAGCGTTGTACTCGGCAATATTGTTGGAGCACGGCTTCGAAAGGGAGTAAGCACGCTAGATGACCAGCTGATCGGGGGAGACTAAGACTACCCCCACTTCGGCGATGATTTGGCCTTTGGGGCCTGTTCTTGAAGCGCCATCGAAAAACATCCGCCAGACGGAGCTTTTTTCGGTGACATTTGATTCTTGGACCTCATCCGGGATATCTTCATAGAGTTTGGAGGATTCCGGGATGGGGTGTACGACTAAAAAGTCGGCCAGAGCTTGACCCTTGACGGCTTTTTGTGGAACAAACACCATATTGTATGGCGTCAACAGGATCGCCCATGTAGCTAGTCGGGAGTTCAATGACCCTGGCTTCGTCATGAGAACCCTGAGTAGATTGACTCGGGAGATGACATGACTTGTCTGGCCCGAGACATAATGGAGAGTCTTCTGGATGGCGAACACTAACGCCAGACACTCCTTTTCAACGGGGTTGTACCGGTGTTCGGCCCCGATCAGTGTCCTACTGAGGTTGTAGATAGCTTGCTCATAGCCCGTATCGCTGTTTTGAGCCAGCAGAGCGCCGAGGGAATGATCCATGGCACGAACGTAGAGAAGAAATGGTTTGCCTGAGACGTGTGCCACCAGGACTTGCTGGATCGTCAGGTAAGCTTTGATGTCATCAAAAGCTTTCTGGTATTTCTCTGTCCAGACGTAAGAGACTCTCTTCTTCATGAGCTGAGTGAAGGGTTGGCATTTTCCGGAAAGGTTTGCTATAAACCTTCGGATGTATGCCAGACGCCCCTGCAGGCCTTGAAGTTCTCGGAGGTTCTTCGGAGGGTCCATGTCAAGGATGGCCTTGGTCTTCTCGGGATCGACATGGATGCCTTTTGCCGTGATAGTGAAGCCCAGGAACTTTCTGCTAGAAACTCCAAGGAAGGATTTAGCGGAGTTCATCTTGAGTTGATGCGCTCACATGAGATCGAAGACTCACTTCAGGTCTTGTAGATGATCACCTTTGAGACGGCTCTTGACTGCGATGTCATCAACATAGCACTCTACTGTTTTGCGTAGATATTGATAGAAAATGGTACTCATAGCTCGTTGGTATGTAGCACCGGCGTTCTTCAAGCCTAAGGGCATCATCGTGTAACTGAAAACCCCCTTCGGAGTCCAGAATGTCGTGTGTTTTGCGTCATCGGGAAACATCTTGATCTGATTATAGCCCGAATACCCGTCCATGAAAGACATGCGTTCGAAGCCACATGTATTGTCGATCATCACGTCAGTGATCGGAAGCGAGAACTCGTCCTTCGGGCAAGCGGTGTTGAGGTCCCTGAAGTCGATACAGACCCGTATCTTCCCATTCTTTTTGGTGACAGGGACGACGTTGGCCACCCAATCCGGGTATTGTTCTTCACGGATAAACCCGCAGGTTAGGAGTTTGTCCACTTCTTGATCGATAGCGTTCATGATGTCAGGACGAAAACGTAGCTGTTGCTGCTTTATAGGCTTGGCATCGGGTAAGATGTTTAGCCTATGCATCGTGATCTGGGGATCAAGTCTCGGCATATCTTCGTAGCTCCAGGCGAAGACGTCGATATATTCTTTGGCCAATTGGACCAAAGATTCCCGATCTTCACCTTTGAGGCTTTTGCTGATGAAGATGGGTTTGGAAGAAGAAAGATCCATCCTCAAGATCGATCTGCTCGACTTCGTCTTCGGTAGGGGGTTCGCGTAACTCAAAACCAGACTCCCACTGTGCTCCTAGGCGTTGAGCCCAAGGTTCTTCTTCGAAGAATTCTGGCATTTGGTCTTCTCCTTCATCTTCTTGAGATTGCGCAGATACCATGTTGACTGATAGCACCTTCTTGAAGACCGAACCGATACTGGTATCGGAATCCCAGGCTGATACTTCGGACGAATGAGAATGTTCTACTTCTTCGGCCTCCGAACTCTCTGGAGTTGCTGGTGGCGTGACATAGCCCACTCCCCGTCGAGTTCGATGATAGTAGTCCTGCGGCTTTCCATTAGGTGTTGGGAGCCAGAGAGGAAGACGTCGACCTTTGCCGTAGTTCAGGCCTTTGTTGCTTTTTAGGTCGTAACCCATCTTTTGGATGAGGTAATTTGCCTTGTCCGTGTACCGATAGACTTGTATTCTGCCGGTTTCTGGTTCTTGCTCGAGTGGCAGGAGGTCTTGATGACGCTCGACTTTGTCGAAGATGATGGATTCTTTGTCTCGATTCCGCGGTGGGACTACAAAACATACCCTTTGGGACGGGACTACCGATTTACATGATTGACGGTCGTTATTTGTGTTTGCAACGACCGTAGAGCATTATCTAATGTATACATGGCATTCCAATGTGGAAGACTAGAATAATTAAAAGACACTCTATTATTGATGAAACATGAGATTTTATCCTGCAAGATTACATTGTCCAGAGAGGGTGCATCTATATCAGCAGATATATATTCCCCTAGCTCTTCATCTGTGAGTACCGGGGTTGGATCAGGAGAGTCCACCACAGCTTTGACCTTGGGGTCTGAGAGGGCTATGTGGGCCTTCTCCGGCAGCTTGGATGAGACGGATGATTGCGGAGGCTTGCCTTTAAGACGCACCTTCAGAGGTGCCTCAACTGCGTCTTCAGTGATTGGTGCCTTCCCTTGTAGTTTTGCCACAAGGGGAGCCGATGTTTGAGGCGGCTTTCTCTTGAGCCGTATCTTCAAGGGAGCTTCAGTAAGTGTTCTACCTAGAGCGGTTGGTACTTTTCTAGGTAGCTTGATGGTCATGGGAGGCAGCATCTGAGGCGGTTTCCCTTTGAGTCGAAGTTTCAAAGGAGCGTCGAAAATCATCTCTGGCTCCATGTCCGACTCCGCTGCCATTTTTGCTTCATCATCAGCATCATTGGCTTCCCCTTCGTCGAGTGACTTGTATAGGGTAGCATCAGTGAAGTAGGCTTCGACCCCCTTGAAAGGGTCAATGTCCGCGAACTCTGTCCGGATGATGTCATTGGTGGACACGTACTTCATACATTGGTGGAGTGTAGATGGCACCACCATGTTCTCATGCAGCCACGGGCGACCTAGGAGGAGGTTGTAGTTGACGTTGGCATCCACGACATAGCAAGTCACCTCGGTTCGGAGGTTACCGATATGACACTTCAGCCGTATTTTGCCCAGCGGCTCGCTTTTGCTAGCATTGAAGCCACTGATTGTAGTGTTGGAAGGCACCAGACGGTACATTAGGATCCCCAGTGTTGAGAGTAGCGTCTTCGGGATGATGCTGAAGGAAGACCCTGGATCGATCTGAATCTGCTTCATCTTGGCGGAACCGACATACCCTGTATAATACAGTGGCCTATTATGTCGGTTGTGCTTGAGCAACATGTCTTGTTGGGTGAAGGTTATGTTGGGGATAACCTCATTCGCATAATGGCAGTACATACATGTAGTCGGAGTATCTTTAGGCTGCTTGACCTGACTGATGAAGGATTCAGCGTCCTTCAGGGCTTCACAGAGAGCTTCACGAGTGTCCTTGGAAAGACGAAGAAGCTCAAACAGAGATAGGCGAGCAGGAGTACTGGCTAGTTGTGCCAGTATGTCGAAGTTGTAGGGCTTGTCTAGCCCCGAAGCATTCTCCTTTCGCAAAGGCTTGTCAAAATGGGCCTCTACATGCTTCTGTTTATTGGCTGCTGGAGGTTTGGATGGACCTCCTTCTTTGGCAGCAGGGACGGTGCAAGGAGGCACCACCTCGACGGCAACTTCGCCAGGTTGGGCGTTCTGATGTGAACGCGTCTGTACAGGAAGTGCCTCTTCCACAGAGGAAGAGACCATACGGCAAGACATGATCTTCCTGCCCTTGGTTTTGGAGACAGAGCATACCTCCGGTTGAGTAACTTTGGAGACGAGGTCAGGGTGAACCCATAAGACCTCTCCCCGAGATGTGGTGAGTGGGATGATTCCACTCACGTTGTCACGAGTGGGTGGTAGATTGACCACCTCCATTGTCGCCTTTGGGATGGGGACGATGCCATCTTGTGTTGTGGTTGGCGATAAGGTGCCAAATTAGAGTGACACCAGGTTGGCCGAGACCGTTTTCTCCTTGTAGTCGACGGAGATAACATCCGCATTGATCATGTGCTGGATGCAGTTTTTGAGGACGTAGCAGTCCTTAGTTGGATGTTCGACAAACCGATGGTAGTGGTCCACTTTCCCAACCTCGTTGGGACGCTTCGGGTCCGGCAACTTGATCTTGTCACCCTGTTTCAATATCTCGAAGAGTTGCAGGGTGTCTTCATCATTGAAAGAATAAACCTCCTTTGGCCTTGGTGTAAGTGGAGGCTTCTGAGTAGGTGCTGGAGCACCTTTGGAGGCATTGACAGTCAACGCCTGCTTCTCCTTCGTATCTCGCCCAGGGTTATTGGCTGTAGGCCGTTTTCCCTTGTCCTCAAAGGCAGGGAAACTGACTCCCAGAAGACGAGCATTGGATGCCTTATTTTCAGCTTCTTCGGCCTCGATGATCAGGGAACTCCAGTCGGGAGGAGGAGTGGAGTTGAGCCAGAGTTTGATCGCAGGCAGCATGTTCATGCTGCAGGAGGAGAGGAGTACATGTTCTGGCATGCCCGGGGGCAGTCTGAAGCAGGCTTGTCGGAACCGTTCGATGAATGCTCGAACTGTTTCGTTCTTCTTCTGACGTATCTCTATGAGGGACGCCATTGTCATGTCCTTTCCTCCGTCGTAGAAACGATCGAGGATGAGACGTGTCAAGTCATCGAAGGAAGATATGGAGTTGTCGGGGAGACTATAGTACCAGTCGTAAGCCACTCCTTTCAGTGCCCCGACAAAGATGCTGGTGAGTAGTGCGTCTTCCTTCGGGAGATGTCCCGTTTGAGACTGGAAGTACGTCAGATAGCGGCATGGAGAGTCCTTCCCGTCGTATGGAATCAATGTTTGTGGTTTATACTTGGGAGGATAAACCACTTTGTTCCATTCGAGGGGGTATGTTTGTGGGATCCCTATCTTCTGGCGCTACACTTGTCTGTTCTTGGACTCAAAGTGCTCGCGCAAGTCCCTGATCATCTCAACCATGTCTTCCGTGGAGCTGGGAGTCGGGGAAGGTGGTACAGCCTGGAGTTGAGCATTTGACGGCCCCGACGTCCGTGGTGCCTCGTGGCGATCTGTATCCAAGGATACCCGTTGAAGGGGTACACTTGATTCTCCATTGGCCCCTGGGTCAGGACCGGTAGAAGGTGCCCTGGCCAAAGCTGACCGTATCTCAAACACTGCTTGAGTCAGTATTTGCATGGAGACAGAGAGGGTTTTGAGTCCTCCCTCCAAGGTATCCATGCGCTGGACGAGGTCCGCTGGCGGCGCATCTGGCTCGACATCACCCCCAGTCATATATACTGTCATGACACGGCTGGAAGTGGATGGATCGATTGAGGCTTCACTTTCGGTCTCACTCTCCTGTAGGGGAGTTGTCTCTCCTGGAGCTTCGTCTTGGCTACCCCCAGCTATGTCCCGGGGGATATCTTCGCCTTCGGGAAGGACTTGGCTAGCCTCATCTGTGCTCTGGAGGACGTCTTCGTCTTCAGGAGGACGATCAGCAAGGACTTGGCTACCCCCAGCTATGTTCTGGAGGACGTCTTCGCCTTCAGAAGGAGGATCGACAAGGGCTTGACTACCCCCAGCTTCCTCCAAGATCTTCTTTCTCCCCCAAGTGCCTTCAAACACTCCAGAGGACGGGACGATCGTCTTGGTTTTCCTCGGCTGGCTCTTAGATGAGGACGAGGAATTACCAGTCGCCTTTCGGATTGATGAGGAGTTAGAGATTACGTTGCATGAAGCAACCATTAGTTCTGGTTCCTCTTCAATTGACACCTTCTTCTCGAGGCGACGTCGGAGGGGTATTGATGATTGCAGCCGCTGGAACACCGACTGCCTTGGTGGTGGGACTGCTGTTTTGCAACAACAGTTGATGGTGACTACAGCACAGGTGTGTCCTATGAGGGGTGCATTGTGCTTGTCAGTTGACTCTTCTAATCGACGTTTGTGAGTGATCACGTTATGCAGATCGTTAGAGGAGAGTGCCACCTTCGTACCCCCATCAGGCGCATGGCTAGGCCAAGCATCGGGGTGGTCAGGTGAATGCTGCGCCCCCTGATCCAACGCAAAACATGCGCTCAGATCAGTAGTGGGGGAACAACATTTAAAGTGACTTGAACGAACCTCAGATGCACAACCAATGGAGGCACGGAAGTTCAAGACGACAGGGTTTGCCTTACTCGACTTGGTTGCGAACGCAGCAGATACGCCCAAGTGAGACAAGATCGTTGAAGGTCGGCTCGTTTCTGGCATAGAAGCACCTGAGTCGGCCTTATACAGCTTACCATTAGCAGCGCACATGATTGTGAGCGCATGCTTCTAGTTTGCTGTCGGCATAGCACGTTTGAGGCGCATGGCCCGTGCTGCCTTGGACTTTTTCGTACCAGCCCGCTGGGGTGCATAGTACTCAGAGTCCAAATTCTCCTCGCCATGACAGCGAGTAAGTCTGTCAAAGACAGAGGCCTTCTGTGGCGCATCAGAGGTATGCGCAGCGCATTAGCTGCGTCATTGTTCCGTCGGCGTATCTTTCTTGTTTGAGAAGGAGATGGCTGGGGAATATGGTCAGCACCACGCTTTTTCGAGAGATGCGCTGCACCGATGGGCGCATCCTGGCCGCTGAGGACGTCAGCGTGAAGGGTGGACTGCATCGGCGCATCCCCTTCAGTGGTTGTGCCAGGGGCCTCGACCTTGCGTACCCAGACTTGGCGAGTCTTCTTCGGCTTCGGCAGCCGCTTCGAAGGACTTGCGCTGCCTTCAGAGATGAACTCCTCATATGCCTGTTAATTGAGGCATACGACCAGCGTCTTGTGGGAGGAGCCCACCTTCACGTCGTCGAATTGCGACACAGCTTTCTCGGTGGAGAAGAAAGAGCTCTCCAGCAGAGCCGCCAATTTGTTTGCCATTAAAATCTTTTATTGCAATTTCAATTACAAACAGAACAGTGTTACAATATAGGACTTAGATGTAGTCCTAGGAGTACACTTTTGTTTATCTGGGTCCCTTGTGCCGATGGAGCGAGTGGTAATGCGTTGACTCCGTTGACGATCTGACGACAATTTTCGGTTCTCTGAAGGTCTGAGTTGCTCTGGGTGCTGGAGCTTGCGGAGAGAAAGAAGACGTTGAGTGTCTGTATCTGCCTCTCTGTGTGTGTGTTCGTAGGTTCGTCGCTCTGGAAGAAGGAAATAATCCCTCTATTTATAGCTTACAGGCTGGCTGCTCATGCGCGCATATGTAGGATGCACCGATTTGTGGGGATGCCACGTGGTGATTGCTGATGGAGGCGCATGGACGATGCGCTCTGATTAAGGAGTTGAACCCTTTCTGTTGCCTTTGTGGGCTGCGGCCGAGCTGACACGTAGCAATGGAGAGGATCTTTCAGTTGCTGAGATCTTGGGCGATTAGTACCCCTTCATAGGCTGAATTGAGTCAAAGGACACGTGTCGTAGGTCCATGGCTCGAAGATCTCGGATTTGGTGGGGAGTGATCTGATAGGATGCGCCTGAGATTGGGCGCATGAGGAGACTTTGGCTTGTAACCTTTAGGAGTCACGAACCAGTCTGAGCGTACGGCTTTTGAGGCGCATGCGAGGCTTCAGTAGTGACTTTGACTTCTATCTTTAGGGATCAGAGAAAAGTCTGAGGCGCATGGCTTTTGAGGCGTATACAGAGATTTGGGGCGCATGGCTGCGGAGGCGCACGCAAAATGGTTGGGCAGCCACGTGGCTTGTAACCGCCGGAAGGAAGTAATGATGATGCTGACGTCGGCGACGCTTCGTCTTCTGAAAAAGCTGTCAATTGTTCAGTCCTCGGGGACTGGTCGCTGTCGTGTCAGACTTCAACATTTAATGTTCTTTGACAGGTGATGGGCGCATCGATCTGCATTCCACTAGGCACATGGGGACGCATGGGTGCATCCATATAAGGCGCTTGGTGCTGATAGGCGCGTCATTATGATGCACGGTCTGACCGACGCATCTGTTTGCATGACACGCCTTTATTGCCCCGACTGTAACGTTCTTCGAGTGCTTTAAATAGCCGTTTTTGACTTGGCCGAATTCGAAGCGTCAGGTTCATCACCATTAATGCAAATTCATTGCACGGGATTCGGAGAGCCCGCCACTTGGCACATGGGTTTGATTTGCCCGGCCTATAAATAGTGGCAAGGAAAGAGTTTGCTTCTCGTTCTCTCACGTCCTCCCAAAATAAACTTGTTTGTTCGAGCGCATTCTGTTGACGAGATGCTCCCGAGGATGAAGATGCAACACATTGTCTTCATTGATGCACTTGAAGGTGACTGTTACATCCAAAAGTCGGAGTCGGGGGCTTCTGAGGCAGGCGGAAGGTGCCTGTTGCATCCAAAGATCGGGATGCTCGAGCCCCGTCTCTGTTATGCTGGAAGAGCCGCAGATCGGAATTACGGTGCACCGGCTTTGGAGGCTCTTTCCTCTGTCAGAGTGGGTGTTGCCCATTCTGGTTGTGTTGAAAGCCTCCTTTTGCCGCGGATCAATTGCGGTGCTCTCCTCTTCCTTTGGGATTTGGAGAGCTCTTCCTCCAGCTAGGGGGTAATTGCCTACCCTCGTTCTGCTCAATAAATGCTTCATTAGTCGAAGCATTTGATCGGGTCGAAGTGGCGCATATGTTGAAACTTCATGATGTACATAACTGAGACTCTTGAAGAGATGCGCCTGACTGAGACGCCGAAGGGCGGCACATAACTGAGCTGCTGAAGGGATGCACATAACTGAGGATGCACATGACTGAGCTGCTGATGGGATGCGCCCGTCTGAGACGCCGAAGAGGTACACCTGACTGAGAGCGCATAGCTAGATGCGTCTGTTTTGAGAGCGCATGGTGGTTGCTGCGCCTGGCTGTAGACTTAGGGTCTTTTCTTTTTGTTAGAAGTTCTCCTTTGTACAGCCTTTTTTAGACATGTAATAGACTTTTATAAAAAATCTTCTCTTAATGTCTAAGCTTTTGCTATTTGCTGTGCCAAGTACTTCGTCTGAGCTCCCTGGCGCATGTACTGTTTAGGCGCATAGGATTTCTGGTTCGAAAATTTCATGCTTCTATATTGCTGACCAACTAGATTTTCGTAATAACCCATCCTGTGAGAAAAGCCCAGTTAAAGCCCAATCCAGGATTCCAACCCAAAATTTATTATATATATATTTAAAGTAAATTTAAATATACAATTATATATAAACTTCAATATATATATATATATATATATATATATATATATATATATATATATATATATATATATATATATATATATATATATATATATATATATATATATATATATATATATATATATATATAATTCCTGAATCAAATAGCTTATTTAAACAATCTCACATAATTTTTAATATCCAAAATTTTTAAGGAAGAGTGGGGTTACAAATCTTCCCCCTCAAAAAAATTTCGTCCCCGAAATTTCAAGGTAACATGTTTATAATACCCAAGAATCAAAATGGTTATCACAATCTCAAAATTTTTATTAAAATTTTTAAAAATACAAAAATACCATCAAGCAAATAAACTGGGGTATCGATCTCGCATCTCGTCCTCGCGCTCCCATGTGGATTCTCCCGGAGAGTGGTGTCTCCACATGACTCGAACAAGTGGTATAGTCTGATTCCGCAGATGCTTCTCCCTCCGATCAAGGATCTCCACTGGCTGCTCCTCGTAGGTCAAGTTCGGACCCACCTCTAGCTCTGAGTAGTCCACCACATGTCTCGGATCTGGAACATAGCGTCGAAGCTGGGACACGTGAAAGACATCATGCACTCCCTCCAAGCTAGCTGAAAGCGCTAGTCGATATGCCACCTCGCCAATCCGCGCCATCACATCGAAGGGTCCGATATATCTGGGGCTGAGCTTCCCGCCTCTGCCGAAACGAATGATGCCCCTGGTCGACGAGATCTTCAAGAACACTCTATCCCCAACTGCGAACTCCAGTGGCCATCTGCTGCTGTCTGCCCAGTACTTCTGCCGATCCTGTGCAACTCTGAGGCGGTCTCTGATCAGTCTGATCTTCTCAGCTGAATCTACCACCATCTCTGGCCCAAGCAAAGCTGTCACGACCCGCACCCGCTTTTCGAATACGAGACGTGTCCAAGCCAGCCTACGCCGCAGAGTCGACGGTAGAACGCTTTCAAGCCCGCAAGAAATAAATGCTCGAAATAAACTTTATTGCTCATTCACATTTCTAAATTTGATTACAATATTTACAACATTTACAACATTTATATTTAAAAAAATAAAAGGTTCTCATAATTAATGAAAATGATACAATTGCTATCTATTTCTAGGTTTCTGTCTGCAAGTACACCCGTATCTCCCAAAGCTAAGTGAAGCCACAGCTAACCTGAAAAATGTTGGTTTCTAGTCAGGAATAGAACGAGTACAATCTCACAACAGAATCAATAAATGACGAAATTCATAAATCTGTAATAATACTGAGATACATGATAAGGGATAAACAGGAAATTATGGTAGGAATCATGCGAGTAAAAGCAGGAAGACATGGTACAAAAGACAAGCAATGACAAGAAACTGTAATGTAGCAAGACTATACCTAACAAGTGATTTGAAATACACTTTTGACATGTAAACGGCTAAGGGGTAAATCCGGCACCTTGCACGTGTCATGTGCAGCTGCTATTATTCAAAAATAGACATCATGGGGATATTTCTGGGTATATTTACATGTCTACTAATGTACTTCTCTGCCCGACTAGTACCCATGGATTCAAACAGGTCATGAACACGAAAATATATTGGTCACGAACAACATGCAAGAATCCATAACTACTATCTCGTGTGACAAGCGTGTCAAGAATCAACATGATATCAATGTAAAATATTATTAAATACAGAAAATATAGAGATAATCAAATATGAAAACTATCAGAGATGTACTCGCCTGAGGTCCTGTGCTGGTGAAACCGATAATACTATACCACTCAATGAGCCACAATCAGTCAACACATTCAGAAGTCTCCGGATGCTGAAATAAACATTATCAATATTTTTAGAATAGTCAAATTAGCTAGAATTTCCTGCCGTTAAGTCCAATTCTGGACACAGGGGCAAAACGGTAATTTCGGGTCAAAACGGTGTCCGTCGTTGGACCCACTTTGCACCAAAAAGCGTGCCAAAGTCTATGGTCTCTAAAGTCATCAATCTATATTTCAACAGGTCCGATTTTTCAATATGAACCCAACCGTATGTCCAAAGTTGGATTCCGGCGGGCCGTGCACAAAATCGCCCGTTGAGTCGGACCGTAGGGCCCACAAAACGACGATCTGGTCAACTGTCTCCGAATCGGACCAAACTTGGCATACAGGACCAGAAAAATGATACGGTCCTGTTGGCGTAAGTTTCGTCTCGATCTGACGAACGTGCACAAAGTAATTGGAAATTTTGCACAGGGACCGATACGGTAAATTTCGACGGATACGAATCAAATTCGTCGCGCACATGCAACCAATTTGAATTCCGTCAAAGCCCACTCATCCGCGAAGCCGATACGCACCTTTCGATGCTTTCGGTTCGTGACCACGTCGCCCGGTTTGGCGAGACGCACGTCATCTCGGAGGTTTTCTATGTTTTTGAAAAACAGTTTTATCATGTTTTTCTCGATTTTGCAAATCAGTTTTCACGACGCATGGTTGACGAAATCAGTGTCTACAAAAGAAGTTATGAAGCCCTATAGGTTGTCTAGAAGTCTCATTAGTTAGTTTTGGAAGAAGTTGACACAGTTGATAGAAAACGATCGCTAAACCTAGGTGTTTGGACACAGTCCCGAAGCTGTCAAAAATAGTTTTTTGGGATTTTCGAGTCGGTTTGTTGACTTGTAGGAGCGATACCTCGGGGAACTACTTGGAGGGTAGTCTAGAGGGTCAGGCAGGCTCCCCTGCATCTTGCGGAATCGAAAAACATTAACAGTGCGCAAAGAAATCGATTAGCGAAGATGTACCTGCTGCTGTCGCTGCTCTGCTTGTGCGCGCGCGGATTGGCCGATTCCGGCGCTGGTGCGGCGGCCCGCGGCCGCTGGGTGGGTCGCTAGGGAGTCAGGGCCACCGTCCAGTGGTTGGCGAAGCAGGGGGAAAGTTAGGGTTCGGGTTTCCTCCTCTCTCTCGCTTATATATGTAGCCGAACGAAGAAATGAGCGGGGGGGTTCCGCTCGGGCTCGGGCCTGGCTCCCTTGCTGGGTTCGGGTCTGGGTTGGCTTGGCTGGGATTCTTTTTCCTATTTTACTTTATTCTTATCTCTATTTTAGCAATTAAATATATATATATATATATATATATATATATATATATATATATATATATATATATATATATATATATATATATATATATATATATATATATATATATATTTTTATATATATAATATATATATATATATATATATATATATATATATATTCATAGATATATATACACATATATGCATACATACTTCTATATATATTTATATATATACACATACGCACATATATTATATATATTTATATATACATACACATACTCACATATATACTATATTAAATATAATAATTAAATATAATAATTATTGATTTATAAAAATAATAAATAGACCAATGTATATTGAATACCCTTTGTACATTTACTCTATAAACCCAAATAAAATCTAGGCAATTATATTTAGAAAATGCTATCGTAATTCCAAAGTAGAATATTACTATAAATAACGATATTATATATATAATCCATTTGCTAACGAATAATCAAATAAACGAATGCTATTGACATTATTTACGAACAATTACAATAATAACCATATAATAATAATACCAATAACCCATTAAATAACCAAAAGAGTCTTGGTGAACATATCTGGCCCTAGAAAATTGTACCAATATTCTAAAACTCTATTTAAATATTAATAATACACATTTTGTATGAATAACCAAATATTTAGAAAATATTATTAAGTCTACCAAAAGTAAGGGAATATTTGTACACACCTAAAAGTATGTCTACATAGGCTTGGGCTTGGTTTGGGTCCAATCTGGTCTAATTTGGTACAATCGGTTTCTCTAAAACTCAATAATATAATAAATAAATAAATAAATCTTCGGTAAGGGTTAAGTCACAACTTGGCCTGATTTTCCTATTTAGGACATCACTATGGCTCGGCCATCCCTACTATGGCTATTACACTAGTCAAGGCACGCCACTGCACTATCCGTGTCATGATTCCTAGTCTTCTGGTACTTCGAAATTCAACCATGGCTAGGTCATATACCGTAAGAATTAACTAAATAATTAATTCTAAAAATCTAAAAATCACAATTTAAATCAAATAAATAATATAAAAATATTTTAAAATTTTCTGGGAAGGGGAGCTACAAATCTACGCACCTTAAAAATAAATTCGTCCTCGAATTTAAGGACTACCAGGGTATTCAGACTTGGTAGATTGGTGAGAGGTAGTAGAACTTTATGATAAAGAAAATTGACCAAATAAATAATGAAATAGGAAGAAAAGGTTTGAAGCTGTAAAATGCTCTCATCCTCAATTTTGAAACAAGTTTGCTAAGAAAAATAATCATAAACAAAGTATTGACGAAATCTGCCCTCAACCATGACAAAATAAAATATGTGAATAAATAAATGAATAAAAATTTCTGAAACTCCGGAAAAGAAAATCTAGGGATTTGACCCAATCATGCCCCAAATCATTCACAAAATATTATCTAAAATAATACCTATTACCTTAAATAATTCTTGTAAAAAATCAATTGTCAAAATATTGTTAAGAACAATTCAGATACTTATAGCTGTATATTTTCCACAAATACAATATCTTCTAAAATAATATAGTAGTAATTTGAATTTAATATAACTCTTGATAAAATAGTAATTCCAATAATCCTAGAATGGAATCTCTTCTAAAATTTTGCAAATATCTCCTCACCCCTTTTTTGTTTTTTTTTCAAAATATCTAAAATAGAAATATAATAAAAATTATTTTTCGATTTGGGAAAATAATTAAACTAAAATAAACTAAATGAAGAATGTAAGAAAACGGAAAGTGGGCTTATGACCTACCCACCTTAGGATGATTCGCCCTTGAATTTAAGGAGTAGGATGATCAAATATTTCTAAGATTTAAATAAGTATTGGATCAAAATCAATCCATAATGATTTAAAATAATTCAAGATCTTATTAAAATATTAAAAAATACATTTGATCGAATCTAAATATAATACAATAATAATTTAAATGAATAATATGTTTATCAAATGACTTGAAAAATATGGTATATATTATTTAAACAATACATATCTTTGTTAGTCCAAGACTGAATCAAACTAATTATAATATAACAAAATGAATTTAATTGATAATTAATATTAGAAAATAATTTAAACGATATTTTATAAATTCTAAATCAAAAATGGTTTGACAAAAGTTCTATTGTCATCAAAATATATTCTATAGTGGTTACAAATAAAATCTATTTTTTAACCAAAATTTATTAAAATAAAAAAAATAAAAATTTTGAAATCAGGGATGTGGGTTTACAAATCTATCCACCTTAAAAATAAATTCATCTTCAAAATTTTAAAGAGCACGATTAGACGCGACAATGAAGAATAATCAAGAAACCATATTTCATTTGATACGATTAAAACGACGAATGGTATAATCAAGGAAGTGATATGATTCATGATCTAATTAGTCACACGTAATCATGGATATGATCAAAATGATAAAGATAATAGACAAAAAGGATAGTGTGATTTGGCATAATCAATATTCGGTCAAATGGTCTAGTTGACAAGCAAAGGTTTTTAAGAACGATCAAGGGTGAAGTGGTTGGGCACGACCAATCTATGGTCAGCATGGTTGAGTTATTACCAGCCTTTTAAGGAATGACCAAAGTTCTTGATGAAATCTAAACAGGATTTTAGTCACATTTAAGAGGCAGTCACGATCGGGACTAATCGTACAAGTCATCCAAGCAGGGTGAAAATAGGAAGTCGGCACGAGCATGATCATGATCAAAATAGTCATGACCGTAGTTGGAATGAAAGTATAACCTTAGCTATGATTTAGTTGAAATTATAGACACGGTTACGATTTAGTCTCGATAAGAATGGTTTAAGATCGATCAAAATTGAAATCACCTTGGTACGAACAACTAGTTGAACAAAATTATTTAGGCACGATCATGGAATTGAATTCTAGGATGACAGGCGAATTGGCACGATCAAAATATAATAAAAGGAGTCTAGTCATGATCGAAATTGTTCAAGGGTGATCAAATCTAAAATCGTTTCGATATGCTTAAAATATTTATCTACGATTATTTAGGCACGAGTTTAGAATCAAAATCTAGATAAGTCTAGGAATCCAGTCGAAATTACATTAAAAGATGACAATCTAAAAATAGAAGGATAAGAAAGGAAGGGAGAATTACCGGTTTATTGAGAAGATTGTGACTAGGAATAGCACAAATCAATTTGAAAACTTAATAGTTATATGTCAATAAGACGTAGTCTCTATGGTATTCGAAACTCGTAAACATAATCGAAGTTATTTTACCGAGAATTTATGCCTCGCAGTGTACAGCTAGATGCATTAAACCCTTGGTTCAACAACTCAAGCTATGTTGCGGTAACGAATACCCCATTCAACTCTATCTAATCTTGACATAGCAACTCAAGAATGAAATAAGACGACCAGGACATAATTTTTATAATTTTCGATCACCCATGCTTACTTGAAATTATTTCAAATTAGGGGTCATGCCACGCCAGTGCGCTGCTGGCTGCAGTGAACCCGCAGTCTCGATAATCCAAATAAGTGACGGCAGTGCGCTGCTGTCTTGTTATCGCAAGTCATCAAAATTATTTCAACTATATCCTCAAGAATATCAAAGGAGTTTAAAATACCGTATAAGTTGATAAAGATAGAAAAAGTGCAAGTATCTGTTCTTCAAGTATAAGGTCAGCTTCTTGAAAAGAAAAATAATTGATTAGGAAGGATAATGATCGAAGTCAAAATAAGTAAAAATATTATAATCCTTATTTCACGGATATTCAATATTCAACGATTGAGAGGAAACTTTGGAATCCGAAAACTTAACTCGAGATTAATAGACAATTGAGTGAGAAGTTATTTAAAATAATTCCTTAGGTCCAAGAAAAAAAATATAAGTGATACGAACTTATGATATGGCGGTGTTTAGAAAAGACACAAGATAAAGTTGTACAAATGATCATGATTATGAAGAAATTGACCGAAGGCAAAAGAAATATAAACTTAAATTTATATTTATCTAATATTCAAGATCGAAGAAAAATATGTATAAAGCACTATGTCTACCTATTCATACACACATATATATGTATAGCCTAAGTAAATACCAAAAATCCCAAATTATCATTCTAAGAGGAGGTTATCCTATTTCCAAGAAAATACAATTTAAATAGCAATAATACATATATTATATTTAATATATAATTTATAGAAATTATTCCCAATACTAGAAATGGACTACCAATATATATACACATCTATATAGCTACATGGACGATATTGGTCGCACTACATGACCACCAGGACTTGGGTTGAGTTCGGCCTAATTTGGAACAACCGGTCTTCTAAAAGTCAATAATCTTAATAATAAATAATTAAATTATTCCTAGGGTTATGTCACGATTTGGCCTGGTTTTTCTAGTTAGTACACACCTATGACTCGGTCTTCTCTACTATAGCTAATATGCTAGTCAAAGCATGCCATTGCACTTTTCGTGCCATCACTTCTAGTCATATGGCGCTCCAAAATTTAACCAAGAATAAGGCATTCCATAATAATAATAATTAATTAAATTAAATAATTATAAAATTTCAAAAATCACATCTTAATTCAAATAAAAGGAATAAGTGCTATTTTCAAAATTTTGGAAAGATGTTACGAATCTACCCTCCTTAGAAATACCGTCGAATCAAAATACGATAGTGTATCCTGGAAGTCATCTAGTGAGACCTATGTAGTAACCTTAACTATCCAATTGTCAAATTAAATTAGGGACTCCTAATCCTAACTATTCTTAAAATTGATTTACTCCTAGTTGTGAATGAGCATTTCCTAGTCGCAGGCTCGCAATAGTACGACTAACTTAAGTACTATCACGAGTTCGCAATCTTTTGCGAAAATAGACCTGCATGGGCCACCACAAACCCCTAGGATTAATTACCTCAAAGTTTGGGGATGCCTAGCTAAGGTAGGGATTCCTGAACCCAAAAAGAGGAAGATAGGACCTAAGACTGTAGATGTTGTGTTCATAGGATATGCCCTAGATAGTAATGCCAATAGATTTCTTGTAACTCATTCCAAAGTAAATGAAATCTCTAATAACACACTTATAGAAGCTAGAAATACAGTTTATTTTGAGAATATTTTCCCCTTCAAAGATAGAACTTCTTCATCTTCCTCCAACCCTTCTCTTACTCCATCTACTAGTTCTCATGATCAAATATCTATTTCTCAACCTGAACAAGTCATATAACCTAGAAGGAGTAAAAGAGAAAGAATTGAAAAGAATTTAAGAGAAGGATTCTTCACATTTTTGATAGAGGGTGATCCCTCAACCTATGAAGAAGCCATATTTTTTCCTGATGCCCCTTTCTGGAAAGAAGCCATTAACAATGAGTACAACTCCATCATGGAGAATAGTACTTCGATTCTAGCAGACCTACCTTTAGGTAGTAAACCCATAGGTTATAAGTGGATTTCTAAAAAGAAACTTAGAGCCAATGGTACCATAGAGAAATATAAGGCTAGGCTAGTAGCCAAAGGTTTTACCCAGAAAAAAGGATTAAATTATTTTGATACCTACTCTCCTGTAGCTAGGATCACTTCTATTTGAACCCTTCTAGCCTTAGCTTCCATTCATGATATGCTGATCCATTAAATGGATGTTAAAACAGTATTTCTAAATGGAGATTTAGAAGAAAATATATATATGGAACAACCTGAAGGTTTTATTGCTAAAGGCCAAGAAAATAAGGTTTGTAGATTAGTAAAATCTCTTTATGGCCTAAAGCAAGCTCCCAAGCAATGATACAACAAATTTGACAAAGTCATTATAGAATTTGATTTTGTGCAAAATGAATATGCCAAATGTTTGTATTCTAAAAATACAAATGGAAGTTGTGTCATCTTATGCTTATATGTTGATGATATCCTTATTCTAGGATCTTCATTGGAACTGATAAATAATACTAAGAATTATTTATCTAACCAGTTTGATATAAAAGACCTAGATGAAGCAAATCTAATCCTAGGAATGCAAGTATGCAAATGCAAAGAGGGCTATACTCTATCCTTAGCACATTCAATTGGGAAAATGCTAAGAAAGTTTGAGTATTTTGACAAAAAATCCGCCCTTACTTCGTATGACAGTAATGTTGTTCTTAAGAAGAATGAATGATCACCTATAGAACAACATAGATATTCACAAATGATTGGGTCCCTTATGTACTTAACAAGTAGGACCAGACCCGACATTGCATTTGCCATTGGGAGACTAAGTAGATATATTAGTAACTCAAATCAGTCACATTGGACTACATTGGACAGAGTATTTAGATATCTCAAGGGAACTCTATATTATAAACTTTATTTTACTAGACACCTTGATATCATAGAAGGTCACACAGATACAAATTGGGTAACTGATTCACATGATGTGAAATTTACTACTCGATATTTTTTACTCTAACAGGAGCTGCAATCTCCTGGTGATCATATAAACAAACTATCATTTCCCAGAGTACTATGGACTATGAAATGATAGCCTTGGACACTACCTGTACAGAAGCCGAATGGCTTAGAAATCTTATTATGCATATTCCTGTTTCTGTTCATCATGTTCCTGCAATTTCTATAAACTGTGATAATAAATCTGTTATAGAACTACTAAAGCATGATTCTGTGAATGCTAAGATGAACAGGCACCTGCAGCTGTGCTTCAAGTCAATAAAGAGCCTATTAGGCAAATATTTGGTTCTTGACTATATAAAGTCAGAAAAGAATCTTGCAGACCACTTGACGAAGGATCTGTCTAGGACATTGATCCTAGAATCATCGAGGGGAATGGGGTTAAGCCTATAGTAGAGTCACCAGCAGTGACAATCCAACCGAGTCTGACTGGAGATCCGAAGAATCCGGTTCAATGGGTAGGAACAAGCTTGACTAGCTGACTATTATGGAACACTGACCCTGAGATTAAATTCTCTTTCAAATAAAGCCCAAGAGACTGTACATGTGTACATTAATACCCCATCCCTATGGTGACAGTGTTCCTTGTGTGATATGGATAGGGTGAGTTTAAACTCTTAATAAGTCCAAGCATGATATACAGGGTTGATTTCTATCACCAACCCTTGAGGACTTACCTATATGAGAGGTCGTGAAGGTCGCGAATATAGGACAGGGCGATCCTAGACAAATCTTATGAATATATAAAAGTGCGCATGGCCAACCAAACGCGCCACCCGATAAACCCAAGTACCAATAGCATACTATGTGTGCTATTGTCTGAATATGGTTCAAGAAGACTGATTCAAGGTGTAGTCCATCAAGCTCTTCTTCAAACAAAGACAATAGTCACTAAGTGATTCAAGGCTGTAGTTCATCTCATTTATGCATAGTATATAACTGCCCAAAAATTCTCTTATTCTTCATTTTCTTTCCTTCCCATTATTACTTTAGAATTTGACCTTTGGGGGGGGGATTGTTGTATATGCTGTGTCAACACAGCAGAGCAGCAAAAGCTCAAATCTTTAAATCTTTAGTCCCACATCGGCTAGGTGGGATGTCTCTACTATTCATATATTGCTTTGATTCCCATTGTTTCATTAAAGCCTTGTGTGGGTGACCTATGGGCCACACGCGCGTGCCGTCGCCGCACGGCCCGGCTCGGCTCGGCTCGATTCAGTTTGACGCATGTAACGGGTGCAGGTACGTACCCATATCTGCGGGTGCCGAATGTTGATTTAATTTCCTCTTCGGGTTCGGACTGAGACCCTAAACATCTTTTTGCTCCTCATTGATTTCCTGACCGTTATAGTTTATTTAAATTCGTAACAATTGGACAAATAAAATTGGTCCAAATGTAATGTACCATATTTTTTTGCATTCTGTTATTGCTTTGTAACGTTCCAATATATTGTTCATAATATTCGTCCGTTACAGAAGATGATATCTGAAGCCTATATATTGAATCCTTTTTCATTCTCAGAGGACACAGAAAATTCCTTCCCGAAACTCTCTCAAATTCTACTCTCCTTCAAATTATGTTCGTCGTTTCTTGCTTTGGGCAGAGCTAAGTCGTTGGTCACTCTCTCTAAGTCGTGTGCGGCAAGGAGATTCCGATGGAGCAGAAATTTTACCACTATGAGCGTTCAGATATAGTCTGCACATAGACCCGGGCTAACTCTTAAGGCAGTACTACGTGCGCGACTTCCCTGGATGCCGGTAACAATTTATTTGTTTATTTTGTTGCAGATTTTAAAACGAAGAAAATTGAAGAAATTCCAACAGCTTCGGCCTTTTCCCTCCTACTCCGGATCCGTCTTCTTAAATCCCAAGTCCCCGGGTGGCGGTCAAAATAGCAGTGTTGTTCCTCTTATTTATAGTGGCATGTCAGAAACGGGGCCATCCCAGGAGATTGAATTGTCCTTGCTGGAACTAATTTTGATTACCCTTTGTCCTTGACTCTAAGAAAAAAGATCAAAAAAATTATAACAAGCTAAAAGCTATTAATGTTGAACTTATATCAACTCGAGAAAAAGATATTTTCGGTTCTGACGGTGCATGGAGCTCGAATTCCAAGTTCCACTCCTGACTCATGAGCTAAGGCCTTCAAAGTGGGAACTCAAAATATGGACATGGAAGATTGCTAAATCAACTGACAGAAAGGAGTTGGGGTGCACCACAGAGGCTCTATTGGCAGAGAGGTGGGGACTTAGAGGCCTGGGGAATTGCCCTAACATGGGAGTTGTCCAAGCCGAATGACTTGTCAGGCTTACCCCAGGGCCGGCCTTGGCTGGAAAAGTAAATGAGAAAGAGATCGTGTTGGCCATCTTATATAGAGAGCAATAAGATAACTATAATATATACTTACTAGATAAGAAAAGTATGCTTAAAAAGTTTGTGTTCCAAAAATATCCTCATATATATTTACTGATTAAAATTTTTCATTAAATTTAATATGGATAGTTATGTAATTATGTATAGAAAATAATAATAATTAGATAAGTTATTGTTTGCTCTTTTCAAGTGTTATGAAATACGTGTAAGAAACGTGAATATATATTAGTATTACAAATAACTAGTCTACATGTACGTGCTTTGCACGTATTTTAATTAAATATCATAAGGTCAGTTATCGTCTTTTTATTTTTTTCAGATGATTATTCATGTGTGTGTTTATTTTTTACAATGCCAATAGATTTAAAGTACAAATTTTGTTTTTTTTTTTAATTTTCTATTGAGAATAATAATCTTTGAAAAATGGTAATGATAGAAAAGTCTATTACCATTGGAACATGAAAAGTTGTATGAAAAAAATGAAACTTGCATGCAAACTTTATTACTTTGACTCTTAAACATAAATGACATGCAAGTTGATATAATAATATCATGTTTATAAAATACTCAAGGGTATTTTAGGAATTCAAAAGTTTCACCACCAAGTTTTTTTATTATATAGTAGAATAGACAAGAGATTCAAAGTACAAAATTGTTCTTTTTTTTTTTTAATTTTCTATTGAGAATAATAAACTTTGGAAAATGGTAAGGATAGAAAAGTTATTACCATTAGAACATGAAAAGTTGTATGGAAAAACAAAACTTGCATGCAAACTTTTATTACTTTGACTCTTAAACATAAATGACATGCAAGTTGATATAATAATATCATATTTATAAAATACTCAAGGATATTTTAGGAATTTAAAAGTTTCACTACTAAGTTTTCCTATTATACGGTAGAATAGATAGAACTTCCTCTTATTTACGTAATTCATGGAAACAAATATGACTTGATCACAGCACAATGACACGCATCTGCAATTTAGTTGCCAATGATGCCTTCCACCCTTTGATTTATATTAATAAAATAAAAATCCATAATACACGTCATTATATTTATGTCCAAGTCTATTACCTATCGATGTAATGGTCTCATTTGCTCTATTGTTCATAAATCCGTTAAAGTAGAACTTATTAAAAGTATATCTTCTTTGATCTAGGGGTAAGTATTCGGTTAATTCGGTTTCAATCGAATCGAATAATCGAAACCTGGATTTGACTAAAAATCGAATAAGCAAAACCGAAACCGAACCGAATTAAATCGGTTCGATTTTCGGTTTATTTGACTTATTTAATTTTTCAGTTTATTTGCACTTTTTTTTAATATATATAGTAACTAAATATACCTATATATATTTAGTATATACCTATATATATTTAGTATACACCTATATATATATAATTTTCTTATTCGATTTTCGATTTTGGATCGAAACCAAAATCTAAAACCGAAACCGAAACCGAATAAAAAAAATCTAATATTTTCAAAACCGAAACCGAACCAATTTTTTTTAAACCGAACCAAATCTCTTATTCGGTTCGGTTCAATTTTTGGTCCAAAATCGAATAATGCTCACCCATACTTTGATCGGGTTTGAAAAAGAAAAATTAAATGGCGTAGAATTTCCAACGACATTGATATCAGACTTTATAACATGTATGCCATGACGTATGGCATGAATTTTCAATATTGATACAAATCATTAGAAGGCGCAACCAGGAGTGAAAACAAGAATTTCAAAGAGAAGAGTCGAATCTCAAATATATATAAAAAAACTCCAATATTTTGTTAAATAAAGTTAGCTGCATTAAAAAAATTATTTAGGAATTAGATGTTTTGTCATATGTGATTGTATAAGATTGCTTAATATCATTAAATTAAGATTTGATGCATAATAATTTTAACTATTTTTTCTCATATCTATATAGTCTCGTCCCAAATTTAGCAAAATTTAAGGAGAGAAAAATAAAAATTACGAAGGAAAAGTAAAACCTAATGTAAATATGTACATAGAAATTGAAAATTACAAACTTTGGAGAGAACAAAACATAAAGTTGATGGAGAAATTATATATATGTATATATATATAACTGAGATGCGGGATCGGGCGACCACAGGCGATGGTGATTGGGCGAACCCTAGGGGATCTCCCCCCGGGACCTCGGCGCGGCCGAAATCGGGTCGGCCTGTGGCGGCGCAGCCATGGGCATCGGCAACTGCAAGGGGGCGTGGCCCCAGGCGGCAGCGCGCCGGAAGGCGAAAGCACGGGCATGATCACCGACAGAGAAACGGGCGTTGGCGGATTGCGGGGTGGCGGATCGGCTGACGGTGGTGGAGGCGGTGCCCTGGGAGGGGGTGCGGCTCTGAGGCGCCTCGGGGAGGGCTCAAGCACGATCCCACAGGGGGGTGGAGGTCCTGGTCGGGCTCGCGGGAGGCTTTCTACAGGAGAGGAGGCCATTGTTGACGGCCGATCGAAAGACCAGGCGGCCAGTGGCGGAGGCAACATAGGTGACGTCGGACACAGTGATCGACGAGATCAAAACAATACGGACACAAAGGAGAATACGAGATGGACAACGGTGATTAGGAGGCGTAACCCCAAAGGACATGGCGAGGCATTTCGGGTAGGTGGGGCCTGGGGAGGCGATCACCATAGGGGTAGCGACCATCGATAGGTGACACGGAGACATGTTAGCGAGGCAGGTCCTGGGGTGTCTAGGAGGCAGGATGTGAGTTCTTGCCAAAAGCCAAATAACGTTTTCATACCACTTGTGCCTCAACAACAATGATTGTCGGCTGCTGATAAGGGCAAGTAGGTTGCTGGAGAACTGCACAAGGCCGGGGTCTCAAAATCCTATGCTGCTATGCTGAGTGAAGGGGTAAATAATATGCCGAAGCAGATGTCCTATGTTCAGCCAAAGATGGTGGGCGCAACACTTCGTGCGATATTGACGGAGGAAGATCTCACTGAGATCGCGGACTACTTGCGCAACTCAGTCATTTTATATGTGATTGGCCCGAGACCGTTCTATGGGAAGATCCGTACGTACGCGGCATGAGTTTGGAGGCCGAGAGGCGGTATGGAGTTTTTTTCACGAGAAAATGCCTTCTATATCGTGTGTTTCTACTTGCAAGAGGACATGGAGCATGTTTTTCAGGGTGGACCATGGACCTTTGATGACAGACTTATTATCATAAAAGCATGGACACCCGAATCGACTTATGAGCATGAGGTACTCCTTATCGTTCCTATCTGGATCAGACTACCGTGGTTACCGACTAATCACTGGAGTATTTCTATGATGATGAAGATTGCTAGTATCATTGGCAAGCCAATCAAGGCCGATGAACCTACAGAACCCATATGAGCTATGTACGAATATTTGTAGAAGTAGAAGTAAGCGCTGATCTTCCTCCTTTTGTTGAGTATGAGGTACCTTCAGGTGGGATCTTCCGTCGGACTGTGTAGTATGAGTTTGTGCCACCAGTTTGCTGCCATTGTTAATACTTTGATTATCCTTCAAAGGGTTGTCCGGTTGGGTAGGCCGGGGGATCCATGTGTTGGTCTATTTGCAAACAATCGATGGAAAAACTCAGTTGCAATCCCTAAGAAGAGATGCAAAGAATGCAGTTGCAATCCCTAAAAAGAGATGCAAATAATGCAGTTGCAATCCCTAAAAGAGAGATGCAAATAATGCTGATTGCGTAGCCTAAACGATTAAAAAAATCGAATCGCGTTTGCAATAGCGGTTTCTCGAAGGCAACAAGAGATGATCAACAACAGTTGAGTCTCAGATTCTCGAAGGCAACAGAAAGAGGAAGGAAGAAGAAGAGCGGATCTCGCTGGGGTGTTGAACACCGGCGCTCAAAGCTATACCCGCAGTACGGATAAGCTCCCAGGAACCAGCAAGTTCAGGAGAACTTCTGGAACGCTCGTAAGTCAATATTTGAGACTTGAACGGGCTTCCTGGACTTAACAGACTCCCTCAACTCTCTTCTTGGTGCATCTTTCAAAGGAGGCCAAGGGGCTCTATTTATAGAGTGGAGTTGAGACTTCACCTCTTCTCCTATCCGATGTGGGACTAAAATACCAATACTCAAAAATAGAGTTTGATATTTTAGATCATCCCACAATCAGCATAGAAGTGTGCCAGTCCACGCCTACCCCCCGAACCCTCCCGTGCATGCACGAGACATCTTGGAGTCCGCGTCCGAGTCCGAGTCCGCACAACAAAAATTAACTTGCATCCTTGTTGGATTTAATCCTTTTTCCTTCTAGGAAAATACTTCCACATGGCACAAACTTGTGCCCCACTACACCTCATGTGCACACCTCAACACAAGCAATGCATTATATTGAGATACTCACCATTTGGTGTAGCCGATGTGGGACTATCTTTTCTAGTCCAAAGGCAAAAACACCAACAATCCCCCACATATCTCAATATATGGGTTGAGCGTTCCCCACAGTGATTGTCCATCATGCATTAGGAGAGATGTCGCTACGACTTGAATCTTCCCGCATAGGTTAAATAACAGCATGATACAAGAATGGACTAAGCCTTGAATTCTGCACCATAACTGCAATTCTTCCTACTCACATAGTGACATCAACTGTGCTTCTGGCTGCACATTGAAGGCCTTGTGCCAGCCTGGTTTCAGTGTATAATTTTTGGGCGTCTACAAGTTTACCCTCAAGAGACGGCCTGATATCTCTGTCCATACACTATAGGTGAGTTCTATATAAAGAGTCATTGGCATGAAGCATTGCGCTTCTTTGCGGTGCTACGCCGCTATGACATGGCTGACAAAGCCAAGGCATTACCCCTACCTGGGAACCTCATCGTAGTGTCATACTACTGTAGCATGAGGTCTCAAGCCTCTTTGTAGTGCCAAACTACCCAGCATGAAGCCTTGCGCTCCCTTGTGGTGTTACGCCACTATGACATGGCTTGCAAAGCCGAGGCTTTACCCCTACCTGGGTACCTCATCGTGGTGTCATGCCACTGTAACATGAGGACACCGACCTCTTTGTAGTGCTACCTACATCTCTTTATTACGATTATGCAACATTAGGCTACCTGCCTATATGCGGTGCTACGCCGCCTGTAACTTGGCTAACAAAGCCGAGGCATTACCCCTACCTGGGAACCTCATGGTGGAGTCACCCCACTGTAGCATGGAGTTGTAACACTCCTTTGTGGTTGTTGCGCCACCATGCTTCCTGTAAAGCATAACAGACCTTCACTCAGTCTGAGAACTCATTAAGGCATTATGCCATCCTTCTCACAGGATCAATTTTCCGTAGAAAATTCATAGTAGACAACAGTGGTTCTGGGTCCGAAACCCTTACATGTTCCGTAGAACAAGTGCCCACTGTTAACTAATATTTTTCCAGTCAATAGTCCTCCCTTGAATCAAAAAATTAGATATCTGGTAGATTTCTCTTTGAACCAATAACATAAAATTTATTGATAGGATTATAATGACACAATATTAGAATGCCTTCAAGCCCATCTTTCTTGCTGTGTCCTCGACCAGCTGACGCTTGAGACCCTTCGTGAACGGATCCGCCAGGTTTTCCTGACTCCGAACATCGATCACTGCAATGACGCCCCTTTTTATGAGATCGTTCACTGCTCTGTGCTTCAACCGCACAGTCCTCTTCTTCCCGTTGAAGAGTTCATTTGATGCCACTGCTGCTGCCGCCTGGTTGTCACAGTATATCGGAATCGCCGATATCTGAGCCCCAACCATTGGAAGGTCATACATGAGCTCCCGAAGCCACTCTGCTTCATCTGCTGCAGCGTCCAATGCAAAGAATTCAGATTCCATGGAGGAGCGAGATAACATAGTCTGCTTCTTCGACTTCCACGATATAGCAGCTCCACCCATGGCGAACACATATCCACCTGTGGAATATTCGCTCTCCACCTCTGAACACCAGCTAGCATCACTGAAGCCTTCCACTACTGACGGATCTCCGCTGTAGTATAGTGCATATGTCTGAGTCTTCTTGAGATATCTCATAACACGCTTCACAGCTTTCCAATGCTTTACGCCTGGATTGCTCGTAAATTGACTCAACATTCCCACTGCAAAGGCTATGTCAGGCCTTGTGGCAGTAGTAGCGTACATCAAACTTCCGATGACGCTAGCGTACTCCAACTGCCTGACGCTCTCCTTCGAATTTGGCTCCAGTTTCAGATCACTCCTGTACGGTGTATCAATAATAGGAAGATCTTGATACCCGTAGCGAGAGAGCATCTTCTCAATGTAATGAGACTGTGACAGCGCTATTCCAGTGCCTGTCCGGATGATCTTGAGCCCCAAGATTACGTCGGCATCCCCCAAGTCCTTCATACTGAACTTGGTCGAGAGGAATTTCTTTGTCTCTGTGACGCAGCTTAAATCCGTACCTAGGATTAGCATGTCGTCCACGTATAGACAAACGATTACTCCTCTTCCGTCAGCAAACTTCGTATAGACACACTTGTCTGTTTCACTGACCCTGTAGCCATTTGACCTTATCACCTTGTCAAACTTCTCATGCCACATTTTGGGAGCTTGCTTCAAACCATACAGAGACTTCATCAACTTGCAGACTTTGTCTTCCAGACCTCTGACGACAAAACCTTCTGGTTGTTGCATGTAGATCTCTTCGGTCAGCTCGCTATTAAGGAATGCCGTTTTCACATCCATCTGATGTATCACCAGCTTGTGTATTGCTGCTAAAGCAATTAACAATCTGATAGTTGTCATCCGAGCTACTGGAGCATAAGTGTCAAAGTAGTCGATCCCCTGCTTCTGAGCAAACCCCTTGGCCACTAGCCTGGCCTTAAACTTGTCAATGGTTCCATCTGCTTTCATCTTCTTCTTGAAGATCCATTTGCATCCGATGGGTCTTGCTCCTTCTGGTAGGTCGACCAATACCCATGTGTTATTGGAGGTGATTGAGTCAATCTCGTTGTCAATCGCCTCCTTCCAGAATATAGCATCTCTGGTCTTCATCGCCTCATCATAGGTAAGTGGATCTGCTTCCACATGATAGGTGACGAAGTCATCTCCGAAGTCTTTCGGCCTCCTCGCTCGCTTAGTTGACGGCTCAGCGAGTTCTGGTTCAGCTGGTGTCTCCTCGACAACAACTCCATCTTGGACTACTGGTTCGATAAAGATCTCTGTCTGCTCCGCACTCTCATTATTCTCCGAAATGTCCGCGAGAACAATGTTCTTGTGCCTTGCAAACTTTTCTTCAAAATATTCAGCATCGCGAGATTCGATGATATGATTTGACTCGATATCAAGGAATCTCCGAGCATCACTCTTCTCGGCATACCCCAGGAAGATCGCCTTAGTAGTCCTTGTCCCCAGCTTCTGAATCTTTAGATCCGGGAGCTTCACATAAGCCAGGCACCCCCACACTCGAATGACATTCAGGTTGGGTCTGACTTTGAACCAGAGTTCATGAGGAGTTATGTCGGAAGTTGCATACGGCACTCTGTTCAGAATGAAAGTGGCCGTTAATGCAGCTTCTCCCCAATAGCACTTTGGGAGACCCGTAGTCAACAGCATAGAATTCATCATCTCTGTCAACGTTCTGTTCTTCCTTTCTGCTACTCCGTTGGATTATGGAGAATACGGAGCCGTCGTCTCGTTGATGATTCCATGTTCTTTGCAGAATGATGAGAATTCATGAGACCTATATTCCCCACCTCGATCACTCCTCAGCCTCTTGAGTTGTTGTCCAGTTTGCCGTTCAGCCTCGGCCCTGAACTCCTTGAACTTCTCGAATGCTTCGTCTTTAGATTTGAGTAAATAGACGAAGGCATACTTGGAGAAGTCATCGATGAAAGTAATGAAATACTTCATCCCGGCCTTTGTAGAGAATTGTTTGAAGTCACAGATATCTGAGTGAACCAACTCCAGAAGATCTGTGCTTCGATGGACCCTGTGGAAGGGTTTCCTAGTGATCTTCGTCTGAGCACATATCTCACATTTCTCTACCTTACCCCCACACTTGGAGATAAGTCCTAGACTAGACATTTTGTTTATTCGCTTACAATGAACATGTCCTAGTCTATTATGCCACAACTCAAGAGAGTAATTCAAACTAGTGATAGCATTGACATTATTATGCTGGGTTACAACAAGCTGAATTTTGTACATTCCTTCAGTCTGAAAAGCTTTCCCGAAGAAAGTACCCTTCTTGGACATCACCATTTGGCCAGCATTGATGTCCATCCTCAAGCCTGCGTTGCAGAGCAGGCTTCCAGAGATCAGGTTCTTAGCGATTGCAGGAACATGCTTCACACCTTGAAGCGTCATAATGTTCCCCGATGTAAGCTTCAGCTCCACCGTCCCGATCCCCAGTACTTCAGCTTGTGCCTGGTTCGCCATCATGACTTTCTCGGAAGTAGGCTCATAGGAGACGAACCAGTCCTTGTCTGAACAGACATGACATGTCGCGCCAGTGTCTATCCACCAGTCCAAGTCTGCCCCCACAGTTGCAACCTGTGCTATCATGGCAACCTGATTAGTAACCAAAGAAACCTTGTTAGGCTCACCTTGCTCTTTGGGCTTGGACTTGCATTCACTTTTATAGTGACCCTTCTTGCCACAGTTGAAGCAAGTCACATGGGACTTGGACTTCTGTTGCTTGAATCCTGGACCCTTCACTTTCAGATTCGAGAAGTCCTTCTTCTTGTGGTGAGAAGCCGCGTGCTTCCCTTTGTTCTCTCTGGTGGCTTGAACCAGATTCGCCGTTGCTAGTTGCTTGGACAGGGTGTCCAACTTCTGTTGAGAGCGCATCTCGTCCTCAACATGAATCTCGCTGAGGAGATTATCCAGGCTAATCTCCATCTTCTTCCTATGCATCCTTGCATAGATGTTGCTCCATCCTGGAGGAAGTTTTGCCACGATCCCTCCAACGACGAACTTGTCGACGAGGGGCATGCTATCGTCCTCCAGTTTCTGGCGCAGCTTCAGGAACTCTTTCACTTGGGGCAGCATGGTCTTCTCGTCTTCAAAGATCCATTTGTGGTATTTTTCAACCATGAACATCTTCGACCGGGCCTCGTCGTCGTCATACAGCTTCCCCACGGACTCCCAGATCTCTTTGGCAGAAGTCCTCTTTGTGTAGGACTCGGCCAGAGAGTCTTCCATGGAATTCAGGATCAGCAGCCTGCATATGCTGTTATCCTTTTTCCACTTCGTCTGCTTGCTCGTAGCAGCGGCCAGAACAGCAGCAGATCCTATTGCTGGAACGATTGGTTCTTCCTCATCCAACACGTGATCAACATCCACGAGTTGAAGGTTCAGAGTCACCTTTCGCTTCCAGATCTGGAAGTGTTCGCCGTCGAATTTCTCCAACTTGTTAAAGCCGGTATCGACAAGCGAAGCACGAGTGTTTTCCATCGAATCGTATAGCTTTGAGATTGTTGGTCTATTTGCAAACAATCGATGGAAAAACTCAGTTGCAATCCCTAAGAAGAGATGCAAAGAATGCAGTTGCAATCCCTAAAAAGAGATGCAAATAATGCAGTTGCAATCCCTAAAAAAGAGATGCAAATAATGCTGATTGCGTAGCCTAAACGATTAAAAAAATCGAATCGCGTTTGCAATAGCGGTTTCTCGAAGGCAACAAGAGATGATCAACAACAGTTGAGTCTCAGATTCTCGAAGGCAACAGAAAGAGGAAGGAAGAAGAAGAGCGGATCTCGCTGGGGTGTTGAACACCGGCGCTCAAAGCTATACCCGCAGTACGGATAAGCTCCCAGGAACCAGCAAGTTCAGGAGAACTTCTGGAACGCTCGTAAGTCAATATTTGAGACTTGAACGGGCTTCCTGGACTTAACAGACTCCCTCAACTCTCTTCTTGGTGCATCTTTCAAAGGAGGCCAAGGGGCTCTATTTATAGAGTGGAGTTGAGACTTCACCTCTTCTCCTATCCGATGTGGGACTAAAATACCAATACTCAAAAATAGAGTTTGATATTTTAGATCATCCCACAATCAGCATAGAAGTGTGCCAGTCCACGCCTACCCCCCGAACCCTTCCGTGCATGCACGAGACATCTTGGAGTCCGCGTCCGAGTCCGAGTCCGCACAACAAAAATTAACTTGCATCCTTGTTGGATTTAATCCTTTTTCCTTCTAGGAAAATACTTCCACATGGCACAAACTTGTGCCCCACTACACCTCATGTGCACACCTCAACACAAGCAATGCATTATATTGAGATACTTACCATTTGGTGTAGCCGATGTGGGACTATCTTTTCTAGTCCAAAGGCAAAAACACCAACACCATGTAACCACCACATTTTTAATTTAGGGATATTTTGGTCGTTTTGTAATTATTATGTTATTTATTAATTTATTGAATTCATGTGATGATAGGTGGTTTTGTTTGATGTTTGTGTAGTATAAATGGGTTTAACTTAGCCAACATTGACTAGAAGCCTAATAATAATAATTAGAATTAATTTGACCTTATAGGAATTATTTTAGAATTAATTAGTTATTTTAGAATGTTTTAAATGAATTTGAGTCATTTTAGCCTTTTTAGCCATTTTGGCCATTTTGTGATTTTCTAGATATTTTGACATGTGTTGTGCTAGCAACTGGTTTAACCTTAGTGGACATTGTATAGGAGCCTAACCATGTCTTAGAATTTATTTTTCACCTATTAGAATTTATTTAGGGCTTGGGTTCAATTTAGAAGACTTTTGGATAATTTTTAAGCCTTTTTGCATTAAGCCTTTTTAAGCCTTTTTGACATGGGCCTTCTTGCAACTTGATAGTGCTCGGCCCATGTGCAAACCCTAACCCTAATACCCCCTCCTATGGCTGGCCACAACATCCCCCCCTTCTTTTTACTTTTGTGAGAAAGCACGTAGCCTCCAAGTGAAATCCCCTTTTTCTCACCTTCTCCAAACCCTAACTTTCGCATCCGGAGTCCGTTTTACTTCAAACGAATTTCGTTACGCTCGTGGGGAAGAGGAAAACTTGTTGAAGTATTGCTAGCAAGGAGTTGGAGGCATTTGCTTGGGGGAAATCGGCCTACAAAGCGTTCGAGGACTTGTTTTTATTGGGTTTCCGACACCCAATAGGTAAAACTTGTTCTACCTTTGTTCTTCTAAATTTTTCTTCGTTATTGCATCCATATAGGTACCCTTGACATGTCTCTAAAGTTTGGTTGGATTTTGACTTCGTTTGATAGCGGTATCGGACACGTATCGGTCTCACGTTGCACGTGTTCGGCAAAATACCACTTAGAATTGAAAAGTGTTAATTTTCGATTCTGTTTTCACGAAATCCTTCCTTTTATGATTTGTAACAAATTTTGTGAAGACGGATCAAAAATTGACACGATTTCGGCATCCGAACGGACACGGACACGCGTGCACGAGATCCCGTGCACGCCCTGCAGTCTGTGCGTCATAACTCGAGGCACAGAGCTCCGTCTTGCATGAAATTTTATGAGCATGTAGGGGCAACCACTGCCCACATGCTCAAAAAATTTTACGTCGTTTCGTGAAGCGAGCGCGGAGAAGTCGCGCGTGCACTGGTCGGCTGAACTGTGCACTCGGACTGAAATTTGCTGCTGACACGGCCTTCGTATGCGAACATGGCACGTCGAGGACCCGTACCAGGAGTTGGAACACGTAGCCCTATACCTAGACTACCCAGGGACTCGATCCCGAGTCGTGGTGTGGCCCAATGCGCGAGCCACGAGCGGCGACCCGCATGCACGATCACACACGCAAGCGCGCGCGCAAGCAGGCCGTGCGCTGTTGCACGAGCCGCTGTGTCGCATCGCTGTGACTTTGTGTCATATCGATGTGTCGTAGACCTACCCCATGACCCTACCTAGCCGTGTGCACGAGCACGAGGCTTCTCGTTGCGTGTGTGACGTGCAATCGAGCGAGAACACCCTCTTTGACACGCAAAATCGGTTTTTCGATACGCATTCTCTGGACACGACACGGACACA
The DNA here is from genome assembly GCA_029216955.1 of Iris pallida. NCBI lineage: Eukaryota > Viridiplantae > Streptophyta > Magnoliopsida > Asparagales > Iridaceae > Iris > Iris pallida. The sequence continues at coordinate 14,070,116 of JANAVB010009598.1, forward strand.
GTTTTGACCCGAGCACGTCCCGCGTGTCGAGACCAACGTGTTTGCCAAGTTTCGTGAGTTGGTTTGGAGTATTTTGTGATTTTGGTCGTTTTGTCAAAATTGGGTTTTTCGGGTTCAATATTTTGAATGGAAATGTGATATTTTGATTCTTCAACTTTTAATCGATATTTTCTGACTTGTTAACTTATATATGATATTTTGGACTTGCAAGAAGTGATCCGCGGAATTATTACCTATTTGTTTGCCTTTTTCAGGTATAATCGAGTTTTTTTCGTTGAATTGGATTTTGGAGATTTATATGATATTTTGTTTTCTGAGTTTAATTGCTATAATTTTTGATTATTTGGTACTTGGTCACTGTTTGGGACTTGTGGGAATCAACTCTCGGGGTTGATTCATATTTTCTACCTATTTTTAGGCATATATGGTATTTTACCTATTAATGTATATAGATATATATTTTGTATATATATAGATATGATCCTTTAAAATGCCTAATTTCGAAATGAGTATTTGTGAGGGTCGAGACTCTGATTTTAGACCTGGGAACTTACTCCAGGTTCGAGTACGACCTTGTTGGCTTTCATATTGGGTATATACCTATAAATGGATATATGCCTATATGTAAATATATATATATATATATAAATATATATATATATATATATATATATATATATATATATATATATATATATATATATATATATATATATATATATATTATATATGTTTTGCTATAGATTGTAATATATTATGCCTAGATTATTCTTGTAGGCTCATATCATTTTGTTCTCAGATTTTAGGCCCTTAACCAGCAGCCCAACATCACTTTTCACTCACAAATCATATTTTCTTTACTAACTTATATATATATATATATATATATATATATATATATATATATATATATATATATATATATATATATATATATATATATATATATATATATATATATATCAATATTAAATTGTGATGTAAGTATAAATATAGATAATGAAATAAATGCTTGTATTATGACTATAGGAAGTGTTTGGACAGATTAGGATCGCCGTTAGGAGCCTAGTTTGGTCGAATTGGCCGACAAGTTGACCAAGTTGACAAAAGTCAACTTTGGGTCAAACTTGATCCAAATCGACTCAAACGAACTCCGAATGACCTGAAATTTTGTGTATGACCTAGAAATTAGTAAACGGACTAGTTGACCAATGTTTGACCAGCGTTGACCAGGTTTGACCAGAGTTGACCAAGGGTTGACTTTGACCAAAAGGGACCTAGAAGCATGTAGTCTTGCATTGTAGCTATATTTTTTTTGATATTATAGACTTGGTTGTGACATGTGTATACTTTAAATAGGTTTATATTGCCCCGGTTTAGCTACACTTCATCATCAGCAGTTCGGTTTGCCAGGCGAGTACATTCTCTGATAGTTCTTTCATTTACGTGTCGAATTCTATATTTCAGTTTTAGTCAGTTCTATTGATTCTCGGTTACAAACATGAATTGATATTTTCTAGAATTCATGTATATGACACACATACCTTACTCGTCTAGCCTCTATTACAAGAACCGTTACAAGAATCACCTACAAGCACCTTCATGTTCTGGCTAGATTTATTCTCGATTTACGTTTCGTGTTATGGATTCACTCATATTTGTCGGGCGGGGAAATACTTGAGTAGACATGTAAATATTTCTAAATACTCGAACCACCTCTCTGTGAATTATACAAGAACGATAGCCGTCCCATACTTGGCCAGTGTGTGATGTGCCGGATTATCCCTAGCCGTTTACATATCGATCTCAGTATTTTAAAACACACTGTGAGTAGTGTCTAGAATCTTTACTAGAATCATCACAAGAACCATTACAAGAATCACCCTACTTGGATCATTGAATAGAATCACACTTGACATACATTGTACCACTGGACTCATATCATATTATTCTAGTTCAGCTAGCTTTATTTACAGTCTTCATTGACATGATATTCTGTTTTACAGCTTTTACTTTCCTTGTTCTTTTACTGTAGTTTTATATCTTAAACTATCTCGAATTCCAATGCTTCATCAATAAAATTTTCTATAATTGTTTTTATAGTTTTCGTCATTTACTTGGATTTACTTGATGAGATGTATTCGTTCCAGTCCTGATTGGACCCGTTGATAAAATTTTACAGGAAACTTGGAGTTCACAGCTAGCCTAGAGGAGACTAGTAGAGCTTGGAGTAGTTGTATAGAGTTTGTGTTTCTTCCTTTCTTGTTTATCATGGAGTTGTATTGAGACCTTGAGTTAATTAATAAAATTATTTTACTTCACTTCTAGTTGCCTCTTCCTTGTAGAATTTCTTATCTATTTCATCGTACTATTTATCTATCCCTAGGTTTGTGATTGACTTTGTATCCTTATGAGATTGTCCTCCGTCTGGAGGGTATATCATATTGTGTTAGATAGATTGTGACCTAGAACAGCGTTCTACCGCCAACACTGTAGCATAGGCTGGACGTACCCACATTCTCGTGCCCGTAAACCGGGTGCGGGTCGTGACAATCCATCGATGATATGGGAGGGCAGGGGAGATTGATACCCATAAAGATAGAGGGTTACATGATAGTAGTGGGGAACCTTGTTTTCAGAAGACGGACACCTAAATGATGGAAGGGCTGCAACCCAACATGGAAGGGGCAGTTGTTGATCATGTTAATCCTTTCTCTCAATGGACAGATCGGGTGATGCAGACTTGTGGAGGAGTGACCGATGTTGGAGGCCACCTCGACATTAAGGTGGGAGCCAAAAATGGAATGGAGATAGATAGAGACAGGAAGACCATGGGGGGATGCGACTAATGTCGTGAGCGGGTTTACCTTAGGTAGACTATTGTTTTCCAGTCCAGGCGACACAAGTCTTTAGACCGTCAAGGAGGACACTCGGGAAAGAAGGTGATAGAAGATAGCAACAATTAGTCGAAGAAGAGCACAAGCAGAAAGCGCCAAACAGTGATACCTAGAGAGGATAGAGGACAGGACGTAGTTGGGATATCGCCTATAGGTACTTCAGAGCTTTGTGTAGCCAATCCCAGATGGAAGGATCATTTTGAGAGTGGTGGTGATCTCAGCGGGTCTAGCCCGCCTCTTGAGGCATATCCGGAGGTTGTGGAGGCTGAAGGTCAGATGGTGCATGCTACTTCCGCAAACGGCGGCTCTGGAGATATTGAAGGGCCATCTTCTGGATATTAAATATTTATTTTAGCTTGGAATATCCGAGGTGCGTGTGCGATTGGGAGATGGAAGGAGATAAGAGAGGTGTTAAAGCGGGAAGCATGTTCCATTGTAGCGATACTAGAGAATAAATAAAGTCTCCTAGACTGCTACAATGCAGGACCCAACATCAGTGGTGCCACGTACATAACTTGGAGATAGGCGGGGTGGCATGTATCTGGTGAGCTGGGACAACAAAAGATGGGTTGGATAGGTAATTCATTTGGCAGAACAACTGATTGTTGTCTTATTCACTAATAAGGGGGGATGGCTTTCATCATGGGAGCGGTGTATGGCAACAACGACATGCGGCTTCAGGAGGCTTTATGGGAGGAGATCTATCAAGTTAGTGTTGTAGCTGAGAATCACTTCCATTTGCCGTTGAGGCTTTATGGGAGGAGATCTATCAAGTTAGTGTTGTAGTTGAGAATCAGTTCCATTTGTCGCTACTATTGATGGGGGACTTTAACGCCCTCCTTTTCAGTCACGAGAAAGTGGGGGGTCGGCGTGTTCCAGATAGAGTGTTACAAGACTTCCAACGTTACCTTCTGCGATCTGGTCTGCATGTGGTGGAGAGAATGGGTCACATTTGGTCATGGCACAATAAAGCTACCCACAAATGAATTGCTTGCCAACTTGATCGTGCTTTAGAGAATAAGGAGTGGCTTACTATGTTCCCTGATGTGGTTGTCGAGTGCCTCCCAGCAGACACGAGTGATCATTCGCCAGTTCGCATCCATCTGTCAATAGTTGCCCCTTAAAAGGCACGTCCTTTCAAGTACAACAACAAATGAAGCTGCATGAACGACTATGCAGAGGTTTTCCAGGCTGGTTGGGGCGCTCCTGTTGAGGGAAATCTCCAATTCTGCATGGTTCAGGGGCTGAAGTGGCTGAAGGCCGGACTAAAATTCTGGACGAGACGGTTATGCCATACTCCTCTCACTGACAAGGAGGACCAGCTTCAGGAGGCACATATAGATTTACAGGAAGACATCCTCAATAGTGACCTTGCAGTGACAGAGCATGATCTTTGCAGGGAGGTAGGGGCTCTACACACACTGGAAGAGATTGATCTGGCTCAACGAGCCAAATGTAGCTAGTTGCGTGATGGTGACAAATGCTCCATGTTCTTCTATGATATCATTCGGCCCCGCCAATATCGTAAATACATTTCTTATATGGAGTAGATGGCAGAGAGGTGCTCAACGCTAATGTATTACAGGAGGAAGCAGTCAGGTATTACACTGAGCTTTATAATCAAAATTCCTATTCATCTAACTTTTCGAAGATTGTATGCATGTAAGAGAATAGTTACCCCACTGGGTAACAATGTACTGTGGGCACCTGTGACGATGAAGGAGATTGAAGCTATTGTGCGTCATGTGAGCCCAAATAAGACTCCTGGTCTGGATGGTTTTGGGAGTCACCTTTATAAAGTCCACTGGAATATTCTGAAGGAGGAGGTTCTGGAGATCATCAACGACTTCTTCGACAATGGCATGCTGCTTAAGGAGCTCAACCATACCTTTCTGACTCTTATCACGAAGAAGGAAGGAGCGATAGCTCTCAGCAATTTTTGTCCTATCTCCTGCTACAATTTTCTATATAAAATTATCAGTCACTTGATGTCAGATGCATGAAGCAGATTATACAGGACTTGGTGTCTAGCAACCAAGCAACTTTTATGAAGGGGCAGTATATTGCTGATAACAGCCTGCTTTGCCCATGAGTTAATTCGGGACTTTAACAAATCTGGAGGAGATAAAGTTTGCGTCAAGCTTGATCTGCAAAATGCATACGACTCTGTCAATAGGGAGTTCTTGTGCCATATTATGCTTGCTATGGGCTTTGATCGTACTTGGGTGGATAGGGTTCGGGTCTGCATTTTCACTCCATCGTTTTCAGTACTAGTCAGGGGCCAGCCGTATGGCTTCTTCAGCAGTTCAAGAAGGCTTCGACAAGGGGACCCGCCATCGCCATACCTCTTCACCTTGGTCATGGAGTTTTTTACATCTCTCATGGATGTGACGGTCCATAGACGTCAGATTATTCCGCTGTACAAGCGGGTGCATCCTCAGGTATCCTATCTTATCTATGCGGATGACTTGCTGGTCTTTCTGGTTCCTTCGCACTGTGGGGTTGAGGCTTTAAACTCGATTATGGAACTGTTTGCCTTACTGACTGGTCTACAGCTGAACAAGGATAAGAGCATGGCTTATTTCAACAGACATTGTCAGCAGAAAGAAGAGAGGACTTTACTTCTTGGTGTTAAGAAGGGAGATCTACCAGTCAAATATTTAGGAATCTCTGTAATCACCACTTTTCTGAAACGAGGGTAATTTTGAACTTTTGTAATTTTTTATCATTTAATAATAATATTTAAATTATATTATGATTTTTGGGGATTTTTCTTTGTTTATTTTATATTATTTAGATGGGTGAATTATGATTTTGGTTGTTGCTAGTTTAACCCTAGAGACTATTTGACTTAGAGACTAACCATGACCAAGGAGACTCGACCATGTGACTAGATTGGCTAATTACATATTTTTAGGCTAAGGGTATTTTAGTAATTGTGCATTACTTGAATTTTATTAATTTATTAATTAAATTGCTTGTTGTGCGGTTTAATTGGTAGCTGAATTGGTGTTTGGTAGTATAAGTGGTTTGACCTTAGCCAACCATGACCTAGAACCTTAATGCTATATTAGAATTAGATTTATTATCATTAGAATTAATTTAGATTTTATTAGTTAAATTTTAGAGTGATTAATTGATTTTTAGCCATTTTTCTGATAGCCTTTTAAAGCCTTTTTGACTTAGGCTTTATTAGCAACCTAGGGAGCCCAAGCCCATGCATCTAACCTAACCCTAGAGCTCCCCACCTGGCCGCCCAACAGCAGTACCCCCTCCCCCTTCTCTTCATTTGTGAAGTTTGAGCCTCCACAAGTGAACCCTAAGAGATCGCCTTCTCCAAAATCCATATTTCCTTCATCCGGAGTCCGTTTCTTCCCAAACGAACTCTGTTGCACTCGACGAGGAGAGGAGGATCTGCTGGAGCATTTCTAGCGAGGAGGCGGAGGCTTTTGCTTGAGGGAAATCGACCGACACGACAACCGAGGGGCTCCATTCATTGAGTTTTTGACACTCAATAGGTAAACCCTAATCTACCATAGTAAATCTGGAATTTCTTTCATTTTCATATCCATATAGGTGCCCTAGACTTGCCCACGAAATTTGGTTGGATTTTGACCTCGTTTGATGGCGGTATCGGACATGTGTCGGTCCTTTACGGCACGTGTTCGACGAAATGCCGCTTAGGATAGAAAGTTGCTGTTTTTCGATTATGTCTTCATGGATGTTTAGATAATATTATTTTGATAAACGTTTGTGAAGACGGATTTGATTTTGATGTCGTTACAGCGGCGTTTCGGGCATCGGACGCACGTGCACGGACCCCGTGCACGAGGCCGTGTGTGCCCTGCCGACAGTGCGTTGTTTCTCTTTGCAAAGATCATATTTTTGTATGAAATTTCTTGAGCACGTGGGGGCAACCTCTGCCCCCATGCTCCTAAAATTTCACGGCTTTTTGTTGAGCGAGCGCGGAGAAATTCGACGTGCACCGCTCAGCCTACTGTGCATTCAGCCTTTTTTTGTCGCTGAAACGGACTTCGTGCGCGCACACCACTCAACGAAGACCCGTTCCAGGACCTGGGACATGTCGACCTATACCTAGACTACCCGAGGGACCAACCTCGAGTCATGGCGTGGCCCGACGAGCGAGCCACGGAGGTGGAACCGTGCGTACGAGGGCGCGCGGGCGCGCTCGCGCAGCAGGCCGCCCGTAGGTGCGGGGCTATGTGCGCTATTTTGGCACAGCGTATCGCTGCATGGCCGTGTCCTAGACCTACCCCAGGACCCCCCCAGCTACGTGCACGAGCACGGGACTTTTTGTTGTGTGTGCGGCGCTCAATCGAGCGAGAACGCATGCGTTGCCACGCGGTATCGGAAATTTCCGATACGCGTTCTGTGGACACGACACGGACACGATTTCGAACCCGAGAGTATACGAGCGCATCACGTTGGTCGAGACCAACGTGTATGCCGATTTTTGCGGGTTCATTTGGTGTATATCTCATTTTGGGTCGTTGTGTGAAAAATGAGTTTTCTTTAAATATGAATTTTTGAGTTTGAATGTGATATTTTGATTTCCAGCAATTTAACTTATAAAATCTGAGTTTTCAGTACCTACATGAGTTTTTGGATTTGTGGGAACCAACCCTTGGGTTTATTTCATATTTTCCTATCAATTATGAGCATTTGCACTTTTCTCTATAGCTATGTATATGTATATATATAAGACCCCGTTGAAACCCATTGCAAGCCTATATATGCGTGAGAATGGGTCGAGGGGAGTTAGTTCCAGATTTTTGATTCTTTAAATTATTTCAAACCATTGCCAATCTTTCCAATTGAGCACTTGTATATATATATATATATATATATATATATATATATATATATATATATATATATATATATAATATATATATAGTTTTCCTAATTGCTTATATGTATAAATAGTATATTAATTTGTGGTATACCACGGTTATGTTTGGATGTTTTAATCTCAGAATTTACTCATTTCAGTAAGCTCCAGGACACACACACACACACACACACACACACACACACACACACACACACACAATCAATTGTTAGAATTAAGGTTTGGTTTGAATTGTAAATACACATGTGTGTATATATACCTATGTGTGCATAGTTTGTATGCTGGAGAACCTTCTTTGAATAGATCGTAGTTGTGGTAGTAACTATAGGAGTCCTAGGACAGATTTGGTTTGTCATTTTGAGCCTAGTTTAGTCGAATTGGCCGGCAAGTTGACCAAATTGACAAAAGTCAACTTTGGGTCAAACTTGATCCAATTCAACTCAAACGAACTCCAAATGACCTAGAATTTTGTGTATGACCTAAAAGTTAGTAGACGGACTAGTTGACCAGGTTTGACCAGAGTTGACCGAGGGTTGACTTTGACCAAAAAGGGCCTAGAAGCATCTAGTCTTGCATTGTAGATATTTTTTTTGATATTTTAGACTTGGTTGTGACATGTGTATAGTTTAAATAGGTTTATACTGCCCCAATTTAGCTACACTTCATCATCAGCAGTTCAGTTGCCAGGCGAGTACATTCTCTGATCTTTTCATACTTCTTTGGATATGTTCTCTTGTTATAGACTAGTATACTTGATGCTGACACGATGTTCACACGGATTAGTACCCTCTGGATCTTTTCATGCGATGTTATCCCCTCAGATACATCGAGTATATCATGTTTATGTACTTTATCATGGCCATCATGTACTCCATGTATTCATATTTATCCATGTGCACTCATGTGTTATTCATGTACACTCATGACCATATGAGCCCCATGTATAAAGTAGTTGTTATCCATGTGCAATAACATATCATGTCTTGATCCTTGTGTATTGATTGGGGGCAGGGAGAGTGTAGTTGGTTATGTGATCATTATCCCCAGTAGGTATCCATGTGCAACTCCATAGTTTATCCATGTGCAACCCAAACCGTTTACATAACCAATTCATGCTCTAAATCACGTAGATGGTTACATTTCTCTATTTATCATATTTATACCTCATCTTATAGTCTCTCTTGTTGATTTTCTTTACGGCGGTTCATGTATAGTTTTCTATAGCTTGCTTTATATGTCCAATCCTGATATGAACTGTTGTGAGAGATATGTGCTCGTTCCGTCCTGACTGGGCATGTTAAAAATTTTACAGGTGACGATGAAGAGTTCTGCCCTACTTATTATGGCATTGGCTTAGATGACACTGGTGACGTGGACCCTCAGGAGGATCCAGCAGTCGCCGAGGGCTTGCCTATAGTCTAGCTGAGACTTAGTTTCTTTTTATTGTCTTTCTATTTGAGACATTATGGGTTGTACTTGAGTTAGCTTTCTGGTGGTTTACACCTAGACTTCTATTTATGTTGTGACTCTCTTGTGATTTTCTATTCTATTCTATCTTAGTGTCATGATTGAGTACTTATTATTTTACTCTCCATTCGGAGTTTATTCTAGATTGTGTTAGATATGGTGACCCAGGACAGCGTTCTACCACCGACACTGCGGCGTAGGCTGGGCGTATTCACTTCTCATGCCCTTTCACTGGGTGCGGGTTGTGACAATCCCATTGTCTGTCAACTATACCAAAGAGGTCAAATGTCAAAGTCTGGTGGACTATGCACAGCACCGACTGGAGGGATGGTATGTCCAAAGCTTAACCTTTGGAGGGCGCATCGAGATGGTTCGATCAGTTATTTATGTCATTTTCTGATTCTGGTTGCAGACACTCATGCTTCCGACTGCGACCATTAGTAAAATTGAAAAACTATGTGCTGACTTTATATGGAGAGGAGGCTTACACTCTATAGGATGGATGACTCTTTGCAGACCTCGAAAGGAGGGAGGTGTTGGTTTGCAGTCCTTACGGACCCTGCGAGAGACTGTGGGACTGAGACAAGCTTGACAATTTCTTGCCTAAGATTCCTTGTGGACGGTTTGGATGAAGGACATGTATTTGAAGGACCAGACTTTCTGGGAAACATGAGTCAATAGAAAAGACTCTGTTACTTGGAAGAACTTACTTTCTCACAGTACTACATTGAATAGACTTATTTTCAGAGTGATAAAAGATGGAGAAACTAATGATTTATTGTGTGATCCTTGGATCAACCATTAGAGCTTGGTGGATCGAGTAGGATGGCAATCGTTGCCAGCGACGGAAAAGAGACCCCGGGTGAGTGCTATTCTATGGGAGGGTGCATGGAGAGCGGATCTTCACCCTATGACACGATAGTTTAGCCAGGAGATTAAGAGGTCCAGGTGGATTCTCAGAGTCTGAATGGAGACCGATGGGTGTGGACGAATACTGGACAACACAATTTTTCTCAATCGATTATTTATGCACCAATTAGGGAGGTTCATCCTCCTATGGAGCTGGCCCCAGTGGTATGGAATAAGGGGGTGGCCTCCAAAATGCAATTTTGCCTATACAAACTTTACCTTGGGAGGTTGCTTATTCGGGATCGCTTGGTGATGTTTGATGTACAGGTTTCATCGCTATTGTGTGAGCTGTGCAAACAAGATCATAAATCTATGAAGCACATCTTCTTTAGATGTTCGTTCTCATTATCCATTTGGCAACATCAGTGCTCTCAACTCAGCATGCAGACTCATGGTCCCCGAATTTGGAGGGAGGAGGTGGCAGATATCATGGCTGAAAGGAGTCAGGGTTTCCAGTGGTACACTACAGTAAGGATTCGGTTAGCGACTGCTGTCTGGCATATATGGAAAGAAAGAAATAACAGAGTTTTTGAGCTGGTGACTACACCCATTATTGGGATGATTCACAACATAGAATATGATGTAAAAGTGATGGAAAACTTCAAGTCTCCTCCAAAATAGTTTGTAAACTCTTCTATTTATTATAAATACAATGTAACCTTTTCCAATATATATATATATATATATATATATATATATATATATATATATAGGCTAAATTGCTAATTGCTACCCTCAACTATATCACTTTTTCAAGTTGATACCCTAAACTTTTTTTCGTAACAGATTGCTACCTCACTATAATTAGACTACTTAGTACCCCTAACAACGTTAACAACAAAGATAAAAAGACGAAAAAGACCTTGCTCTCTTAAAGATCCTGTACGAATAGAAAGAATAGTTAGAAATCCGGTTTAATTAGCAATTTTGAAAGAACCGGTGTCTCTCTCTCTCTCATTTGATCTTCACCCGATCCCAAAGAAGGTGAAATCTCTACACATTCCTCATGCCATATCCATCTCTAAGCATTTGATCTTAGGATTTTAATTTTTTAATTTTCTGATTTAGGATTTCTGACATTTTTCTAAATTAGGTTTTTCCGACCTATCTACATTTGTAATCCATAATTTTTGTGTTAATATTTTGATGCATGAGTTTCGATTTTTAGGGTTTTGATTTTTGATTCTCTGACTTAGGGTTTTTTTGACATATGAAGTCAATTTAGGGTTTATATTGAGTATCTGAATTTATATCTTTTGACATAAATAAGTCCACTTAGGGTGTTCATATTTGGATTTTCTTACGGTTTTTCTGAGTAATCCATAATGCACGTGTGTTGTTTGTTCTAATGTATAGAAAGGTTGTCGGGACCACATAACATGTGCTATATGTATGTGGTGGGCACCTGATTGCTAACTGTATATGGTGGGCATATGATACAGTATTTGTTCATTGTGTGGGGGACCTAATGCTCTTTACTTTGTGTAAACAATACACATAGTAAGCAATACATCAAGTAAGATTGTATATTGTATTTTTAATGATTCTTACCTCTCTTTATTGTGTAGATGATATGGTCTATTAGACTACACCATGGTGGTCATTTTTCTACAAGTACAGATTGGAGATATGTTGGTGGTACGGAGAACACTAGTATCATTGACTTGGATAGAATGTCTCTTCAAGAAATATTTGGTTGGTTGAGAGAATTAGGGTACAATGGTCCTTGTAGAATATTCCATATAAGCAAGTCCAAGAAATGTCTTATGCTTTTGGATACAGATGAGAAAGTGTGTAACACCCAGTTTTCTAAATGAGGATAATTTTGAAATTTTGTGTTTTTGATTATTTAATTATGATATTTAAATAATAATATAATTTTTGGTGATTTTTAATCATTTAAAAACTATTTAAAAACTGTTTTAAGTCATGACTTGTGATTTTGATGTGCTGCTAGTGAAACCCTAGAGACTGCATGACCTAGAGCCTAACCATGTCATTAGGATGATTTATTATCATTTTTAGCCTAGGGGTAATTTGGTTATTTTGGCTTATTAGAATTATTGATTAAAATATTGGATTGGTGAATTCTAATTTGACTTTGACTTGCTGAGACTAGTAGACTAGCCTAGAACCTAACCCTAGCTATGGTAACCCTAGTCTAACTTGAATTAACCCATTTTAGTCATTAGAGATTAGTTTTAGAATGAGAGGATTAAGTTTAGTGTAATTAAGTCATGACTTATGGTTTTATGAAATGGCTTATGACTTCATGACTTAAATGATCATGACTTAAGCCCATGGGCCAATTTAGGAAACCCTAACCCTAATTATGCAACCCATGGCCAGCCATAGGAGAACCCCCCTATTTAATGTCATGTTGAGGTGTTCTTGCCTCTTTTAGTGCTTGACCTAGTTTTTGAAGAAAAGGTATTTTCTTCCCTTCCAAAAATCCTAATAAATTCATTTTAATTCCTTTTTAACCCTAGTCTTTTGCAATAGGACCTAATTTCTGGTTGTTTACTATTTTTGGAGGATCATCTCAGTTTTTGGTTCATTTGGAGCTTGGGAGTTACAATTTAGAATCCTTCCATTTGGGGCTTCTTGGAGGATTGACACTCATAGGTAAAAACCCTCAAATTGTGTTTTATTCCTGATTTTAGTGCATGATAGCTTAGGTATAGGTGTCCCCTAGCTACTGTAGAAATTTTGTGTCATTTGCATTAGGTTTCGTGTCCATATCGGACACGTATCAAACCTATAGGCTAGGTGTTCGATGAAATGCTCCTTAGGGATTTATTTTTGTATTTTAAAAATCTAATTTTATGAATCCCTAGATCTAGGTGTGTATGTTAATTTTTGTGAAGGGTGTTTGGTATTTTAGTGTCCTATTGTGTCAGATTTTTGAGTTGGACACGCTGTGCACGCACGTACACTGTGTCCTGCATCACGGGGTCAATAACTCCCGACACAGGACACGTGGATACACCAATTTTGGTGAGGGTGATGGGGAATTGTCTGTCACCATCCTCCCAAAATTTGGGAGCATTTGGTTGCGTGTGCGAGGAGAAATCCTCCCCGCACTGGCCGCGCGGCCTGCCGTTGCGCGCGCAGAAACGCAACTGATACGCTGTTAACACGAACACGACACATGTCGAAGATACTGTGCAGGCTATCCTAGGGGTAGCCCTACCCATGGCACACGTGTAGCAAGGCCACGTGTCACCACGTGGCCTGTGTCACGTGCGGGACACGCGTGCATACGTGCACGATGCAGCGCACTGTCCTGTGCGCGTGTGAGTGTTTGGACACGCCTGTGTCCACTTGGTTGAATACGAAGGCTTGGGCTGACACGTGTACACTTGTCTCATATGTTACCAACCAATTAATTTGCATTTTATCATGTTTTAATAGATCGAATTCCATTTTTCCTATGTTCGACTGATACATGCATTTCAGTTTGAATTCCCGATATTAAATTCCATTTTGAACTGATTTCTTGATGTTTATTTGTCCTATTAAATTCATCTACAAGTGTATTAACTACTGCTAGTTCAGATTTGCGTATTAGATTTGGTTGTGGTCAAGAGTAATGGATTTTGATTATGAGATTGGGATGTTCAAATAGGCCGACTGATACATGGTTCAGGAAATGGGAAATTAATTTTCAGTCCTATTTTAAAACTGATTTGATGATTTATTTGCCATGTTTAATTCCTATACATGTGTGTTAGATACTTAAGTGTTAGTTTGTAGTTGTGGTAGAGCATTTGAATATGGGAATTCGAATTTGGGTATTGATGGCTATAACTGTCATTTGGGTTCTTCCCTGGAAACCAAAACTGAGAATTTCTTACTAGCATTTGATTCAAATTCCTAAACATTTGTTAATTCCCCATTTGTTAGTTTACTGTTAGTTGGGGTTATCAATGTGAAGGGGTTTTTGAATTGAATGGGGATGGGTCTTTAAGTTAACTGTTAATCTTTATAAACTGTCATATTAAACTCAATTCCTGGAAAAAAAAAAACCTATTATTGAATTGCCATTTGCCATGTTCCTTTACTGATTTGCATAAACCTGAAATTGTTCGCTGCTCTATGGAAACACACATACTCTCTAAAGTTCCACACCACTGAACTGTCATGCCCTCACTCACTGTTAGCTGGTAGTTAGCACTCATGTGGATCACACACACACTTGTACACATAGACACAAACATACATGTCCACACCCTCAATAACTCTAACTGCCACCTTAACACACTTTGACACATTCTCTATTGATTCACTGATTTCCTATTTCATAATTTCTATGTTTTTCTTTCACCCTATCACCTAATCACTATTGACACATTACACTCTACTGTTCACATGTACACACACACACACACACCTTGACACAAGCACATGTATTCCTCTCCTATCACCCTATATATATATATATATATATATATATATATATATATATATATATATATATATATATATATATATATATATATATATATATATATGTATGTATGTGATATATCAATATAGCCTAAGTGCGTTCCTTATATAAATTAAATATATTATTGATATATGTATATGTGTGAAATGTGTGTGAACTATACTAAATTAGATTAATATTGAAATGTGTGAGAATATATGTAATGTGTGAATATGTGATTAGCCTATGGCCTATAGCCTATGGCTCATAGCCTGTGTGTATGGCTTGAATGCCAGTATAGGAGTGCTGTTGGCTTATATAGCCTAGATATTGTGTGTGTATGCTAGAATAGGCTGGTTAGGCTTGGTGAGACTTGTTTGGCTTAGGCTTGACCTAGTTTGACTAGTGTAGTTTGACTAGAGTTGGCCGAGGGTTGACTTTAGCCTAGATTGACCCCAAACATCATGTAGATGCATTGTAGCAGTCTATTATATTATTTTAGACTTGTAGTGACTTGTACTGTTCTATAGGAGACAGATACCACTCCTCGGACAGTAGATTCTCTCAGATACTCAGGATATCAGGCGAGTACATTCTCTGATCATTTCATATCTTGTTTAGGATTATATTTTTTGCTTTAGATTACTTTACATGATGCTGACACGTTGGAAACACGAATTAGTACTATATGGATCTTGTCGTGCGATGTTATACCCTTAGCGGATACATCAGGTATTTTATGTTCGTGTATTTTATCATGAGCATCGTGTACTCCTTGTGTTCGTGCTTTTCGTATACAAATCGTGTAAAATCGTGTATACTCATGTGCTCACATGATCTTTGTGTACGACTATACTTCGTGTGCAATAACATAACTTGGCTAGATCCTTGTGTATTGATTGGGGCGGAGGAGTAGAAGTGGTTATGTATTCAATCTAGTAGATTACTCGTGTGCAACCTCTTTAGATTACTCGTGTGCAACATCATGTCGTTTACATAACCGTCTTGTACTCTGAATCACTAGCACTGTTAGTTCTCATATATATTGTATCTATTTACTTACAGTCTTTCTTTTTACATCATGTTGTTCTTCAGTTTCCTGTATCTTACTCTCTAGCATGTTTATATTTCCTAACATGTTATGATTTGTTGAGATGTACTGTACTCGCTCCCGTCCTGACTGGACTTGTTAAAAATTTTACAGAGGACGAGGATGGCTCTGGTGTCTACCTATTGTGGTGCAGTTATAGACAACACTTGTGACTTGGACCCACTTGCAGTAGAGGATCTACCACCAGTGGTTTAGGCTGCTAGCTTAGACTCTTACCTTGTCTTCTCATTGATACACATTATTGTATATACTGGGAGTTTGTTTTATCTGATGTTTATGGAGATGTTATCTTAGACACTTAGACTTCTCTGGTTGTATCTCTGTGGATCTTATTTCATTTTCATATCTATCTATCTATCTATCTATCTTTCTATCTTATCATTCTGCCTTAGATGTGATTGAGACTGTATTATGCTATGTCACCGCCATTCGTAGTGTATATACTGTACAGGTACCTTTATACTGTTAGATGATTAACCTAGGACAGCGTTCTACCGCCGACACTGCAGCATAGGCTGGACGTAACCACTTCTCGTGCCCTTACTCTAGGGTGCGGGTCGTGACATGTTTTTAGTGGTGGCCTATGCAGGTCGAGTTTATGTAGTGGTATTCGAACTAGAGTATCACTACAGCCTGCAGTAGAATTAGGATATGTTTGAGGGTACTCAATCACACTAGGAAAAACTCTTAATCCGATTCATTTTATCTAAACTTGTTGTTTATTGTCTTCCCTTGAATATAAAATATCCTCCTTTGATTTTTCGCTTCATTCTCAGTGATTGCTTCATGTTTTGATCTGTCTTCATGATGGTTATGGAGACACGATCTCATCGCTCCGGTCTGGAGGATACTATCGAGAGGCTGGCCACCTCTCGTCCTGTTCAGCAGGGCCTCGAGACCACAGCTCCTGTTGTGCTGACTCAGGTTGGCATTTCTGCTACATTGGAGGTGCACCTCCGCCTGTATAGAGACCTTTTTCCCGTCACTCCCGATTTTTCTCAGCGGCAGCGGTTCATGCAGCATCAGCAGCAGGTCAGGAAAACCAGCACGGGCGAGCTTTCGCCAGAACAGTCGAGGATGCACAGGCTATTGGAGATCTTGCTGCAGGTTTCGAACTTCTCGATTCCATTTTCGTAATTGCCTCTCATAACTCTCTTGAAATTCGATCCCATCCGTTCCTTGTTGACTGATCAATTTTGTTCTATTATTCTTGTGTTATGTTTGTTTTCTTCTGAGAAAATCATATGGGCTAGGTCACCTCAGTTATGGGATATAGAATCTTCGATGGTCATATTAGCTGGCATAGTGAGGACATATAGTCAGATTTTGGACGTATTTTTCGGGTGTGGGAAGTTAAGGTTTTCGCCGTCACATGCGGCAATGCGAAAATTTTAAATACCATGAACCTAGAGGTATGTACCTTAGTCAAGGACTCTGTGATTATCGTAGCCTTGCTCACTAGCATGACGAAGACTCTGAACAACATGATTTTAGACAGACGCATATGATTATCATACCCTTCTGTTGTTATAAAAAATTGTATTCCATCATCAAATAACTTAGGAGTAGGGATATTTAGTTTTGTAGAGCTTATTCATATGTAGTTCTTTCATAGTGTAATGATATGATGACTTGTAGAGTATCTGTACCCTAGAGATGATAGTTAGCATTGGTATTAGAATAGTAACCCATTGTAGATGATTTCTCTATTATTTATAATACCAACCAGTTTACATATAGGATGTTAGTATGCCTACAGCCTTGATGATTTATTATTATTTTTCCCTTACCCTTTCCAGTGAGGCACCCATGACCAGAGCCTGTCCTTGAGTATAGTTGCAGTTCACCTAAGACTGAGAGGTCTATATATACATATAAATTGCAGATGACATTGGCATATGGGATATGGGTTGGTTGGTATCTATAGGCCATTGTTGTATAGGGTATTGACATGTTGTTTAGCCTATATTTGGTTCAGTTTTCTATTTTAGTTAAGTTCTCTTGTGTTGAGTTTAGTCATGTTTGATCAACCTTTATAGGCAGTGTGCAGACCCTTCACTAGATACCCTGTCCCCTTGGTTCAGACCTGTACAAGTTGTTCACTGCACTCAAATTTCATTATCTACCATGTTGCATCATAGGTTTCACTGGACCATTGTTCAGACCCTAATTATTGACTCACCAATATAACCATCAACCCCTTACCATATTCTGCATATCTGGAGAGTTAGTATCATGCATACTAGAGGTCTGCACTCACCACTTGGGACAGTTCACTGTTCTGTCCCAGTACACCCTACAGTATCTGACCCCTTCATTGGAGTGATAGGCATGTGGTAGGGAGTATGTGTTATTAGACCTTGAGTAGATTTGAGGTGATGAGGGTTAATATATATATAGTTTGTATATATATATAATGTATTTTAATTTGGTATGTAGCCTGCACTCATTTGCAGTATACTGCCTATTGCATTCCCTATACACCAGTTTGGTTCACTTCTTTCAGACCACTGTCCTGCATGTAGTTAGTTCAGCCAGATAGAGATGAGAGGCCAGGTTGATCTAGAGGCATGTTTCAGTCACCATGTAGGTTTCCTTTTACTTTGACTTTACAAGTGGACCCAAATGTCCTGTCCTTTAGTTTATAATTTCAGTCTCCTTAGCATCATTTCCCTTTTGCCTACACTGATGAATTCAGACCATTCATCATTAGCCTAATTTCTAAGCATTTGTTCAGTCACTTATAAGTTTAGTCTACTTTAACCCTTGGTTGATCAGTTATATATATATATATATATATATATATATATATATATATATATATATATATATATATATATATATATATATATATATATATATATATATATATAGATGATATACTTAGGATATATGTGATGGGTTGTTGTTCTTGAGCATATATATATATATATATATATATATATATATATATATATATATATATATATATATATATATATATATATATATATATATATGTGGTATTTGGGATTGGTGTGCTTAGCTTGTAGGTATTTAGTTATGGGTGACTTGATAGGATTGGGAAGTTAAGAACTAGCCTATTTTAGAGTTTCTTTTTTTGCTAAATTCTAGTTGCCAACACTTAGGTAGCTAGCATAGGTAAAATCCTAAGAAGTTGACCAGTTGATGACCAAGTACTTGGATGTTGAGAAATTGACTAGTGGTTGACCCTTGACTATGTTTGACCTAGAAGGAGTACTACCGTCTTAAATTTCGAGGACGAAATTTTTCTAAGGTGGGTAGACTTGTAACACCCAGTTTTCTAAATAAGGGTAATTTTGAAATTTTGTGTTTTTAATTATGATATTTAAATAATAATATGATTTTTGGTGATTTTTAATCATTTAAAAACTATTTTAAAACTGTTTTAAGTCATGACTTGTGATTTTGATGTGCTGCTAGTGAAACCCTAGAGACTGCATGACCTAGAGCCTAACCATGTCATTAGTATGATTTATTATCATTTTTAGCCTAGGGATAATTTGGTCATTTTGGCTTATTAGAATTATTGATTAAAATATTGGATTGGTGAATTCTAGTTTGACTTTGACTTGCTGAGATTAGTAGACTAGCCTAGAACCTAACCCTAGCTATGGTAACCCTAGTCTAACTTGAGTTAACCCATTTTAATCATTAGAGATTAGTTTTAGAATGAGAGGATTAAGTTTAGTGTAATTAAGTCATGACTTATGGTTTTATGAAATGGCTTATGACTTCATGACTTAAATGATCATGACTTAAGCCCATGGGCCAATTTAGGAAACCCTAACCCTAATTATGCAACCCATGGCTAGCCATAGGAGAACCCCCCCCCCCCCCCCCCCCCATTTAATGTCATGTTGAGGTGTTCTTGCCTCTTTTAGTGCTTGACCTAGTTTTTGAAGAAAAGGTATTTTCTCCCCTTCCAAAAATCCTAATAAATTCATTTTAATTCCTTTTTAACCCTAGACTTTTGCATTAGGACCTAATTTCTGGTTGTTTACTATTTTTGGAGGATCATCTCAGTTTTTGGTTCATTTGGAGCTTGGGAGTTGCTATTTGGAATCCTTCCATTTGGGGCTTCTTGGAGGATTGACACTCATAGGTAAAAACCCTCAAATTGTGTTTTTTCCTGATTTTAGTGCATGATAGCTTAGGTATAGGTGTCCCCTAGCTACTATAGAAATTTCGTGTCATTTGTATTAGGTTTCGTGTCCGTATCGGACACGTATCAAACCTATAGGCTAGGTGTTCGATGAAATGCCCCTTAGGAATTTATTTTCGTATTTTGAAAATCTAATTTCATGAATCCCTAGATCTAGGTGTGTATGTTAATTTTTGTGAAGGGTGTTTGGTATTTTAGTGTCCTATTGTGTCGGATTTTCGAGTTGGACATGATGTGCACGCACGTACACTGTGTCCTGCATCACGGGGTCAATAACTCCCGACACAGGACACGTGGACACACCAATTTTGGTGAGGGTGATGGGGCATTGTCTGTCACCATCCTCCCAAAATTTGGGAGCATTTGGTTGCGTGTGCGAGGAGAAATCCTCCCCGCACTGGCCGCGCGGCCTGCCGTTGCGCACGCAGAAACGCAACTAATACGCTGTTAGCACGGACACGACACGTGTCAAGGATGCTGTGCAGGCTATCCTAGGGGTAGCCCTACCCATGGCGCATGTGTACGCAAGGCCACGTGTCACCACGTGGCCTGTGTCATGCGCGGGACACGCGTGCACGACGCAGCGCACTGTCCTGTGCGCGTGTGAGTGTTTGTGTGTGTTTGGACACGCCTGTGTCCACTTGGTTGGACACGAAGGCTTGGGTTGACACGTGTACACTTGTCTCATATGTTACCAACCAATTAATTTGCATTTTATCATGTTTTAATAGATCGAATTCTATTTTTCCTTTGTTCGACTGATACATGCATTTCAGTTTGAATTCCCGATATTAAATTCCATTTTGAACTGATTTCTTGATGTTTATTTGTCCTATTAAATTCATCTACAAGTGTATTAACTACTGCTAGTTCAGATTTGCGTATTAGATTTGGTTGTGGTCAAGAGTAATGGATTTTGATTATGAGATTGGGTTGTTCAAATAGGCCGACTGATACATGGTTCATGAAGTGGGAAATTGATTTTCATTCCTGTTTTAAAACTGATTTGATGATTTATTTGCCATGTTTAAATTCCTATACATGTGTGTTAGATACTTAAGTGTTAGTTTGTAGTTGTGGTAGAGCATTTAAATATGGGAATTCGAATTTGGGTATTGATGGCTATAACTGTCATTTGGGTTCTTCCCTGGAAACCAAAACTGAGAATTTCTCACTAGCATTTGATTCAAATTCCTGAACATTTGTTAATTCCCCATTTGTTAGTTCATTGTTAGTTGGGGTTATCAATGTGAAGGGATTTTTGAATTGAATGGGGATGGGTCTTTAAGTTAACTGTTAATCTTTATAAACTGTCATATTAAACTCAATTCCTGAAGAAAAAAACCTATTGTTGAATTGTCATTTGCCATGTTTCTTTACTGATTTGCATAAACCTAAAATTGTTCACTGTTCCATGGAAACACACATACTCTCTAAAGTTCCACACCACTGAACTGTCATGCCCTCACTCACTGTTAGCTGGTAGTTAGCACTCATGTGGATCACACACACACACTTGTATACATAGACACAAACATACATGTCCACACCCTTAATAACTCTAACTGCCACCTTAACACATTTTGACACATTCTCTATTGATTCACTGATTTCCTGTTTCTTAATTTCTATGTTTTCCTTTCACCCTATCACCTAATCACTATTGACACATTACACTCTACTGTTCACATGTACACACACACGCACCTTGACACAAGCACATGTATTCCTTTCCTATCACCCTATGTATATATATATATATATATATATATATATATATATATATATATATATATATATATATATATATATATATATATATATATATGATATATCAATGTAGCCTAAGTGTGTTCCTTATATAAATTAAATATATTATTGATATATGTATATGTGTGAAATGTGTGTGAACTATACTAAATTAGATTAATATTGAAATGTGTGAGAATATATGTAATGTGTGAATATGTGATTAGTCTATGACCTATAGCCTATGGCTCATAGCCTGTGTGTATGGCTTGAATGCCAGTGTAGGAGTGCTGTTGGCTTGTATAGCCTAGATATTGTGTGTGTATGCTAGAATAGGCTGGTTAGGCTTGGTGAGACTTGTTTGGCTTAGGCTTGACCTAGTTTGACTAGTGTAGTTTGACTAGAGTTGACCGAGGGTTGACTTTAGCCTAGATTGACCCCAAACATCATGTAGATGCATTGTAGCAGTCTATTATATTATTTTAGACTTGTAGTGACTTATACTGTTCTATAGGAGACAGACACCACTCCTCGGACAGTAGATTCTCTCAGATACTCAGGATACCAGGCGAGTACATTCTCTGATCATTTTATATCTTATTTAGGATTATATTTCCTGCTTTAGAATACTTTACATGATGCTGACACATTGGAAACACGGATTAGTACTATATGGATCTTGTCGTGCGATGTTATACCCTTAGCGGATACATCGGATATTTCATGTTCGTGTACTTTATCATGAGCATCGTGTACTCCTTGTGTTCGTGCTTTTCGTGTACAAATTGTGTGAAATCGTGTATACTCATGTGCTCAAATGATCTTCATGTATGACTATACTTCGTGTGCAATAACATAACTTGGCTAGATCCTTGTGTATTGATTGGGGCGGGGGAGTAGAAGTGGTTATGTATTCAATCTAGTAGATTACTCGTGTGCAACCTCTTTAGATTACTCGTGTGCAACATCGTGCCGTTTACATAACCGTCTTGTACTCTGAATCACTAGCACTGTTAGTTCTCATATATATTGTATCTATTTACTTACAATCTTCCTTTTTACATCATGTTGTTCTTCAGTTTTCTGTATCTTACTCTCTAGCATGTTTATATTTCCTAACCTATTATGATTTGTTGAGATGTACTGTACTCACTCTCGTCCTGACTGGACTTGTTAAAAATTTTACAGAGGACGAGGATGGCTCTGGTGTCTACCTATTATGGTGCAGTTATAGACAACACTTGTGACTTGGACCCACTTGCAGTAGAGGATCTACCACCAGTGGTTTAGACTGCTAGCTTAGACTCTTACCTTGTCTTCTCATTGATACATTATTGTATATACTAGGAGTTTGTTTTATCTGATGTTTATGGAGATGTTATCTTAGACACTTAGACTTCTCTGGTTGTATCTCTGTGGATCTTATTTCATTTTCATATCTATCTATCTATCTATCTTTCTATCTTATCATTCTGCCTTAGATGTGATTGAGACTGTATTATGCTATGTCACCTCCATTCGGAGTGTATATACTGTACAGGTACCTTTATACTGTTAGATGATTGACTAGGACAGCGTTCTACCGCCGACACTGCGGTGTAGGCTGGACGTAACCACTTCTCGTGCCCTTACTCTAGGGTGTGGGTCGTGACAAAGTGTTGGAGATGTTCAATACTAGGAACACTGACAACAAAAGTGAAAATATTGTGGATGTATTTGTTGAACATCTTGATGGTCAAAACAACGAGCTCCCTGAAACGACGGACCCAAGTCATATTGAGCAGCTTGACGGATACATTGCCACACAAGGGTCAAGAGTCATGTGCACAAAAAATGAAGCTGCTGGTGAAAGTGGTATGAATATACACAAATATTCTTTTTACTTCTATTGCTACTATTTTTTTTGTTTTATATTTATTGATTTAACTATTTTCTATCTTAGGAAATAATGAAGATGTGGATGATGACTATGTGAATGAAGAAGAGGGTGATGAAGATGAAGATGTGGGTGATGATGACTATGTGAATGAAGAAGGAAGTGAAGAAACCGAAGAGAGTGAAGAAAGTGATAAAAGATCCGATGCGGAAGATGAAGATGATGCACACATTAGAGAAAATATAGATAATGTCGAGATACCAGAATTTGTTGAAAGTGAGTATGAGGACTCCGATGATATCAGAAGCATTTATGAAGACGATGAATTTGGACAGTCTAGGCCCAAGTTTCCAGAGTTCAACGATGTAAGGGACTTAAAAGAGCCATCATTTATTGTGGGAATGGAGTTTCAAAGTTCAAGTGACTTTACTAGACTTTATATCAGTTCAGTTTCATATCAGTTGGACTTTATATCAGTCAGTTACTTTATACAGTCAGTTGGACTATATACAGTTCAGTTCAATTCAGTTGGACATTTCAGTTGCTTGCTAGTACATTTTTAAAAGTACATTTATGTACTAGACTTCATAGCTACATTTCAGTTGCTTCTTTATAGCTACATTTCAGTTTGGACTTTATATTTCAGTCTAGTACATTTTAGTTGGACTTTATACATTTTAGTTGAACTTTATATTTCAGTCTAGTACATTTTAGTTGGACTTTATACATTTTAGTTGTACATTGCAGGGCCTTCTTGAGGCTTTCAAACAGATCATGCCTGAGGATAATCATAGGTATTGTGTTAGGCACCTTCATGCAAACTTCAGGGACAGTAGCTACAGAGGGGGCAAGCTAAGAAACATGTTGTGGAATATTGCAAGAGCTCACACTGTTCTAAATTAGAATTTCCATATGAAGGCTATGGAGCAGGAGAACAAAGAAGCATAGACATGGTTGACAAAGTTGAACAAAGTGCAATGGTGTAGGGCATTCTTCATTGAGTACTTGAAATGTAATCAGTTGACAAACAACATATCTGAAGCTTTTAACAGGTACATTTTATTACCAAGAGAAAAGCCAATCCTCACAATGTTGGAGATGATAAGAAGATTGCTATTGAAAAGATTTCAAGAGAAAAGAGAGAAGATAGAAAGATTGAGCAACAATTTGTTGTGTCCAAACATACAGAAGAAGTTGGATGAGAGGAAGGACAAATCTAGAGGATGTACAGTAACATATGCAGGAAATAAGTCAAGTTTTGAAGTTTCACATGAGAGTGGAATTTATACTGAACACAAACAGTAGGATATGTGACTGCAAATTATGGAAACTTTCTGGAATTCCTTGTTTGCATGCAATAGCAGCAATACACCATCTCAGGAAACAACCAGAAAATTATGTTGATGAATGCTATCACATTAGTACTTAGAAAAAGTGCTATTCTGAGATGATTTTTCCAATACCAGATAGCAGATTCTGGCCTCCTGGCGTAGGTGATCCTATATGTGCACCACTATTTGTTAAAAAAAGACCAGGACGTCCAAAGAAGGCAAGAAACAAGAAAAATGATGATCTCCCCCCCCCCCAAAAAAAAAAATAGATATGCAATGAGGAGAACTGGAGTTGTAATGAAATGTTCTAAATGCCAACAAACAGGCCACAACAAGAGGAAGTGTCAGAATGCACCTGTTGATTATGTAAAGAAGGCTAGCAAGTTGGCAAGAGGAAGGCATGAAGAGAATGTTCAAGGCACAGTTAGGGAGGGTGAAAATGAAGTTAGGGAGGGTGGAAATGAACATGGAGTTGAACAACAAATAAGTAGAGAATCATCATCAACAACTAGAGGAAGGGGGAGAATAGAGGTTGGTTAATAGGTCACCACCTGGAAAGAGAGTGTTACCAAAATTCGTGCCAAGAAGAGGGGTTAATGTAATAGCTGCTTCAAGTCAGGTATGGATATCAATATATAGCTACTATAATATGTGATTGTTATGAATAGCTACTAATGTATGGGTATCAATATATAGCTACTAACACACAGTTAACACTTTTTAGGAAACACATGGAGTTCAACCCACAATGTTCACACAATCACTAGCGGGGCAGCAGTCTGGAGTTCTACCCACTGTATCAAAGAATTCGTGTACTGTTATGTAAATAAAATTGCACTAACCTATTTTGTTAAATCTCCAAATTTATTTTACAGCAGATAGGAGTTTGTAAATAAAATTGCACTAACCTATTTTGTTTTTTTCCCAGAAAAGTCAGGTGGATGCCATGACTTTTGATGGTGGCAGGACTTTGGATGATAATAGTATTTTGTATGGTGGCCACAACAAGTTGGATGATAACAGTATTTTGATAACAAGTTGTATGGTGGCAGGACTTTGGATGATAACAGTATTTTGTATGGTGGCCACAACAAGTTGGATGCTAACATTATTTTGTATCAAAATGTGGATGATATCAGTTTTTTTGTATCAAACTTTGGATGAATTCCTACTTTTTTGTATCAAAATATGGATGATATCATATTTGTATCAAAATGTAGATGATATCATATTGTCTCCTGGATATATGCAAATGGTCTAATTTGGATGTTATACTAATGGTCTAATTTGGATATCAAAATGTCTACTTTGGATATATGCAAATGGTCATATTGTCTACTTTGGATATATACAAATGGTCTAATTTGGATATCAAAATGTAGATGATATCATATTGTCTCCTGGATATATTACCAGTTTTTTGTGCTTTTATGTATGTCAGTTTGTGCAAATGGTCTAATTTGGATGTATTACCAGTTTTTTGGATACCAATTTTTTGTGAATGATACTGCTTGAATGAATGATACTGCTTGAGTGATACTGCTTGAGTAGCAATATCAGCAAATGACTAAGATCTGTCATGATCAGATCTGAGTCATACTGCTTGAGTGATACTGCTTGAACTGATCATGACAGATCATGACAGATCTGAGTCATACTGCTTGAGTATGAATGATACTGCTTGAGTGATACTGCAAATGGTCTAATTTGGATGTATTCACCTACTCTCCAGTTTCTCCAGTTGGATGAATGATACTGCTTGAGTAGGAATATCAGCAACCATTTTTATAAGCTTCACCTACTCTCCAGTTTCTCACTTAGTAAAGCTTCATTTTTATAAGCTTCACTTAGTAAATGTATCAGTAACCATTTTATAAGCTTCACTTATTAAAGCTTCACCTAATATCAATTTTTACAGTTTTTAAAGGTTACAAATGTATCAGTAACATACAACTGACTCCAGAGAACAAATATCAACAACACTTCTTTTTTATTAGAATCATGTCTTAGTTAGGGATCCATACATAAACCCAATCCACATCAGAATAACTACAACAATTCTCATGAACTTTTCAAAAAGAACTGTCCTAATCATCTAAACAACCGTCACTGCAAGTATAACAACAAATACAAGTATAACAACAACAAAAGTCACGAGAATGAAAGGCCTGGAACTGTGCATTTCTTTCATACGAATTTTTGCCTCCAGATCTAATATTTTCTCCTTCATCTCCATGTTCTCTTTTTGTAATCTTAGGATGAATTTTTGAGCTTGAACTGGAAACTCCTCATCTTTCCACTCAAAAAAATTACATCTTTTAGAAGATTTGTAGTTACCACATCCCCAAAATCGACGACCAGTATTTTGTGTCTTTACATATGTTATGAGATGAGTCTCAATTTGGCAAAAACAACTCCTCCATTCCTCTTCGACCTTCTTTGAAGAGTAGGTGCTGCTGGACTCTCTTGAGATCACTGACATGGCAAAACTATAAACTGCATATAGGAATTGAGAGTAGATGAAAGAATATGTAGAAAGAAAATAGACTACAAAAAAATTAGTAGAAAAAACTGAAAGAGAATGGACTAGGGCATATAGGAATTGAGAGTAGATTAGACATTATGTACAAAGAAAATAGACTATAAAAATTAGGAGAAAAACTTGAAAGAGAATGGACTAGAGCTAAGGCTAGGGCATCACCGGACAGCAGATGGGGAAAAGAATTGTAACTTGACAAAAATTCTCTTTTTTGAAAGAGAATGAGCTTTTAAAATAATAATCAAGGTTATTCCCGTCCAAAAAAAATCAACTTTTTCGAGCAGAGACGGAAAAACTAACCTTTGGGCGACGGAGGGTACCAACTTGAACATATTGAATAGTTGAGGTAGCAATCTGTTACGAAAAAAAGTTTAGAGGTATCAATTTGAAAAAGTGATATAGTTGAGGGTAGCAATTAGCAATTAAGCCATATATATATATATATATATATATATCAAATTCGGAGGAAAAATTCAGCAGAGACAACTGCCCCCACTCACCTTGGTCCACCCGCAACTAAGCTGACATGCAAGCTAACAAACCCTATGCCTCCCAGGGATGCATATTCTTCTACAAACTTTAGGCCTCGGCAATTACAGCCACACATCAAAATCTCCGTTTGCTTTGCTTGTATATGTTCATAGTGGTGACAATAGAAAATTTATCAGAAAATTATACAGTAAGCATCAAAGTTTCTATTTATTGTATAAAAGATACAAAAAATTTATAATTTGTAAATTCAGCTCCAATATATCATAAAATAGTGCGTAAATACTAATCCTATCTTAGGCCAATATTAAAAAAAAATTATTGATTTACGTCCTATTTTAGGGCGTAAAAAAGAAAAATAAAATCGTTGTAAAATTTAAATATGAACGTTAAAACTAGCAAACTTTAATATTACCATTTCAAATATAACCGTTGAAATTCTAATCCATAACCCAAAAAAAAGGAAAAATTTATAAAATGTCCAAAAAACGAAAAAGTTTTATGAAAAACCCACCGCGCAATAACATTTCATCGCGTGCCCAGAATTAGCAAAAAATATATAAAGAGGGTTCCGAATGACCTTTTTGCCCTTCTAATTTATTAAAAACACCCACGAAACTACTCTTAAAAAAATGTTTCTGTGAGACTCGTCTCACAGTATTGGTATTTATCTACAGATACGTATTTTGTATTGTATTTCGTATTTTCTTGGTTTTCGGAATGCGTTAAATTTTTTCCAAATTATAGATTTTCTCCTTGGCCGGCATACCGACGGTGTACCGGAGTATACCGACGGCATACCGCTCGGATAGATTTTCCATATTTTAGATATTTTTGATTTCAGATATTTTTGTGAATAGTATTTCCGATATTTTCATGAATAGTATTTTGGATATTTTGATGAATAGTGTTTAGATATATTCATGAATAGTGTAGATGCATTCTATTATCCAATGGACAATTGGCTTTCTTTCAATGGCTAGGATTGATCTAGAATGTGACATGGATCACGATCCAACGGTCATGATTAATTCACCCTCTCTATATATATCCTATGAGTTTCTCTCTCCTCTTTTTTCTTTCCTTCTCCATTTCCTCTTCACTCTCTTCCCTCTTCCTCAAGCTTAGGAAGGCTTGGCCTTGAGGCCTAGAGTGTGGTTTTGGAACCCCTCTTGGTGGTGGAGTAGAAGATTAGGCTTGGAACTTAACCCTAGGCAAGTACATCTTGCTCAAAAGTGACACGACCATGTTATAATTTTGTTTTCTATAGAAATTAAAGTTTTATTATTCTATAATATGCGCCTCTAAATTATTAACATGTTTAATGTATAGCACTTTTGGTTTTGATAGACAATATGGCATAGATCTGAGTTTTTAGATATGATTTTTGAGTATTTTGAGGTATTGATCTATCAAATGTTTTAATTTATGAAAACTAATACTTCCATGTTGTAGGAAATTCAATTTTATGCAATTTTGACTTTTGAAAATTCGAATTTTGATTTAAAACGAAGTTTTTATGGCCGAAACAAGTTTTGACGAAAATCTAAATTTTGTTGCTGTTTGAAAAACCGGTATACCGACGGTATGCCGGTGTCTACCGCTGGTATGCCGACTTTTGCACCAGAAACTCTGTTTTTAGGACGGAATACCGCTGGTATGCCGCAGTATACCACCGGTATGCCGCATTATACCACCGATATGATATTTTTGTCCGTTTTTGACCGTTTTTGATATTTTCTCGATTGTAATGGACTCTTAACATGATTAGATAACCTTGTATAGTTAGAACATGATTGTACACTATATATACATGACATGTGTTCGTGTTCACGTATTGTTTTATGTCCAGATTCTTGATAGTGGCTCGTAGTAGTGCACTCATGACTTGATTTTCTTATTGATTTCTAGACCCGAGATATGAGTACATGTTCTTTCTCGACACCGTGGATATAGCTTGTTAAACGTTAATCTATTGCATCTTGGCATTGGATAATCGAGTGTGAGTATTGTTCCGTGTATCACGTGATGTTAGTACAGGAATGTTCGTAAGTGATAACTTACGAATTACTCGTACATAACACAGGTCATCTTAGGAAATTCTTGAGTGTCCACGACTTGAGAACTTGACATGAATATGATAAGATAAATGACTAGTAAATTCAAGTAGATCATTGTAGGAGGAAATTTGTACTACCAACCCCGAGCTCCAAGGGCCCCATGAGGCATGGCTCAACCCTGCTAGACAAGGGCTCCATGACCTACCAAGTTTGCGCGTATTGATATACGATCGAGTCACATGTCGTGTCGGGTTGCAGCACAGACAGTTATATGTGTTATATGATACGATCGAGTCACATATCGTGCTGGGTTGCGGCACAATCAGTTATATGTTTTCTTTTACAAGTATATGATATGGTTGTTCATGTTACAAGTCAAGACACATTTCTTCTGCCAGCAGTCTTGTTGGACAATAGATGTACTACTCGTACCCCTGGACATCCGGGTATCTGCAGTCAGGTAGTTACAAAAATCCTCAACTTGCATACTAGCAATTAGGATTGTGATACCCCTAGCTAGTTAATGATAGCAAGCCGTAGGTAATGATTGGTCGTGCACTTTTGATTGTTTGTTACTTTACATACTCTTATGTCGTTGAGTGGCCAGAGACTAAGTTATGCTCGGGAAAATATCTCCGGTCCTTGTTTGGTTTAAGGGTTGTGGCTCCGACTTCGAGTAGTTCCTAAGTCCCTTGTTGCTCATTGGCTTATTGTTCTGTATTGCTATACGATTCAGTATTTCCATTCAGTCATTTATATTCTTGAGATACGTGCATTGGTACCGTACTAGTCTCGACCCATATTTATTTATTTCTGTCATTATATTGTTGTGTTGTTGTTGGGCTTTGTCGTTCACCTCGAGCCTTCCTTGTGGTACTTGCTATTTGGGGTCTGACCCTACTGGTTTTGCATGGCCAGGTTCCATAGTTGATCACGAGGATCTACCGTCTTCTCCTCCGGATGGTTCGCACTCAGAGGACCGATATGGATTAGCGAGTGGGTTACCTTTATTTTCCTCTTTATCTTGCACTTTTATTTTGTAGTGTATTAGCCAAGGACATATGTTAGTCCTTATTTCTGGGTTTCGTTCCCTCCGTCTTAGTACGGCGTGGATGTATATTCTGGACAGCTGCTAGTTGTACATTTACGTACTTTTTTATAGTCAGTTGATATATCTTTTATTATGTCAGCTCTCATGATCATGTATGTACTTGTATTTGGGATGCCTTATCCATCTCATATATGATTTACTCTTTATTGCTTCTTATGTTGTTGGATTGAGATAGGATTTGTTCGACCATAAGAGTCGTAAGTGGCATGCTAGAGTCTTCCCACTTGTCTTCTAGACAGCTTTGACCGTATCTCGGGGTATTGGCGTACTCTGATATACGTAGCTGGCCTTGTTTCGCCCCCGATCTCCAGTATTCTGGTTTTGGGGCGTGACATGGTTTTTTGGTGGCCCATGCAGGTTTGTCTTCAGACTTGTGGGGGATTCATCGTGTTAGAATCTCAATCCTATAATTGTCTTCATTTGATCTCCCTTTGCTTATCACATTCTCGTTTTCCTTGAACTGTAAACATGATTGACATATCCTTGTTCTGTTCCTGTCCATTATTGATATCACGTGTCCTTATCATTCAGGGACACCCAACCTTCTTATCTATTTCTTTCGAGAATTTTATTGCTCCGTCTTTTTCCTTGGTTCAGGCAGTATGTCGGCATCAGATCCCGCCTCCACAGAGTCAGGTACCAGTACCATCTCAGCATCTGGTGGCAGCTCAGTTCACTTCACTCCAGTCAGTTCAGCTAATAAAGTCAGCTCGATCCCATGTTCAGCACCTCTTTCCGACGCGGTCTCAGCAGATTTAATGTTAGCATCCGGCGCAGTTTCCCAGGTCCAGTAAGTCAGATAAAATCAGCAGCAGGTAAGAGCAGCAGTCCTGATACATAGACAGAGAGAGTTTGTTATCATTGAGCAGATGTTGGTTGAGGGCAGTCAGATTGTTAGTAAGCTTCTGAGGTGTTCCTTCAGTCATTCTTATTCTTGGGTTCCATTGACGGCCTTGTATTCCATTCATACCCTGGAATGTGATGGTCGACTTGACATATTCGGCGAGTGAACGCGAGTTTCTCGTACCACTCATCTGCCTACGTATCTCGCGATACACGATATCTATCATGTATCCCGACTACGTAGGTGTGTCCTGGATTAGAGCCATGTGTTCGACTGAGTCGTTGGTACCGACTTACTTCGAAACTTGACCCTTGTCCACTTTGTGAGTCAGCGTAGGCAAGCGAGGACGAATCCCTACTCAACTGACTCAGGGGTATATTATTCCATATACCCCATTTTTTTGTATTATATATATGCATGTATTTATTATTTTCTGCATTTATTTAAATTTTGTATCTCAATATATCACTTGTACACTGGATGTTTTCTTACGATGAGTTATGATTTATATATTGTTTTAGCATGTGTATTTTTGCTCGACTGGTTCCGAGGACGGAATTTTTCTAAGTTGTGGAGAGTTGTGAGACTCGTCTCACAGTATCGGTATTTATATATGGATACGTATTTTGTATTGTATTTCGTATTTTCTTGGTTTTCGGAATGCGTTAAATTTTTTCCCAAATTATAGATTTTCTCCTTGGCCGGCATACCGACGGTGTACCGGAGTATACCGACGGCATACCGCTCGGATAGATTTTCCACATTTTAGATATTTTCGATTTCAGATATTTTCGTGAATAGTGTTTCCGATATTTTCATGAATAGTGTTTTGGATATTTTGATGAATAGTATTTAGATATTTTCCTGAATAGTGTAGATGCATTCTATTATCCAATGGACAATTGGTTTTCTTTCAATGGCTAGGATTGATCTAGAATGTGACATGAATCACGATCCAACGGTCATGATTAATTCACCCTCTCTATATATATCCTATGAGTTTCTCTCTCCTCTCTTTTCTTTCCTTCTCCATTTCCTCTTCACTCTCTTCCCTCTTCCTCAAGCTTAGGAAGGCTTGGCCTTGAGGCCTAGAGTGTGGTTTTGGAACCCCTCTTGGTGGTGGAGTAGAAGATTAGGCTTGGAACTTAACCCTAGGCAAGTACATCTTGCTCAAAAGTGACATGACCATGCTATAATTTGTTTTCCATAGAAATTAAAGTTTTATTGTTCTATAATATGCTCCTCTAAATTGTTAACATGTTTAATGTATAGCACTCTTGGTTTTGATCGATAATATGGCATAGATCTGAGTTTCTAGATATGATTTTCGAGTATTTTGAGGTATTGATCTATCAAATGTTTTAATTTATGAAAACTAATACTTCCATGTTGTAGGAAATTCAATTCTATGCAATTTTGACTTTTGAAAATCCGAATTTCGATTTAAAACGAAGTTTTTATGGCCGAAACAAGTTTTGGCAAAAATCTGAATTTTATTGCTGTTTGAAAAACCGGTATCCCGACGGTATGCCGGTGTATACCGCCGGTATGCCGATTTTTGCACCAGAAACTTTTTATTTTTATGCCGAAATACCGCCGGTATGCCGCAGTATACCGCCGATATGTCGTTTTAGGCTGATTTGAGCTATTTTTGTCGTTTTTTACCGTTTTTGATATTTTCTCGATTGTAATGGACTCTTAACATGATTAGATGACCTTGTATAGTTAGAACATGATTGTACACTATATATACATGACATGTGTTCGTGTTTACGTATTGTTTTATGTCCAGATTCTTGATAGTGGCTCGTAGTAGCGCACTCATGACTTGATTTTCTTATTGGTTTATATACCCGAGATATGAGTACATGTTCTTTCTCGACACCGTGGATATAGCTTGTTAAATGTTAATCTATTGCATCTTGGCATTGGACAATCGAGTGTGAGTATTGTTCCGTGTATCACGTGATGTTAGTACAGGGATGTTCATAAGTGATAACTTACGAATTACTCGTACATAACACACGTCATCTTAGGAAATTCTTGAGTGTCCACGACTTGAGAACTTGACATGAATATGATAAGGTAAATGACTAGTAAATTCAAGTAGATCATTGTAGGAGGAAATTCGCACTACCAACCCCGAGCTCCAAGGGCCCCATGAGGCATGGCTCAACCCTGCTAGGCAAGGGCTCTATGACCAACCAAGTTTGCGCGTATTGATATACGATCGAGTCACATGTCGTGCCGGGTTACGACACAGTCAGTTATATATATTATTTGATACGATCGAATCACATGTCGTGCTGGATTGCGGCACAGTCAGTTATATGTTTTCTTTTACAAGTATATGATATGGTTGTTCATGTTACAAGTCAAGATACATTTCATCTGCCAGTAGTCTTGTTGGGCAATAGATGTACTACTCGTACCCCTGGACATCCGGGTATCTGCAGTCAGGTAGTTGCGAAAATCCTCAACTTGTATACTAGTAATTAGGATTGCGATAACCCTAGCTAGTTAATGATAGCAAGTCGTAGGTAATGATTGGCCGTGCACTTTTGATTGTTTGTTACTTTATATGCTCTTATGTCGTTGAGTGGCCAGAGACTAAGTTCTGCTCGGGAAAATATCTGCAACCCCGGTCCTTGTTTGGTTTAAGGGTTGTGGCTCCGACTTCGAGTAGTTCCTAAGTCCCTTGTTGCTCATTGGCTTATTGTTCTCTATTGCTATACAGTTCAGTATTTTCATTCAGTCATTTATATTCTCGAGATACGTGCATTGGTACCGCACTAGTCTCGACCCATATTTATTTATTTCTGTCATTATGTTGTTGTGTTGTTGTTGGGCTTTGTCGTTCACCTCGAGCCTTCCTTGTGGTACTTGCTATTTGGGGTCTGACCCCACTGGTTTTGTATGGCCAGGTTCCATAGTTGATCACGAGGATCTACCGTCTTCTCCTCCGGATGGTTCACACTCAGAGGACCGATATAGATTAGCGAGTGGGTTACCTTTATTTTTCACTTTATCTTGTACTTTCATTTTGTGGTGTATTAGCCAAGGACATATGTTAGTCCTTATTTCTGGGTTTTGTTCCTTCCGTCTTAGTACGGCGTGGATGTATATTCTGGACAGCTGCTAGTTGTACATTTACGTACCTTTTTTTATAGTCAGTTGATATATCTTTTATTATGTCAGCTCTCGTGATTATGTATGTACTTGTGTTTGTGACGCCTTACCCATCTCATATATGATTTACTCTTTATTGCTTGTTATGTTGTTGGATTGAGATAGGATTTGTTCGACCATAGGAGTCGTCAGTGGCATGCTAGAGTCTTCCCACTTGTCTTCTAGACAGCTTTGACCGTATCTCGGGGTATTGGCGTACTCTGATATACGTAGCTGGCCTTGTTTCGCCTCCGATCTCCAGTATTATGGTTCTGGGGCGTGACAGTTTCGATACTTCATCTTCTTCCATACACTGCTCACTTTCGGAATCTAGGTTTTCTCCTCAAAAATATTCAAAAACTCGTCGAAAAATTTCAGAAAGACCAAGACAAACGGCAAAAGTGCTAAAACGGAGGTCCAAACATCATTTTTTTGCGATTCTAAAATTTCTTAAGGCCGACTAACAAAAATATTGTTATTTTTCGGCTCCTCGAAAATACGCTCATTTTGCGACAAACCGGGCCTCGTTTCGACCTCCCAGTCAAAAGTTATGGCCCTCCAAAGTTTTAACTGACCATAAAACGCAGGAGAATGGGCATTCTCCGTGTTAGAACACGAAGAATGTTAATTTCGCATGAGGGTGGCCATTCTCCTGTTAGTAACACGGAGAATGACATTCTCCGTCTTAATTTACACGGAGAATGACCATTCTCTGTGTTAGTAACACGGAGAATGGCATTCTCCGTCTTAATTTACACGGAGAATAGCATTCTCCGTCTTAATTTACACGGAGAATGACCATTGAGAATGACATTCTCCGTCTTAATTTACACGGAGAATAGCATTCTCTGCCTTAATTTACACGGAGAATGACCATTCTCCATGCTAAATTACACGGAGAATGATCATTCTTCGTCTTAATTTACACGAAGAATGGTCATTCTCCGTCTTAATTTACACGGAGAATGGCCATTCTCCGTGTAATTTAAGACGAAGAATGGTCATTCCACTGTTAAAATGCAGGAGAATGGCCATTCTCCGTATTCTCCGTGTTAGAAACACGGAAAATGCTATTCTCCGTGTTAAATAACACGGAGAATGGCCATTCCCAGTGTTAAAACGTAGGAGAATGACCATTCTCCGTGTCATTTAACACAGAGAATGGCCATTCTCCGTGTTAAATGACACGGAGAATGATCATTCAAATGTTAAAACATAGGAGAATGCCATTCTCCGTGTTAGAAACACGGAGAATACCATTCTCCGTGTTAGTAACACGGAGAATGGCATTCTCCGTGTTAATTTATACGGAGAATGACATTCTCCGTGTTAAAAATGCAGGAGAATGACTATTCTTCGTGTTATATCAACGGAGAACAGTTGACAGAAACCTAATTTTTTATTTTTTTTATTTTGTGGAAAAAAAATTTGACATGAATAAAGATTCAAGAGTTTTCGTTCTTCTTTCAAAACGATGCTAACTCTTATGGAAAAGAAGAAAAGATCTTCTCTCCATAATTGACCTAATTGTTGGAGAAGAAGAAGAAGAAGAAGAAGAAGAAGAAGAAGATGATGATGATGATGATGATGAGCGATGATCGGAGTTCGACTGAAAAAAAAGCACGGTGAACTACGAACGATCTTTGCGATCTCTGCTGAAGATGAGAGCAATGGGATTCAGATCTCTCGTGAAGAAGAAGAAGAAGAAGAAGAAGACGACAAGAATCGCAATCCAAATCTGAGTTTGTGCGGAGGGGTGGTTATGGTATTAATTTTGTAAATACAGCATCTAAAGGGAATCTTGGAATAGTTAACGTGAAAATATATGATTCTTGGCATTTCATAAAACCCATCCTGCGAGTGGGTTTTTCATAAAAAGCAACCCCAAAATTGGGTTTCTCAGCAATTTCAAGTTAAATAAATTATAACGGTCAGGAAATCAATGAGGAGCAAAAAAAAATTTAGGATCTCAGTTCGAACCCGAAGAGAAAATCGAATCAGCATTCGGCGTCTGCAGATGTGGACACCCGCACCCGTTATGCGGGTCATGCGGACGGCGGCGGCGCACACATGACCCATAGGACACCCACACAAGACTTTAATAAAATAATGAATAATAAAGCAATATATGAATAGTGGAGACATCCCACCTAGCAGATGTGGGACTAAAGATTAGAGATTTTAGCTTTTGCTGCTCTGCTGTGTTGACACAGCATATACAACAGAAGCCAGAGGGGATATGTCAGCTGCGGGTCATTTGCAGAATGACGGTCAAAACATTTTACTAAGGGGGTGTTTGGTACGCGATATTTATTTTGTTCCCGGGAAAATTTAAGATGGGAATCTATTACCACGTTTGTTTGGCTTATAAAAAATTTATTCCCGAAAATTATAAATACCCAGGTAAATAGTTTGCCCACAAAATATGGGAATTCTATCCCTTGAGAATATGTGGGTATTTTTTTTTTTGCCCGGGCAAAAAAAAATTGTCAAATTTTTTTCTTCTTTTTTGATCAATTTTGATTAGTTTTGAACATTTTTTCTTTTTTTTGTCGTTTTTATTGCTTTTTTGTCATTTTTTGTCGTTTTTACCAATTTTTTGTCGTTTTAAGCGTTTTTTTTTTGTCGTTTTTACCCATTTTTTGTCTTTTTGTCACTTTTTGATTATCTTTTGTCGTTTTTATCGCTTTTTGTCGTTTTTTACCAATTTTTTGTCGTTTAAAGCGATTTTTTGTCGTTTTTACCCTTTTTTGTCTTTTTGTCACCTTTTGATTTTTTTTTGTCGTTTTTACCCATTTTTGTCACTTTTTGATTATTTTTTGTCGTTTTTTACCCAATTTTTGTCCTTTTTGTCGCTTTTTTGTCAATTTTTGTCGTTTTAAGCGATTCTTTGTCGTTTTTGTAGCTTTTTATGTTGTTTTTACCGATTTTTAGTCTTTTTTTGTCGTTTTTGTCGCTTTTTTGGTCATTTTTACTGATTTATGTCTTTTTGTCATTTTTGTCACTTTTTTTTGTCATTTTTACCCAATTTTTGTCGTTTTTGTCGCTTTTTGGTTATTTTTTGTCGTTTTAACCGATTTTTTGTCATTTTTTGTCGTTTTTATCGATTTTTTTTTGCTTTTGTCGCTTTTTGGTTTTTTTTTGTCGTTTTAACCGAATTTTTGTTGTTTTTAACCGATTTTTTGTCGTTTTTAACTGATTTTTTGTCGTTTTAATCGATTTTTGTTGTTTTTTGTCGTTTTTGCCACATTTTGGTTTTTTTTTTGTCGTTTTTACCGATTTTATGTCATTTTTGTCGTGTTTTGGTTATTTTTTTTCACCCTTTTTGTTATTTTTTGTCGTTTATACATTTTTTTTCGCTTTTTGGTCATTTTTGTCGTTTTTAACCGATTTTTTGTCGTTTTTTGTTATTTTGTCGTTTTTACCGATTTTTGTCGTTTTTACCATTTTTTTTCATTTTTACCGATTTTTTGTCGTTTCTACCGGTTTTTTTATATTTATTCATTTTTTTTTCGTTATTATTTTTTTAAATTTTTTTCCCGGGAATATTTATATTGTCACCAAACATGGGAATGTAATTTTCCAGGGAATTTAATTCCTTGGAATTTGATTTCCGGAAATATAGAATTTTCGGCTATATAGTATTCCGCATACCAAACGCCTCCTAAGAGGAAACTAGGCTCTTGACACCAACACTCTGTCCTCCACTCATAAGATTAAAGATGTAATTCTTATAATATTGGATATTGAAGAGAGTTTTGTTTATAAGAAATTGTAAAATTAAATGACTTAAGTTACTTATCAAAGCCCTGTCAGAATGTAAGAAACTCTATGTTTTTAGACTCTCTCAAATATAAAAATGTATCGAAAAATTTATTCCCATTGAGAAATCTCAGTTCCCACCTTTTTGCATCCGACGCACTGGTTAGTTTTCTTAAAATTTGTTGAGCAAGTAAGAAGTGATACATGCTACGAACAAGGCCGGTCGTAGGCTCTCTTTCTTTTCTTTCTTTTTTTTGCCAAGGACGAGAAGTATTTGAGTGTTAGGACAAAAACTAAAATGGTATCACTCGTTAAAAAAAAATTAAAAAAATTTAAAAAAAAATGTAAAATGAACACCACCACTTTACCTTGAACTCATGTTTGCAAAAAAATGTAAGTGAAAATCAACTTTGTTAAACAAGCCATCAAATTGTGTGAGAACTAATATTTAAAATAGTATCAAAGTTTATATAGCAAAGGAATCTTAATTTTTTGATGTCCCTTAAAATTTTGGGCTCTCGACAGTTGTTCGTTGGGTCTGCCATTGGTCAGGACCCGCCCAGACTAGAAAGATGATGATAAAAGTGCTTTCACAATCAACTACCAATCATCCAAATAATTTTTTTTTTGTTTGGTATTAGAAGTAAAAAGGAAGTCAAAGGATGATCTAAGGAAAGGCCGACTCCGAATCAACATGAAACAGGAAAATCAGATCATCTCGGAGAGAGAAGATCTAGAGATAAAGAAGTAATCTTTCCATTTGTTCACGCAACATGTAAATTAGAAAAAATTCAATTGTAGTTGGAAAAGTTTAAAATTTATAATAAAAATAATAAGGGCTAATTAGTGTAGACCCCATCAGCTTAGAGTTTAGATCTGACTTTTTATTTTTATTTTTTTTATTACACCCTCCTTAATCTATATAGTAAAGCTTCTTTGTTAGGCATGTCCAAACTTCCCAATTGGATGAAGGAAACCCTGGGTGGGTCGGGGGAGTGAATAGGATAATAAAAGTTACCAACAAAATTAAGCAATAAAAATGCGTATTTAAAATAAGAGAAAAAGAAATCAAACACACGATGTATCATGGTATCCTTCTGTGAAGGAAGTCCAATTCCGGAACTCTTTCCGACTTTAGTTCACTATTCAAACCAAATAGTACACTACGAGCTAGTTTTGATTCGAAGGCTCGCCAACTTCTTACACACAGCTTTGATCTGAAGGCTCGCCGACTTCTTCTTTAACAAGAAATAGTTTTGATCTTCGAGAACACGTGAAGATCTAGGTTACAACTCTTTAATAATCTAATACTTTTGTGGATAACAAATGAAAGCTTGGAAGAGTTAATATGGATTGGTCTTTGGTGGTTGAGGAAATTTAAAGCACAAAGGGATAGCTTTGAATGGAAGGGTTCAAAGCCTTAAATACACTCTCACAAAGATAAGGTAATAAATGCACAAAACTATTTGCAGACAATATACCGCTGCTATATTGTATATACGGTCGATATATTGTCCTATAACAGTAACGACTATAAATCTAACCGCTGGGAGCATTCAATGCTCGAGAATCCTACTGTTGGATGCATTTAATGTGCTGGAATAACTTGAACCGGTATACCGTCGGTACGAGCCAGTGTATTATCGGTATACCGATCTAAACGACAGAAAGTTCATTTTATATAAAAAACGATATACTGTCAATACAACCAGTGTACCGTCATATGCCAATGTTGGAATTAATTAATTCCTTTGTTGTTCTTAAAAGATGAAAAGGAAAGAAAAATGACTTTAGTCCCACATCGGAAAAGAGAAAGGTTTTGGGAATGCTTAAATAGGAATGTGCACTCATGTGGAGTGTGCAACAACCAAAGGGTTGCTAGTGGGTGACCAATGGTTGTTGTTTTAACCTCTTCATGAAAATGTAGCCGGTGTTGCCACCGGCAACACCGGCTCCGGCTCGGGCTCGGACGTAGAGGCGATAGTGGCGTATTGTAGACGCACTTGTGCACTTAGGCATCGGGCGAGCGGCGTAGGCTCGGGCCTCGCGGCGATTCTCGCCCCGAGAATTCCTATTTTTTGCAGCAGCCCACACAACGAAAGGGTGAATGAATCTGCGAACAGGTGAATGAATATTGTTTCGAAAGGGTCGCGACTTCACGAAACAACACTAATTCATCTATAAATACAACAGATTTCTGAGTCCAAAACACAGAATATGAGTATTCATTCCTTTCTCTTTTCTCTTCCAAAGTTTCCAGAAAGGTGTTCTTCCCTACGCCGGTGTCTCACAGCGTCTAGTGAACCTCCGGCATAAAGGCTGTCTTATCGTGGGTGTTCTGGCGTGCTGACTCCAAGACGTTACAGGAGTGCCCGAAACACTTTAAGGAAAGTGCTGCTAAATGCACGATTCAAGCCTCGACGACATATTCAACTTCGCAGAACTGGTCAGTGAAGTACAATCCATTTCAAACAATCTTAAAGTGTTGCAAATAATGGCGTCCGAGGCTGCGATTTCGAGTATCAAGGTCATGAATCAGGATCTAGTAAAACTAGATCGCTTCGACGGGACAAACTTCACACGCTGGCAGGACAAGATGATCTTCCTCCTGACAGTATTGAAGATCTACTACGTCCTCGATCAAGATCTGCCACCCATTCCAGAACCTACTGCAGCAGATTCTGATACGGTCAAGGCAGAACGCAAAAAGCGCAAAGAGGACGAACTGCTGTGCCGTGGTCACATTCTAAACACCCTGTCGGACAGACTGTACGACCTCTACACAGAAAATCCTTCGACAATTGACATCTGGAAGGCTCTGGAATTCAAATTCAGAGCAGAAGAAGAAGGTACAAAGAAATTTCTTATATCAAAGTATTTTGATTATAAAATGGTTGATACAAAGCCTATACTGGCCCAAGTACACGAACTACAAGTTCTAGTCAACAAACTCAGGGCAGCGAAGATAGAACTTCCGGAACCATTCCAAGTTGGTGCTATAATCACTAAATTGTCAGCATCTTGGAATAGTTATCGGAAGAAACTACTTCACAGCTCTGAGGATTTCTCACTGGAACAGATTCAAAAATACATTCGAATCGAAGAGGAATCGAAGGAAAGACAGAAATCCGAGAACAGCGAAGTTTCTAAAGCCAACGCGGTGAGCGCGAAAGGCAAGAGCCCTGCAGGAAAGAAGAACTTTCTCGGTCCTAAGAAGTGTAAGCTCCCTGAATTTTTGGATATTTTTTTAATGAATAATTAATATTAATTTATATTTGAAGACACATTAGACTTTTATATATTTTTTATTTATTGTAAATCCAAATGACAATCTCTAGTCCTATTGAGCTACCGGTTGACTTAGCTGGTCCAAACTCAACTCAAATATTTCCATACCTCCACATGGTTCATACCAAACATTATATACTATTTTCCTCTCTACAAAACACCAAACATAATGATATGACATCCAAAACCTAACACTTAACCTACTAGAAAATAATTCCAGCCCTATATACTTTGGACTTGACCCAACCATTAACTCACCACTTAACCACTATAGGTTGGACTTAAGTGTGGTCAAGTACACTAAATGGGCAGCCAATCCTCCCTACTTATTCATCTTCCATAACCCCCAAGCACCCTTAACCATTCCCTTTCCATAACCTACAAAAACTCCCAACCATTAACTCTCCACTCAACCCTTCACCTCCCCCTTAATGGTTGGCTATATATAAACTTCTCCTCACCTTATTACCTCATAGCATCTGAACAAAACTTCTTCCTAACCCACTTCATAATATTTTCTCT
The DNA here is from genome assembly GCA_029216955.1 of Iris pallida. NCBI lineage: Eukaryota > Viridiplantae > Streptophyta > Magnoliopsida > Asparagales > Iridaceae > Iris > Iris pallida. The sequence continues at coordinate 14,112,727 of JANAVB010009598.1, forward strand.
TCACAAACCATCTCCAAAATCTTTCTCAATTTTTCTCCAAACAACCATCTTTCCACCCCTACCCAAAGCTGAATCCGAATTCAACTAGTCTCCACCATTCCGGCCATATCTCTCTCTACAGTAAGTATTTCTCTCTCAAATTTAGTATACTTCTTCCTCTCTCTGTTCTTACCATTTTCTCTTCACAAACTTTTCATCCAAACTCACTCTAACTCCCTTAAAACAGCCCCTCCATCAGAGGTGTCCAGGCTGAAACTGAATTCGGTGCACTGCTGTTCGTGCACCCTTAGGAGACCCCATGGCAGCAACTAATCTCTTGGTAACGTTTCTAATACTCTTCTACAACATCCCACTATGTCCAAAAGTCATCTCGTAAAGTTTTATGTATATATTTGCTTGCAACTTCATTATTTTTGTCACCGTAATCATTGATTCTCAAAATAGAACTTGTATATATTTATGTCCTATTTGTCCTACTGAAATTCGATGGTTAAGAACCTTAAATTCTATGGTAATATATTCTGAATATTATTTATAAGTTTATTAATTTCATAATATAAAGTGTTATATTTTTAAGATTTCATCTAGTTCGAATCAACCGAAATTGGACAACCTAGTGAGATTACTTGAATGTGCTAACTGGCTAGCTTAATTTTAGTATATAAAATAAATATGATATGTTTGAATTATTTTCAAATATTATTTCAGAACTAAAATATTAATTTTTCTATTATAATTGGTTCCAAATAAATAGGTATGTTGGCCATATTGTGTCATTAATTAGACATACTAACTAGATAATTATTTCTTGTATATATTATCATCAAATAATGTTTATAAATAGTTTTAATTTATATTTTAGAATATAAATTAGTATATTTTATATATTAAATGATTTATTTTTACATAAGTTGGCAACTTTGCATGCACAAACTAGTTGTCAAGTTGCTAAAATACCTAGTCGATATGCAACGAAACATTGTATATGCAACGACAAATATTTTAGTATTTTTTTAACTAAATAAATATAAATTCCAGAAATTAATTCATATTAATTTCAGTTTTATTTGTCGTCGACATGCGTGTTTGAGAGACTACATCCATGTTCGAAGTATCGTTTAGCGTCATCGTGAATTTGGGACATCGTGTCGTATCTACGTATGTTTAGGATTACAGTATTGGAATCATATAAATGCCTAAATATACGTGTGATAACATGATGTTCGAGACCCACACGACATAATAGAAAGTAGCATGGTACGTGGTTATTAGCACGTTGTCGAAGGCCACACAACTATTGGATCGTTGGCATGAAAGTCACCATACTAGTTGACGTTGTGCAAATGATCACATTCTTTTTTTATTAATTGAATTAGATTGTGCATTGATTAGAATATGTTATAATAGGACAACTTGGATCCGCTGTACCTCCAACTGAAGACATCAGTCAGGCGACACCGCAGCAGGCAGCAGGCAACAGGCAAGTGTACCTTGCCATCATGTATCTCAGTTCTTGCTCTATTTATTAGTATTTAGTTACTATAGCTATTTGATAGGATTGGCGTGTGTGTGTCTAGCTTAGGGCCGTGAGACGATACTTAGTGTCCGAATAAGGTTCGGATGCCGATATCCATCCGCAGAGTCGGGTATCGTCAGTTAGAGGGTTGTTACCATGAACCCATGATACGTGCTTGTATCCTGAGCACGACAGACCGTAGGACACTTGACACTATTACATGTAACAGAATCGTTCTTGAGGTATTCATGGTGATTCTGTGTAGGCTTATAGGATACATGATATGAGATAGGTATATAACATATATATTATTATGACTCCTTGCATTAGTTAGAGGTCATGATCTTGCGTGTCATGGACATGAGACGTCGTGGACATGAGACGTGAGGTTACATTGGGAGGGGAGAGTCTTCATCGTGCTCTGGGCATATTCTATATACATGAGTACTGGACTTTGGGTTCTTTATATGGAATCTAAAGTGCATATATCTATATATTCGGTTCCCCCACACGGAGCCTAGAGGGTACTATCTAGCATACGGATGAGTCCGTGAGTACCAGCCCGGGGTACGATACCATACTCTCATTTGCATATCACTTAGATGGTTACAGTAGTTTATCATTGAGTATGTGGCATTATACTGTTTTACTTTTGGCATATTGTTTCTTGTACCTTGTTATGTCCCCTGAGGACCTGGTCCCCTGCCAGTTTTGCAGCTTAAACGGTTGTGGAGCCTGTCTAAAGATGCTGAGGCTAATCGCCTTGATATGCGAGCATTGGTACAAGGTACTTATTTCATTTCTACCGAGGTATGTTATCTAATCATATTTGTTACTCCTCTGCTGCTATAGCCTAGTTTTTTTTTATAGACTCGTACTTCTTTCTCGAGTCTATTCGAGTTCCTGTGTTATTGGGCGGCCGACTTTAACACATGTGGCTCTTTCTTGTGTTTTATTGTGGATTGAGACATAGATATAGTTGTATTATGTAGATTGTGTCCATTATAACACAGCTTATACGTATTCGAGTCGGACCAGAGTCTGGTCGAATGCATAGCTGGCATGTTACGTATTTCTAGTCCTACGTATTTTGGGACTGGGACGTTACATGTTTTTGTGGTGGCCCATGCAGGTCAGAATATATCGTTTCGGTTAAGTTACTCTGCCGAACGAGCCTGCAATAGGATATTGTAATAGGATCTCAATCCACAATTGCTTTGAAAATCCTTTTGTTTTATCCATCGCCTTTGGAACTCATAATTGAAGTCGATCATCCTTCTTGAACTCCTTGTCTTGGACTCACGTCTATTCCTATTTCGGAAGGACGAATACTTGTGCTTGATGAACTAATTGGATTATGTTCTAGCATAGCCTATAAGGTATTGATAGTGTGTTTTATAAAGGGAACTAGTTATCTACGGTGGTAAGGGTTTGGATAGACATCTCACTTAGATTGACCGAGTAGATCGGACTGACAATCTAGAATTCTTATAGGCTAGTTAACGTAATGAGAGACTCTATGTGAAATTGACTACACCATTCTACTATTCACCTATGGTGGATGGAGACAGATTAGAATACCTTTGTTATATAGAAATAGGGTAGAGGTATAGCACAGTTTAATTGGGGATTAGTAAGGAAGACAAGTTATGTTCCTCTATCCTAAATATTGAGTGGTTGGAAGACTATGAAGTAGAATTTTAGAGTTTTCTAACTAGAATATGATCACCCACATGAAGACTATAGTTAAAAGAATTCGAAAGTCTTGATATGAAAAAGATGAGGTGCAGTAGATAGATATGAATCCTTATAGACATTGTATGGTTACAAAAGGTTTTTTTTTATTCATTGAAGGATATAGAAGTTATGATAGTATGCATATATAGAAATAAAGTTATCTTGGACAGTGACCTGAAGGATCTTCACTAGGGAGATTCCTATCGAAGGAGTGAGTCAAATGATGCTTGTTGATAGGTTGTGCCATGGTGTGGATCTAAGAATATTTGTTGTATAATTGCGAGGACGGTGTTAGACTGGATATACCCCTATACATAGGAGGAATAGCTTGAAAGGACCTATTAACAACCATGACTAGAAGATTAGTCGAAAGGTAAGTGGTTGTTAAGGTATTATATATAAGCTTGTCCACTGCCTAGTAAACAAGCATAAAAAGATTAAGCATACCTGTAGGCATTGTATGGCTTCCTTTAAATTAAAAGGATGGATTTTAAACCATATTAATAAGAAAATTTGATAACCTATAGGAAAATGGGATAAGGTGATTAAGGAATGATTACCTCTGTAAATAACACTTGAGAGTAGGATTAGAAATCTTATCTTAAGTAGACAAGAAGTCGTATGCATAATAAAATCCTTCACCGATACAGGTTAGATAGGAACCCCAAAGGACTTATAGTTACAATAATTATATTGGAATAAAATACACATAGGGGTATAAAGATGAAGGATCATAGGAGCAGCACTATAAAGATTGAAGAACTGCAAAGGATTAAGGATGGTTAGGACCTAGCATAAAAAATAATATTGGTAGGAGTGACGATTGGAGAAAATCTAGCCACAGTGGGTGAACTAGTTGGAATCAAGAATATGACCTCTAAGGTAGTATAAGTTAGAACGTAACTTTAAAGATTAGCTAGTCTCATCCTTAGAAGATCTTGATAGATACTTTATACTTTAAAATGAGTCAGGGATCATCATCTCTAGGCAGATTGATCATTGAAGCCCAATATCGTTATGTTGACTCGAAGTATAGTTCTCCATCAACCGGTTCAACCACCTGACAAGAGCGAAGGTATTGAGATCAGGACACCATCAGGTGACGATACGGAAAGAGGATACTCCAAGGACAGCATTCAGATTTTGCTACGACCACTACAAGATTATTGACACTTTTTGGATCGATGAATGCGCTGCTATAATTACGTGTTTGATGAACAAGGTGTCCCATCAGTACCTGGACTAGTGATGGTAGATTTGATTATATTTTATCGTAGGATAAAAATTATATTGGTAAAATATTTCATAGGTGGGTGATTATCTAAGGTATATACGAGTAGGGTAAACAAACTATGCTAGAAAGACCAACTATTGGCAATCTATTTTCTATGAGTTTTAGTTTGGTAGAAAATTGCTCTTAGTCGAATGATAGGTATTCCTAAACATGTCAACTAGATATGATAGATTAGAGACTTTTGGTATGAATAGAATGGTTTGGTAAGTCTTGTATTTAATGCTAAGCTTGTATAGAGCCATTATTCTAAAAAAAATGAAGGAGATAGGAATCCAGGATTAGGTAATAATTAGGTGGGTAGAATTTCATAGATACTTTCGCAAAAATAAGTTAGAATATAGTTCAGTATAAGCCTAACCCTAAGAAGCAACCATTAGATCAAATCCTGTTATCTTTTGTCTAAGACAGGGCCTATGATAGAAGAACTGGAGAAATTATTATTAGGATGGCATATGAATAGAGTAAGAATGTATGTGTTAGAAAATACGACCATCTCTATACATGGTAAGACTAGTCTTACAATGACCTAGGAAGTCCAGGATTATAAGGATGACCAATAGGTTATGTGGCTGTCTAGTTCAGCATCGACCTTTATCCTCAAGTTAGGAATCAATGGGTAGGCATACTTGTAAGGATTGTATAGATTGCTTATGAATAGAAGTGGTGGATCGCTAATTGAACTATATAGAAGTTAGTGATGTAACCTATAGGAATATAGTATAGATGGAAGGATTGACAGAGTTATAGAGGGATTATGATTTTTCTATTTCCATGGTTAGTTATAGATAGATATTAATAGCCAAGTTAGAAGCCTTACCTCTAGGTTAGTAACATCTCGATATTAGAGAGCGTGTTGGAGAAAGTGACATTTTGTCTTACATTACTCTCATCTTGGAGGGAGTGCATGATGTATTTCATGTCTCACACTTGAGAAGGTATGACTGACCCCAGTCATGTGGTCAATCATTCTGAGATTACGGTGGAACCCAGTTTATTATACAAGGAGCAGTGAATTGAAATATTGGATACTAGCGAGAAGACGCTTAGAGGGCAGAAGATAGGTTGGTTCGGGTTGCATGGAAGCACCATTCCCCTGGATAATATACTTGGGAATGATAAGCTTCCATGAGGGACCACTATCAATTCGAGGATTCTAGTAAGATTCTAAAGCTAACTTTAGTGCTATAACTTTATAGAGTTCTAATTATAGTTTTAATTTCGAGGACGAAATTTTCTAAGGTGGTAGATTGTAAGCTCCCTGAATTTTGGATATTTTTTATATGAATAATTAATATAATTTATATTTGAAGACACATTAGACTTTTATATATTTTTTTATTGAAATCCAAATGACAATCTCTTAGTCCTATTGAGCTACGTTGACTTAGCGGTCCAAACTCAACTCAAATTTTCCATACCTCCACTGGTTCATACCAAACATATACTATTTTCCTCTCTACAAACACCAAACATAATGATATGACATCCAAAACCTAACACTTAACCTACTAGAAAATAATTCCAGCCCTATATACTTTGGACTTGACCCAACCATTAACTCACCACTTAACCACTATAGGTTGGACTTAAGTGTGGTCAAGTACACTAAATGGGCAGCCAATCCTCCCTACTTATTCATCTTCCATAACCCCCAAGCACCCTAACCATTCCCTTTCCATAACCTAACAAAATCTCCCAACCATTAACTCTCACTCAACCCTCACCTCCCCTTAATGGTTGGCTATATAAACTTCTCCTCACCTTATTACCTCATAGCATCTGAACAAAACTTTTCCTAACCCACTTCATAATATTTTCTCTTCACAAACCATCTCCAAAATCTTTCTCAATTTTCTCCAAACAACCATCTTTCCACCCCTACCCAAAGCTGAATCCGAATTCACTAGTCTCCACCATTCCGGCCATATCTCTCTCTACAGTAAGTATTTCTCTCTTAAATTTAGTATATTCTTCTCTCTCTGTTCTTACCATTTTCTCTTCACAAACTTTTCATCCAAACTCACTCTAACTCCCTTAAAACAGCCCTCCATCAGAGGTGTCCAGGCTGAAACTGAATTCGGTGCATGCTGTTCGTGCACCCTTAGGAGACCCCATGGCAGCAACTAATCTCTGGTAACGTTTCTAACACTCTTCTACAACATCCCACTATGTCCAAAGTCATCTCGTAAAGTTTATGTATATATTGCTTGCAACTTCATTATTTTTGTCACCGTAATCATTGATTCTCAAATAGAACTTGTATATATTTATGTCCTATTTGTCCTACCGAAATTCGATGGTTAAGAACCTTAAATTCTATGGTAATATATTCTGAATATTATTTATAAGTTTATTAATTTCATAATATAAGTGTTATATTTTTAAGATTTCATCTAGTTCGAATCAACCGAAATTGGACACCTAGTGAGATTACTTGAATGTGCTAACTGGCTAGCTTAATTTTAGTATATAAAAATAAATATGATATGTTTGAAGATTTTCAAATATTATTTCAGAACTAAAATATTATTTTTCTATTTAATTGGTTCCAAATAAATAGGTATGTTGGCCATATTGTGTCAATTAGACATACACTAGATAATTATTTCTTGTATATTATCATCAATAATGTTTATAAATAGTTTTAATTTATATTTTAGAATATAAATTAGTATATTTATATATTAAATATTTATTTTTACAAAGTTGGCAACTTTGCATGCACAAACTAGTTGTCAAGTTGCTAAAATACTAGTCGATTGCAACGAAACATTGTATATGCAACGACAAATATTTTAGTATTTTTTTAACTAAATAAATATAAATTCCAGAAATTAATTCATATTAATTTCAGTTTTATTTGTCGTCGACATGCGTGTTTGAGAGACTACATCCATGTTCGAAGTATCGTTTAGCGTCATCGTGATTTGGGACATCGTGTCGTATCTACGTAGGTTTAGGATTACAGTATTGGAATCATATAAATGCCTAAATGTAGTGTGATAACATGATGTTCGAGACCCACACGATATAATAGAAAGTAGAATGGTCGTGGTTATTAGCACATTGTCGAGGCCACACAACTAGGATCATTGGCATGAAAGTCACCATACTAGTTGACGTTGTGCAAATGATCACATTCTTTTTTTATTAATTGAATTAGATTGTGCATTGATTAGAATATGTTATAATAGGACAACTTGGATCCGCTGTACCTCCAACTGAAGACATCAGTCAGGCGACACCGCAGCAGGCAGCAGGCAACAGGCAAGTGTACCTTGCCA
>JANAVB010009598.1:14120570-14167101 GCA_029216955.1 Iris pallida
TTGTTAAATGTTATCTATTGCATCTTGGCATTGACAATCGAGTGTGAGTATTTTCCGTGTATCACGTGATGTTGTACAGGGATGTTCATAAGTGATAACTTACAATTACTCGTACATAACACACGTCATCTTAGGAATTCTTGAGTGTCCACGACTTAGATTGACATGATATGATAAGGTATACTAGTAAATTCAAGTAGATCATTGTAGAGGAAATTCGCACTACCAACCCCGAGCTCCAAGGGCCCCATGAGGCATGGCTCAACCCTGCTAGGCAAGGGCTCTATGACCAACCAAGTTTTGCGCGTCTTGATACTCGAGTCACATGTCGTGCCGGGTTACGACACAGTCAGTTATATATTATTTTATACATCGAATCACATTCGTGCTGGATTGCGGCACAGTCAGTTATATGTTTTCTTTTACAAGTATATGATATGGTTGTTCATGTTACAAGTCAAGTACATTTCATCTGCCAGTAGTCTTGTTGGGCAATAGATGTACTACCTCGTACCCCTGACATCCGGGTATCTGCAGTCAGGTAGTTGCGAAAATCCTCAACTTGTACTAGTATTAGGATTGCGATCAACCCTAGCTAGTTAATGATAGCAATCTAGGTAATGATTGGCCGTGCACTTTTGATTGTTTGTTACTTTATATGCTCTTATGTCGTTGAGTGGCCAGAGACTAAGTTCTGCTCGGGAAAATATCTGCAACCCCGGGTCCTTGTTTGGTTTAGGGTTTGTGGCTCCGACTTCGAGTAGTTCCTAAGTCCCTTGTTGCTCATTGGCTTATTGTTCTCTATGCTATACAGTTCAGTATTTTCATTCAGTCTTTATATTCTCGAGATACGTGCATTGGTACCGCACTAGTTCCTCGACCCATATTTATTATTTCTGTCATTATGTTGTTGTGTTGTTGTTGGGCTTTGTCGTCACCTCGGTCCTTCCTTTGGTACTTGCTATTTGGGGTCTGACCCCACTGGTTTTGTATGGCCAGGTTCCATATTTGATCACGAGGATCTACCGTCTTCCCTCCGGATGGTTCACACTCAGGACCGATTATAGATTAGCGATTGGGTTACCTTTATTTTTCACTTACTTGACTTTCATTTTGTGGTGTATTAGCCAAGCATATGTTAGTCCTTATTTCTGGGTTTTGTTCCTTCCGTCTTAGTACGCGTGGGCTGTAATTCTGGACACTGCTAGTTGTACATTTACGTACCTTTTTTTATAGTCAGTTGATATATCTTTTATTATGTCAGCTCTCGTGATTATGTATGTACTTGTGTTTGTGACGCCTTAACCCATCTCATATATATTTACCTTTATTGCTTGTTATGTTTTGGATTGAGATAGGATTTGTTCGACCATAGGAGTCGTCAGTGGCATGCTAGAGTCTTCCCACTTGTCTTCTAGACAGCTTTGACCGTATCTCGGGTATTGGCGTACTCTGATAATACGTAGCTGGCCTTGTTTCGCCTCCGATCTCCAGTATTATGGTTCTGGGGCGTGACAGTTTCGATACTTCATCTTCTTCTTCATACACTGCTCACTTTCGGAATCTAGGTTTTCTCCTCAAATATTCAAAAACTCGTCGAAAAATTTCAGAAAGACCAAGACAAACGGCAAAAGTGGCTAAAACGGAGGTCCAAACATCATTTTTTTTTGCGATTCTAAAATTCTTAAGGCCGACTAACAAAATATTGTTATTTTTCGGCTCCTCGAAAATACGCTCATTTTGCGACAAACCGGGCCTCGTTTCGACCTCCCAGTCAAAAGTTATGGCCCTCCAAAGTTTTAACTGACCATAAAACGCAGGAGAATGGCATTCTCCGTGTTAGAACACGAAGAATGTTAATTTCGCATGAGGTGGCCATTCTCCTGGTAGTAACACGGAGAATACATTCTCCGTCTTATTTACACGGAGATGACCATTCTCTGTGTTAGTACACTGAGAATGGCATTCTCCGTCTTAATTTACACGGAGAATAGCATTCTCCGTCTTAATTTACACGGAAATGACCATTGAGAATGACATTCTCCGTCTTAATTTACACGGAGAATAGCATTCTCTGCTTAATTTACACGGAGAATGACCATTCTCCATGCTAAATTACACAGAATGATGCATTCTTCGTCTTAATTTACACGAAGAATGGTCATTCTCCGTCTTAATTTACACGGAGAATGGCCATTCCCTGTATTTAAGACAGAATGGTCCTTCCACTGTTAAAATGCAGGAGAATGGCCATTTCTCTCGTATTCTCCGTGTTAGAAACACGGAAAATGCTATTCTCCCGTGTTAAATAACACGGAGAATGGCCATTCCCATGTTAAAACGTAGGAGAATGACCATTCCCGTGTCATTTAACACAGAGAATGGCCATTCTCCGTGTTAAATACACGGAGAATGATCATTCAAATGTTAAAACATAGGAGAATGCCATTCTCCGTGTTAGAAACACGAGAATACCATTCTCCGTGTTAACAACGGAGAATGGCATTCTCCTGTTAATTTATACGGAGAATGACATTCTCCGTGTTAAAAATGCAGGAGAATGACTATTCTTCGTGTTATTCAACGGAGAACATTGACAGAAACCTAATTTTTTATTTTTTTTTATTTTGTGGACAAAAAAATTTGACATGAATAAGATTCAAGAGTTTTCGTTCTTCTTTCAAAACGATGCTAACTCTTATGGAAAGAAGAAAGATCTTCTCTCCCATAATTGACCTAATTGTTGGAGAAAAGAAGAAGAAGAGAAGAAGAAGAAAGATGATGATGATGATGATGATGAGCGATAGAGTTCGACTGAAAAAAAGCACGGTGAACTACGAACGATCTTTGCGATCTCTGCTGAGATGAGAGCAATGGATTCAAGATCTCTCGTGATAAGAAGAAGAAGAAGAAGAAGACGACAAGAATCGCAATCCAATCTGAGTTGTGTGCAGGGGTGGTTATGGTATTAATTTTGTAAATACAGCATCTAAAGGGAATCTTGGAATTTAACGTGAAAATATATGATTCTTGGCATTTCATAAAACCCATCCTGCAGTTGGTTTTTTCATAAAAAGCAACCCCAAAATTGGTTTCTCAGCAATTTCAAGTTAAATAAATTATAACGTCAGGAAATCAATGAGGAGCAAAAAAAAATTTAGGATCTCAGTTCGAAACCCGAAGAGAAAATCGAATCCCATTCGCGTCTGCAGATGTGGACCCCGCACCCGTTATGCGGTCATGCGACGTCGGCGGCGCACACATGACCCATAGGACACCCACACAAGACTTTAATAAAATAATGAATATAAAGCAATATATGAATAGTGGAGACATCCCACCTAGCAGTGTGGGACTAAAGATTAGAGATTTTAGCTTTTGCTGCTCTTCGCTGTGTTGACACACATATACAACAGAAGCCAGAGGGGATATGTCGCTGCGGGTCATTTGCAGAATGCGGTCAAAACATTTTACTAAGGGGGTGTTTGTACGCGATATTTATTTTGTTCCCGGTAAAATTTAAGATGGGAATCTATACCACGTTTGTTTGGCTTATAAAAATTTATTCCCGAAAATTATAAATACCCAGGTAATAGTTTGCCCCAAAATATGGGAATTTATCCTATCCCTTGAGAATATGGGGGTATTTTTTTTTTTGCCCGGCAAAAAAAAATTGTCAAATTTTTTTCTTCTTTTTGATCAATTTTGATTAGTTTTGAACATTTTTTTTTTTTTTTGTCGTTTTTATTGCTTTTTTGTCATTTTTTTGGCGTTTTTACCAATTTTTTGTCGTTTTAAACGTTTTTTTGTCGTTTTTAAACCCATTTTTTGTCTTTTGTCACTTTTTGATTATCTTTTGTCGTTTTTATCGCTTTTTTTGTCGTTTTTAAACCAATTTTTTGTCGTTTAAAGCGATTTTTTGTCGTTTTTTACCCTTTTTTGTCTTTTTGTCACCTTTTGATTTTTTTTGTCGTTTTTTAACCCTTTTTGTCACTTTTTGATTATTTTTTGTCGTTTTTTTACCCCGTTTTTGTCCTTTTGTCGCTTTTTTTGTCAATTTTTGTCGTTTTAAGCGATTCTTTGTCGTTTTTGTAGCTTTTTATGTTTTTTACCGATTTTTAGTCTTTTTTTGTCGTTTTTGTCGCTTTTTGGTCATTTTTACTGATTTTATGTCTTTTTTGTCATTTTTGTCACTTTTTTTGTCATTTTATTTTAACCCATTTTTGTCGTTTTTTCGCTTTTTGGTTATTTTTTTGTCGTTTTAAAACCGATTTTTTTGTCATTTTTGTCGTTTTTATATCGATTTTTTTTGCTTTTGCGCTTTTTTGGTTGTTTTTTTTTGTCGTTTTAACCGAATTTTTGTTGTTTTTAACCGATTTTTTGTCGTTTTTAACTGATTTTTTGTCGTTTTAAATCGTTTTTTGTTTTTTTTGTCGTTTTTTTTGCCACATTTTGGGTTTTTTTCGTTTTTACCGATTTATGTCATTTTGTCGTGTTTTGGTTATTTTTTTTTCACCCTTTTTGTTATTTTTTTGTCGTTTATACTTTTTTTTTTTTTTTTTTTTTTTTTCGCTTTTTGGTCATTTTTGTGTCGTTTAAAAACCGATTTTTTGTCGTTTTTTGTTATTTTGTCGTTTTTATTACCGATTTTTGTCGTTTTTACCATTTTTTTTTTCATTTTTTACCGATTTTTGTCGTTCTATCTATTTTTTTTTTATATTTATATTTTTTTTCGTTATTATTTTTTTAATTTTTTTTCCCGGGAATATTTATATTGTCACCAAACATGGGAATGTAATTTTCCAGGGAATTTAATTCCTTGGAATTTTTTCCGGAAATATAGATTTTCGGCTATATAGTATTCCGCATACCAAACGCCTCCTAAGAGGAAACTAGGCTCTTGACACCAACACTCTGTCCTCCACTCATAAGATTAAAGATGTAATTCTTATAATATTGGATATTGAAGAGAGTTTTGTTTATAAGAAATTGTAAAATTAAATGACTTAAGTTACTTATCAAAGCCCTGTCAAATGTAAGAAACTCTATGTTTTTAGACTCTCTCAAATAAAAATGTATCGAAAATTTATTCCCATTGAGAAATCTCAGTTCCCACCTTTTTGCATCCGACGCACTGGTTAGTTTTCTTAAAATTTGTTGAGCAAGTAGAAGTGATACATGCTACGAACAAGGCCGGTCGTAGGCTCTCTTTCTTTTCTTTCTTTTTTTGCCAAGGACGAGAAGTATTTGAGTGTTAGGACAAAAACTAAAATGGTATCACTCGTTAAAAAAAATTAAAAAAATTTAAAAAAAATGTAAAATGAACACCACCACTTTACCTTGAACTCATGTTTGCAAAAAAATGTAAGTGAAAATCAACTTTGTTAAACAAGCCATCAAATTGTGTGAGAACTAATATTTAAAATAGTATCAAAGTTTATATAGCAAAGGAATCTTAATTTTTTGATGTCCCTTAAAATTTTGGGCTCTCGACAGTTGTTCGTTGGGTCTGCCATTGGTCAGGACCCGCCCAGACTAGAAAGATGATGATAAAAGTGCTTTCACAATCAACTACCAATCATCCAAATAATTTTTTTTTTGTTTGGTATTAGAAGTAAAAAGGAAGTCAAAGGATGATCTAAGGAAAGGCCGACTCCGAATCAACATGAACAGGAAATCATCATCTCGGAGAGAGAAATCTAGAGATAAAGAAGTAATCTTTCCATTTGTTCACGCAACATGTAAATTAGAAAAAATTCAATTGTAGTGGAAAATTTAAAATTTATAATAAAAATAATAGGGCTAATTAGTGTAGACCCCATCAGCTTAGAGTTTAGATCTGACTTTTATTTTTATTTTTTTTATTACACCCTCCTTAATCTATATAGTAAGCTTCTTTGTTAGGCATGTCCAAACTTCCCAATTGGATGAAGGAAACCCTGGGTGGGTCGGGGGAGTGAATAGGATAATAAAAGTTACCAACAAAATTAAGCAATAAAATGCGTATTTAAATAAGAGAAAAAGAAATCAAACACACGATGTATCATGGTATCCTTCTGTGAAGGAAGTCCAATTCCGGAACTCTTTCCGACTTTAGTTCACTATTCAAACCAAATAGTACACTACGAGCTAGTTTTGATTCGAAGGCTCGCCAACTTCTTACACACAGCTTTGATCTGAAGGCTCGCCGACTTCTCTTTAACAAGAATAGTTTTGATCTTCGAGAACCGTGAAGATCTAGGTTACAACTCTTTAATAATCTAATACTTTTGTGGATAACAAATGAAAGCTTGGAAGAGTTAATATGGATTGGTCTTTGGTGGTTGAGGAAATTTAAAGCACAAAGGGATAGCTTTGAATGGAAGGGTTCAAAGCCTTAATACACTCTCACAAGATAAGGTAATAAATGCACAAAACTATTTGCAGACAATATACCGCTGCTATATTGTATATACGGTCGATATATTGTCCTATAACAGTAACGACTATAAATCTAACCGCTGGGAGCATTCAATGCTCGAGAATCCTACTGTTGGATGCATTTAATGTGCTGGAATAACTTGAACCGTTATACCGTCGTACGAGCCAGTGTATTATCGGTATACCGATCTAAACGACAGAAGTTCATTTTATATAAAAAACGATATACTGTCAATACAACCAGTGTACCGTCATATGCCAATGTTGGAATTAATTAATTCCTTTGTTGTTCTTAAAAGATGAAAAGGAAAGAAAAATGACTTTAGTCCCACATCGGAAAAGAGAAAGGTTTGGGAATGCTTAAATAGGAATGTGCACTCATGTGGAGTGTGCAACAACCAAAGGGTTGCTAGTGGGTGACCAATGGTTGTGTTTTAAACCTCTTCATGAAAATGTAGCCGGTGTTGCCACCGGCAACACCGGCTCCGGCTCGGGCTCGGACGTAGAGGCGATAGTGGCGTATTGTAGACGCACTTGTGCACTTAGGCATCGGGCGAGCGGCGTAGGCTCGGGCCTCGCGGCGATTCTCGCCCCGAGAATTCCTATTTTTTGCAGCACCCACACACGAAAGGGTGAATGAATCTGCGAACAGGTGAATGAATATTGTTTCGAAAGGGTCGCGACTTCACGAAACAACACTAATTCATCTATAAATACAACAGATTTCTGAGTCCAAAACACAGAATATGAGTATTCATTCCTTTCTCTTTTCTCTTCCAAAGTTTCCAGAAAGGTGTTCTTCCCTACGCCGGTGTCTCACAGCGTCTAGTGAACCTCCGGCATAAAGGCTGTCTTATCGTGGGTGTTCTGGCGTGCTGACTCCAAGACGTTACAGGAGTGCCCGAAACACTTTAAGGAAAGTGCTGCTAAATGCACGATTCAAGCCTCGACGACATATTCAACTTCGCAGAACTGGTCAGTGAAGTACAATCCATTTCAAACAATCTTAAAGTGTTGCAAATAATGGCGTCCGAGGCTGCGATTTCGAGTATCAAGGTCATGAATCAGGATCTAGTAAAACTAGATCGCTTCGACGGGACAAACTTCACACGCTGGCAGGACAAGATGATCTTCCTCCTGACAGTATTGAAGATCTACTACGTCCTCGATCAAGATCTGCCACCCATTCCAGAACCTACTGCAGCAGATTCTGATACGGTCAAGGCAGAACGCAAAAAGCGCAAAGAGGACGAACTGCTGTGCCGTGGTCACATTCTAAACACCCTGTCGGACAGACGTACGACCTCTACACAGAAAATCCTTCGACAATTGACATCTGGAAGGCTCTGGAATTCAAATTCAGAGCAGAAGAAAGGTACAAAGAAATTTCTTATATCAAAGTATTTTGATTATAAAATGGTTGATACAAAGCCTATACTGGCCCAAGTACACGAACTACAAGTTCTAGTCAACAAACTCAGGGCAGCGAAGATAGAACTTCCGGAACCATTCCAAGTTGGTGCTATAATCACTAAATTGTCAGCATCTTGGAATAGTTATCGGAAGAAACTACTTCACAGCTCTGAGGATTCTCACTGGAACAGATTCAAAAATACATTCGAATCGAAGAGGAATCGAAGGAAAGACAGAAATCCGAGAACAGCGAAGTTTCTAAAGCCAACGCGTGAGCGCGAAAGGCAAGAGCCCTGCAGGAAAGAAGAACTTTCTCGGTCCTAAGAAGTGTAAGCTCCCTGAATTTTTGGATATTTTTTAATGAATAATTAATATTAATTTATATTTGAAGACACATTAGACTTTTTATATTTTTTATTTATTGTAAATCCAAATGACAATCTCTAGTCCTATTGAGCTACCGGTTGACTTAGCTGGTCCAAACTCAACTCAAATATTCCATACCTCCACATGGTTCATACCAAACATTATATACTATTTCCTCTCTACAAAACACCAAACATAATGATATGACATCCAAAACCTAACACTTAACCTACTAGAAATAATTCCAGCCCTATATACTTTGGACTTGACCCAACCATTAACTCACCACTTAACCACTATAGGTTGGACTTAAGTGTGGTCAAGTACACTAAATGGGCAGCCAATCCTCCCACTTATTCATCTTCCATAACCCCCAAGCACCCTTAACCATTCCCTTTCCATAACCTACAAAACTCCCAACCATTAACTCTCCACTCAACCCTTCACCTCCCCCTTAATGGTTGGCTATATATAACTTCTCCTCACCTTATTACCTCATAGCATCTGAACAAAACTTCTTCCTAACCCACTTCATAATATTTTCTCTTCACAAACCATCTCCAAAATCTTCTCAATTTTCCTCCAAACAACCATCTTTCCACCCCTACCCAAAGCTGAATCCGAATTCAACTAGTCTCCACCATTCCGGCCATATCTCTCTCTACAGTAAGTATTTCTCTCTCAAATTTAGTATACTTCTTCCTCTCTCTGTTCTACCATTTTCTCTTCACAAACTTTTCATCAAACTCACTCTAACTCCCTCAAAACAGCCCCTCCATCAGAGGTGTCCAGGCTGAAACTGAATTCGGTGCACTGCTGTTCGTGCACCCTTAGGAGACCCCATGGCAGCAACTAATCTCTTGGTAACGTTCCTAACACTCTTCTACAACATCCCACTATGTCCAAAAGTCATCTCGTAAAGTTTTATGTATATATTTGCTTGCAACTTCATTATTTTTGTCACCGTAATCATTGATTCTCAAAATAGAACTTGTATATATTTATGTCCTATTTGTCCTACTGAAATTCGATGGTTAAGAACTTAAATTCTATGGTAATATATTCTGAATATTATTTATAAGTTTATTAATTTCATAATATAAAGTGTTATATTTTTAAGATTTCATCTAGTTCGAATCAACCGAAATTGGACAACCTAGTGAGATTACTTGAATGTGCTAACTGGCTAGCTTAATTTTAGTATATAAAATAAATATGATATGTTTGAATTATTTTCAAATATTATTTCAGAATAAAATATTAATTTTTCTATTATTTGGTTCCAAATAAATAGGTATGTTGGCCATATTGTGTCATTAATTAGACATACTAACTAGATAATTATTTCTTGTATATATTCATCAAATAATGTTTATAAATAGTTTTAATTTATATTTTAGAATATAAATTAGTATATTTTATATATTAAATGATTTATTTTTACATAAGTTGGCAACTTTGCATGCACAAACTAGTTGTCAAGTTGCTAAAATACCTAGTCGATATGCAACGAAACATTGTATATGCAACGACAAATATTTAGTATTTTTTAACTAAATAAATATAAATTCCAGAAATTAATTCATATTAATTTCAGTTTTATTTGTCGTCGACATGCGTGTTTGAGAGGCTACATCCATGTTCGAAGTATCGTTTAGCGTCGTCGTGAATTTGGGACATCGTGTCGTATCTACGTATGTTTAGGATTACAGTATTGGAATCATATAAATGCCTAAATACGTGTGATAACATGATGTTCGAGACCCACACGACATAATAGAAAGTAGCATGGTACGTGGTTATTAGCACGTTGTCGAAGGCCACACAACTTTGGATCGTTGGCATGAAAGTCACCATACTAGTTGACGTTGTGCAAATGATCACATTCTTTTTTATTAATTGAATTAGATTGTGCATTGATTAGAATATGTTATAATAGGACAACTTGGATCCGCTGTACCTCCAACTGAAGACATCAGTCAGGCGACACCGCAGCAGGCAGCAGGCAACAGGCAAGTGTACCTTGCCATCATGTATCTCAGTTCTTGCTCTATTTATTAGTATTTAGTTACTATAGCTATTTGATAGGATTGGCGTGTGTGTGTCTAGCTTAGGGCCGTGAGACGATACTTAGTGTCCGAATAAGGTTCGGGTGCCGATATCCGTCCGCGGAGTCGGGTATCGTCAGTTAGAGGTTGTTACCACGAACCCATGATACGTGCTTGTATCCTGAGCACGACAGACCGTAGGACACTTGACACTATTACATGTAACAGAATCGTTCTTGAGGTATTCATGGTGATTCTGTGTAGGCTTATAGGATACATGATATGAGATAGGTATATAACTATATATTATTATGACTCCTGCATTAGTTAGAGGTCATGATCTTGCGTGTCATGGACATGAGACGTCGTGGACATGAGACGTGAGGTTACATTGGGAGGGGAGAGTCTTCATCGTGCTCTGGGCATATTCTATATACATGAGTACTGGACTTTGGGTTCTTATACGGAATCTATGCATATATCTACTATCGGTTCCCCACACGGAGCCTAGAGGGTACTGTCTAGCATACGGATGAGTCCGTGAGTACCAGCCCGGGGTACGATACCATACTCTCATTTGCATATCACTTAGATGGTTACAGTAGTTTATCATTGAGTATGTGGCATTATACTGTTTTACTTTTGGCATATTGTTTCTTGTACCTTGTTATGTCCCCTGAGGACCTGGTCCCCTGCCAGTTTTGCAGCTTAAACGGTTGTGGAGCCTGTCTAAAGATGCTGAGGCTAATCGCCTTGATATGCGAGCATTGGTACAAGGTACTTATTTCATTTCTACCGAGGTATGTTATTTAATCATATTTGTTACTCCTCTGCTGCTAGCCTAGTTTTTTTATAGACTCATTTCTTTCTCGAGTCTATTCGAGTTCCTGTGTTATTGGGCGGCCGACTTTAACACATGTGGCTCTTTCTTGTGTTTTATTGTGGATTGAGACATAGATATAGTTGTATTATGTAGATTGTGTCCATTATAACACAGCTTATACGTATTCGAGTCGGACCAGAGTCTGGTCGAATGCATAGCTGGCATGTTACGTATTTCTAGTCCTACGTATTTTGGGACTGGGACGTTACATGTTTTTGTGGTGGCCCATGCAGGTCAGAATATATCGTTTCGGTTAAGTTACTCTGCCGAACGAGCCTGCAATAGGATATTGTAATAGGATCTCAATCCACAATTGCTTTGAAAATCCTTTTGTTTTATCCATCGCCTTTGGAACTCATAATTGAAGTCGATCATCCTTCTTGAACTCCTTGTCTTGGACTCACGTCTATTCCTATTTCGGAAGGACGAATACTTGTGCTTGATGAACTAATTGGATTATGTTCTAGCATAGCCTATAAGGTATTGATAGTGTGTTTTATAAAGGGAACTAGTTATCTACGGTGGTAAGGGTTTGGATAGACATCTCACTTAGATTGACCGAGTAGATCGGACTGACAATCTAGAATTCTTATAGGCTAGTTAACGTAATGAGAGACTCTATGTGAAATTGACTACAACCATTCTACTATTCACCTATGGTGGATGGAGACAGATTAGAATACCTTTGTTATATAGAAATAGGGTAGAGGTATAGCACAGTTTAATTGGGGATTAGTAAGGAAGACAAGTTATGTTCCTCTATCCTAAATATTGAGTGGTTGGAAGACTATGAAGTAGAATTTTAGAGTTTTCTAACTAGAATATGATCACCCACATGAAAGACTATAGTTAAAAGAATTCGAAAGTCTTGATATGAAAAAGATGAGGTGCAGTAGATAGATATGAATCCTTATAGACATTGTATGGTTACAAAAGGTTTTTTTTATTCATTTGAAGGATATAGAAGTTATGATAGTATGCATATATAGAAAATAAAGTTATCTTGGACAGTGACCTGAAGGATCTTCACTAGGGAGATTCCTATCGAAGGAGTGAGTCAAAATGATGCTTGTTGATAGGTTGTGCCATGGTGTGGATCTAAGAATATTTGTTGTATAATTGCGAGGACGGTGTTAGACTGGATATACCCCTATACATAGGAGGAATAGCTTGAAAGGACCTATTAACAACCATGACTAGAAGATTAGTCGAAAGGTAAGTGGTTGTTAAGGTATTATATATAAGCTTGTCCACTGCCTAGTAAACAAGCATAAAAAGATTAAGCATACCTGTAGGCATTGTATGGCTTCCTTTAAATTAAAAGGATGGATTTTAAACCATATTAATAAGAAAATTTGATAACCTATAGGAAAATGGGATAAGGTGATTAAGGAATGATTACCTCTGTAAATAACACTTGAGAGTAGGATTAGAAATCTTATCTTAAGTAGACAAGAAGTCGTATGCATAATAAAATCCTTCACCGATACAGGTTAGATAGGAACCCCAAAGGACTTATAGTTACAATAATTATATTGGAATAAAATACACATAGGGGTATAAAGATGAAGGATCATAGGAGCAGCACTATATACAGATTGAAGAACTGCAAAGGATTAAGGATGGTTAGGACCTAGCATAAAAAATAATATTGGTAGGAGTGACGATTGGAGAAAATCTAAGCCACAGAAGTGGGTGAACTAGTTGGAATCAAGAATATGACCTCTAAGGTAGTATAAGTTAGAACGTAACTTTAAAGATTAGCTAGTCTCATCCTTAGAAGATCTTGATAGATACTTTATACTTTAAAATGAGTCAGGGATCATCATCTCTAGGCAGATTGATCATTGAAGCCCAATATCGTTATGTTGACTCGAAGTATAGTTCTCCATCAACCGGTTCAACCACCTGACAAGAGCGAAGGTATTGAGATCAGGACACCATCAGGTGACGATACGGAAAGAGGATACTCCAAGGACAGCATTCAGATTTTGCTACGACCACTACAAGATTATTGACACTTTTTGGATCGATGAATGCGCTGCTATAATTACGTGTTTGATGAACAAGGTGTCCCATCAGTACCTGGACTAGTGATGGTAGATTTGATTATATTTTATCGTAGGATAAAAATTATATTGGTAAAATATTTCATAGGTGGGTGATTATCTAAGGTATATACGAGTAGGGTAAAACAACTATGCTAGAAAGACCAACTATTGGCAATCTATTTTCTATGAGTTTTAGTTTGGTAGAAAATTGCTCTTAGTCGAATGATAGGTATTCCTAAACATGTCCAACTAGATATGATAGATTAGAGACTTTTGGTATGAATAGAATGGTTTGGTAAGTCTTGTATTTAATGCTAAGCTTGTATAGAGCCATTATTCTAAAAAAATGAAGGAGATAGGAATCCAGGATTAGGTAAATAATTAAGGTGGGTAGAATTTCATAGATACTTTCGCAAAAAATAAGTTAGAATATAGTTCAGTATAAAGCCTAACCCTAAGAAGCAACCATTAGATCAAATCCTGTTATCTTTTGTCTAAGACAGGGCCTATGATAGAAGAACTGGAGAAATTATTATTAGGATGGCATATGAATAGAGTAAGAATGTATGTGTTAGAAAATACGACCATCTCTATACATGGTAAGACTAGTCTTACAATGACCTATGGAAGTCCAGGATTATAAGGATGACCAATAGGTTTATGTGGCTGTCTAGTTCAGCATCGACCTTTATCCTCAAGTTAGGAATCAATGGGTAGGCATACTTGTAAGGATTGTATAGATTGCTTATGAATAGAAGTGGTGGATCGCTAATTGAACTACTATAGAAGTTAGTGATGTAACCTATAGGAATATAGTATAGATTGGAAGGATTGACAGAGTTATAGAGGGATTATGATTTTTCTATTTCCATGGTTAGTTATAGATAGATATTTAATAGCCAAGTTAGAAGCCTTACCTCTAGGTTAGTAACATCTCGATATTAGAGAGCGTGTTGGAGAAGTGACATTTTGTCTTACATTACTCTCATCTCTGGAGGGAGTGCATGATGTATTTCATGTCTCACACTTGAGAAGGTATGTGACTGACCCCAGTCATGTGGTCAATCATTCTGAGATTACGGTGGAACCCAGTTTATTATACAAGGAGCAGTGAATTGAAATATTGGATACTAGCGAGAAGACGCTTAGAGGGCAGAAGATAGGTTGGTTCGGGTTGCATGGAAGCACCATTCCCCTGGATAATATACTTGGGAATGATAAGCTTCCATGAGGGACCACTATCAATTCGAGGATTCTAGTAAGATTCTAAAGCTAACTTTAGTGCTATAACTTTATAGAGTTCTAATTATAGTTTTAATTTCGAGGACGAAATTTTCTAAGGTGGGTAGATTGTAAGCTCCCTGAATTTTTGGATATTTTTTATATGAATAATTAATATTAATTTATATTTGAAGACACATTAGACTTTTATATATTTTTTATTTATTGTAAATCCAAATGACAATCTCTAGTCCTATTGAGCTACCGGTTGACTTAGCTGGTCCAAACTCAACTCAAATATTTCCATACCTCCACATGGTTCATACCAAACATTATATACTATTTTCCTCTCTACAAAACACCAAACATAATGATATGACATCCAAAACCTAACACTTAACCTACTAGAAAATAATTCCAGCCCTATATACTTTGGACTTGACCCAACCATTAACTCACCACTTAACCACTATAGGTTGGACTTAAGTGTGGTCAAGTACACTAAATGGGCAGCCAATCCTCCCTACTTATTCATCTTCCATAACCCCCAAGCACCCTTAACCATTCCCTTTCCATAACCTACAAAATCTCCCAACCATTAACTCTCCACTCAACCCTTCACCTCCCCCTTAATGGTTGGCTATATATAAACTTCTCCTCACCTTATTACCTCATAGCATCTGAACAAAACTTCTTCCTAACCCACTTCATAATATTTTCTCTTCACAAACCATCTCCAAAATCTTTCTCAATTTTTCTCCAAACAACCATCTTTCCACCCCTACCCAAAGCTGAATCCGAATTCAACTAGTCTCCACCATTCCGGCCATATCTCTCTCTACAGTAAGTATTTCTCTCTTAAATTTAGTATACTTCTTCCTCTCTCTGTTCTTACCATTTTCTCTTCACAAACTTTTCATCCAAACTCACTCTAACTCCCTTAAAACAGCCCCTCCATCAGAGGTGTCCAGGCTGAAACTGAATTCGGTGCACTGCTGTTCGTGCACCCTTAGGAGACCCCATGGCAGCAACTAATCTCTTGGTAACGTTTCTAACACTCTTCTACAACATCCCACTATGTCCAAAAGTCATCTCGTAAAGTTTTATGTATATATTTGCTTGCAACTTCATTATTTTTGTCACCGTAATCATTGATTCTCAAAATAGAACTTGTATATATTTATGTCCTATTTGTCCTACCGAAATTCGATGGTTAAGAACCTTAAATTCTATGGTAATATATTCTGAATATTATTTATAAGTTTATTAATTTCATAATATAAAGTGTTATATTTTTAAGATTTCATCTAGTTCGAATCAACCGAAATTGGACAACCTAGTGAGATTACTTGAATGTGCTAACTGGCTAGCTTAATTTTAGTATATAAAATAAATATGATATGTTTGAATTATTTTCAAATATTATTTCAGAACTAAAATATTAATTTTTCTATTATAATTGGTTCCAAATAAATAGGTATGTTGGCCATATTGTGTCATTAATTAGACATACTAACTAGATAATTATTTCTTGTATATATTATCATCAAATAATGTTTATAAATAGTTTTAATTTATATTTTAGAATATAAATTAGTATATTTTATATATTAAATTATTTATTTTTACATAAGTTGGCAACTTTGCATGCACAAACTAGTTGTCAAGTTGCTAAAATACCTAGTCGATATGCAACGAAACATTGTATATGCAACGACAAATATTTTAGTATTTTTTTTAACTAAATAAATATAAATTCCAGAAATTAATTCATATTAATTTCAGTTTTATTTGTCGTCGACATGCGTGTTTGAGAGACTACATCCATGTTCGAAGTATCGTTTAGCGTCATCGTGAATTTGGGACATCGTGTCGTATCTACGTATGTTTAGGATTACAGTATTGGAATCATATAAATGCCTAAATGTACGTGTGATAACATGATGTTCGAGACCCACACGATATAATAGAAAGTAGCATGGTACGTGGTTATTAGCACATTGTCGAAGGCCACACAACTATTGGATCATTGGCATGAAAGTCACCATACTAGTTGACGTTGTGCAAATGATCACATTCTTTTTTTATTAATTGAATTAGATTGTGCATTGATTAGAATATGTTATAATAGGACAACTTGGATCCGCTGTACCTCCAACTGAAGACATCAGTCAGGCGACACCGCAGCAGGCAGCAGGCAACAGGCAAGTGTACCTTGCCATTATGTATCTCAGTTCTTGCTCTATTTATTAGTATTTAGTTACTATAGCTATTTGATAGGATTGGCGTGTGTGTGTCTAGCTTAGGGCCGTGAGACGATACTTAGTGTCCGAATAAGGTTCGGATGCCGATATCCGTCCGCGGAGTCGGGTATCGTCAGTTAGAGGGTTGTTACCATGAACCCATGATACGTGCTTGTATCCTGAGCACGACAGACCGTAGGACACTTGACACTATTACATGTAACAGAATCGTTCTTGAGGTATTCATGGTGATTCTGTGTAGGCTTATAGGATACATGATATGAGATAGGTATATAACATATATATTATTATGACTCCTTGCATTAGTTAGAGGTCATGATCTTGCGTGTCATGGACATGAGACGTCGTGGACATGAGACGTGAGGTTACATTGGGAGGGGAGAGTCTTCATCGTGCTCTGGGCATATTCTATATACATGAGTACTGGACTTTGGGTTCTTTATATGGAATCTAAAGTGCATATATCTATATATTCGGTTCCTCCACACGGAGCCTAGAGGGTACTATCTAGCATACGGATGAGTCCGTGAGTACCAGCCCGGGGTACGATACCATACTCTCATTTGCATATCACTTAGATGGTTACAGTAGTTTATCATTGAGTATGTGGCATTATACTGTTTTACTTTTGGCATATTGTTTCTTGTACCTTGTT
Source organism: Iris pallida (assembly GCA_029216955.1). Lineage (NCBI taxonomy): Eukaryota > Viridiplantae > Streptophyta > Magnoliopsida > Asparagales > Iridaceae > Iris > Iris pallida. The sequence continues at coordinate 14,137,892 of JANAVB010009598.1, forward strand.
ATGTCCCCTGAGGACCTGGTCCCCTGCCAGTTTTGCAGCTTAAACGGTTGTGGAGCCTGTCTAAAGATGCTGAGGCTAATCGCCTTGATATGCGAGCATTGGTACAAGGTACTTATTTCATTTCTACCGAGGTATGTTATCTAATCATATTTGTTACTCCTCTGCTGCTATAGCCTAGTTTTTTTATAGACTCATACTTCTTTCTCGAGTCTATTCGAGTTCCTGTGTTATTGGGCGGCCGACTTTAACACATGTGGCTCTTTCTTGTGTTTTATTGTGGATTGAGACATAGATATAGTTGTATTATGTAGATTGTGTCCATTATAACACAGCTTATACGTATTCGAGTCGGACCAGAGTCTGGTCGAATGCGTAGCTGGCATGTTACGTATTTCTAGTCCTACGTATTTTGGGACTGGGACGTTACAAGAAGGACCAACAAAAGTTCAAGAATTCCAGCACCGCTAAAGGACCCAAGACCGGCTGCTTTGTATGTGGCAAAGCAGGACATTATGCCAGAGACTGTCGGGTTCGAAAGACCCAAAACAGCGAGGTAAATCTCACTAAGACAGATGACATAATTGCTACGGTGAGCAAACTCATGACGGTCAAAGGGAAGGCTCCAGGATGGTGGTACGATACTTGTGCTACCGTTCATGTTTCATACGACAAAGCAGCTTTCAAGACCTACTCTGAAGTCAATGATGGACAAGAAGTTCAGATGGAAAATGAAGGACATTCAACGGTCGTGGGAACAGGTGATGTGGAAATCCAATTCACTTCCGGGAAGAAAGTAACTCTGACTAACGTACTTCACGTCCTGGATATGAGTAGGAACCTCGTCAGTGGAGTCTTGTTGGGTAAACCAGGAATAAAGTCTGTCTTTGAGTCGGGCAAATTAATATTGACCCGTAATGGAGTGTTTGTTGGAAAGGGATATACCGATGAGGGTATGATAAAACTTTGTATCATTGAGAATAATATCAATAAAGTTTCTACTTCTGCTTACATGATTGAGTCATCTACTTTATGGCATAGTAGATTAGCGCATATAGGTATTAGCACTATGAAAAGGTTAATTAAATCTGGATTAATTTCATGCAATTCTGAAGATTTAGATAAGTGTGAAATTTGTTCAAAATCCAAAATGATTAAAAAACCTTTTCACAGTGTAGAGCGTAATACCAATCTACTAGATTTAGTTCACTCTGATTTATGTGAATTTAATGGCACATTATCTCGAGGAGGTAATAAATACTTTATTACCTTCATTGATGATTGCTCTAGATTTACATATGTATATTTATTAAAGCATAAAGATGAAGCTTTTAATGCTTTTAAAATATATAAATCAGAGGTTGAAAATCAACTTGGTAGAAAGATTAAAATACTTAGAAGTGATAGAGGTGGTGAATATTTTTTTTTTTTGAATTTAATACCTTCTGTGAAGAAAACGGTATTATTCATGAATGTTCTGCACCACGGACACCTCAACAGAACGGACTAGCAGAAAGAAAAAATAGAACGTATCAAGAAATGATAAATGCAATGCTAATGCATTCTGAATTATCATTTAGTTTGTGGGGAGAAGCTTTACTTACTGCTTGTCATATAATGAACCGAATTCCTTTGAAGAAAACTGGTATTTCACCATATGAGATATGGAAAGGCCGTAAGCCTAATATCAGTTATTTTAGAGTGTGGGGGTGCATAGCTTATTACAAAAATATGGATCCTAAAAGGACCAAATTAGGTCCTCGTGGAATCAAAAGTGCGTTTGTAGGTTATACTGCCAATAGTAAGGCATATAGACTCTTAAACTTAGAGTCTAACATTATTGTCGAATCCAGAGATGTGGAATTTTTCGAGAATCTTATTACTAAGAATAAGGATCCTGAAATTCCTGCTAATGAAGAGTCTCGTGAGGAGAGCTCTTCACGGTTAGTTGAAAAACAACCCGAGCTTCGGATCAGCAAGAGAGTTCGAAAGGCTAAGGATCTAGGACCTGACGAAATAGATTCTCAACTTATTTCCTTTTACTTAGTGGAAGGAAATACAGAGAAATTTATTCGAAAGATTCCTATCATTCTTCAGGTGGAAGATGATCCTAAAACCTTTAAGGAAGCAATAGCTTCGCGGGACTCATCTTTTTGGAAAAATGCTATCCAAGATGAGATGGATTCGATAATGTCTAACCACACTTGGAAAATTGTCGATCTGTCCAAAGGTTCAAAACCTATTGGATGTAAGTGGGTGTTCAGGAAAAAGTATCATAGTGATGGTACTTTAAACACCTACAAGGCTAGACTAGTAGCCAAAGGATTTCGACAAAAAAAAGGAATTGATTATTTTGACACATATGCACCAGTAGCAAGAACGACTACAATTAGAATATTGTTTGCGTTAGCTTCATTGCATCATCTTAATGTTCATCAGATGGATGTCAAAACGATATTCTTAAATGGAGATCTCGATGAGGAGATTTACATGGAGCAACCGGAAGGGTTCGTGCTCCCGGGAAATGAACAAAAGGTATGCAAACTTGTTAAATCCTTGTACGGATTAAAACAAGCACCAAAGCAGTGGCATCAGAAATTTGACTCAGTCATAATTTCTAATGGCTTTGTTCACAATATTTGTGATAAGTGTTTATACACTAAAGTATATGAAAATATTGTAATATTTCTTTGTCTCTACGTTGATGATATGTTGATCATTAGCAACGAGATGAGTGGAATTACAGAAACGAAGAGGTTTCTAACTTCCATATTCAAGATGAAAGATCTTGGAAAAGTTGACACTATTTTGGGGATCAAAGTAATACAAAACAGTAGGGGTTTTGAACTTACGCAGTCGCACTATGTTGAGAAAGTGTTAGACAAGTTCAAACACCTAAAGTTCAAAGAAGTGAACACTCCATTTGATCCAAGTGTTAAACTAGAAAAGAATTCTGGAAGAGCCGTCGCTCAATTAGAATACGCAAGTGCTATTGGATGTCTTATGTATTTAATGCAATGCACAAGACCTGATATAGCATTTGCAGTTAGTAAAATGAGTAGATTTACTAGCAACCCTAGTAATGAGCATTGGAGGGCTATCGAAAGAATTTTTGGTCATCTTTTGAAAACCAAGAATCTTGGATTACAATATGGTAGATTTCCTGCCGTATTAGAAGGATATACTGACGCTAGTTGGATATCAAGTGTCGGGGATAACAAATCTACGACGGGTTGGATATTTACGCTAGTCGGAGGGGCAGTTTCTTGGAAGAGCAAGAAACAAACGTGCATTATCCATTCGACCATGGAGTCAGAGTTTGTGGCTCTAGCTTCTGCAGGACAAGAAGCTGAGTGGTTGAGGGATCTTCTATTAGAAGTTCCGCTGGCTAAAGAGAATGTATCAAAAGTGTCAATACATTGTGATAGTCAAGCTACTCTAGCAAGAGCCTACAACGAAGTGTATAATGGGAAGTCTAGACATATAAGTCTAAGACATACCTACGTAAGGAAATTGATCAAAGATGGAATTATTTCTCTTACGTATGTGCGTACCAGCTATAACTTAGCTGATCCCTTTACTAAACCACTAGCTAGGGATTTAGTAAAGTCTACCTCGAGAGGTATGGGATTGAAACTCCTTGAGTAAGAGTTCCAACAACAGTGGCAACCCAATCTAATGTTAAGAAAACCTTAACCTTAGATTCAATGGGTAACAACAAACTATTGATTTGGATGTATACGACATGATTATGTCGACTGTTGCAATTTGAGGGTTGAGTTTATAAAACTCTTAATGAAGTTCAGTAATGTTGATATGTATCTGTAAAGCAACAGAGATACTGAAAGAACTTCACCTATGTGAATTTAGAGATGGTGCCGTCTCAGTAAGATCTGGAGTTTATCTTATAAAAATTTACGAGACAGGATCAGCACATGGCCATTAATAGTGCTAAGCGAGAGATGTAGGCGAAGAACTACAAAAGAATGTGTGTAAAGTAACACCGATTTTATCACAAGGAATAACTGGTTCAAAGCCCAGCTACCAGAGATTCCGATAAAATCTTGTGTTGCATCTACTAAGGTTAGGTTCAAATCGAAAGATACCTAACTGTATTAACATTCTTTAAGTGATGTATTCTGGAATTCCTTTTCATCATTTATGGAACAAGTGGGGGATTGTTGGAATTAATTAATTCCTTTGTTGTTCTTAAAAGATGAAAAGGAAAGAAAAAGGACTTTAGTCCCACATCGGAAAAGAGAAAAGTTTTGGAAATGCTTAAATAGGAATGTGCACTCATGTGGAGTGTGCAACAACCAAAGGGTTGCTAGTGGGTGACCAATGGTTGTTGTTTTAACCTCTTCATGAAAATGTAGCCGGTGTTGCCACCGGCAACACCAGCTCCGGCTCGGGCTCGGGCTCGGGATCGGGATCGGGCACGGGCTCGGGCGTAGAGGCGATAGTGGCGCATTGTAGACGCACTTGTGCACTTAGGCGGCGTAGGCTCGGGCCTCGGGCTCCTCGCGGCGATTCTCGCCCCGAGAATTCCTATTTTTTGCAGCAGCCCACACAACGAAAGGGTGAATGAATCTGCGAACAGGTGAATAAATGTTGTTTCGGAAGGGTCGCGACTTCACGAAACAACACTAATTCATCTATAAATACAACAGATTTCTGAGTCCAAAACACACAGAATATGAGTATTCATTCCTCTCTCTTTTCTCTTCCAAAGTTTCCAGAAAGGTGTTCTTCCCTACGCCGGTGTCTCACAGCGTCTAGTGAACCTCCGACATAAAGGCTGTCTTATCCTGGGTGTTCTGGCGTGCTGACTCCAAGACGTTACAAGAGTGCTCGAAACACTTTAAGGAAAGTGCTGCTAAATGCACGATTCAAGCCTCGACGACATATTCAACTTCGCAGAACTGGTCAGTGAAGTACAATCCATTTCTAACAGCTAATCCAAAAGACAAATGGCTTCTTTTATATATAACCGGTATACCATCGGTACGAGCTAGTGTACTGTGGGTATGCTCGTCGAAAAGACAAAGTATTTCTTTTATATATAACCGGAACACCGTCGGTAAGAACCAGTGTACCGTCGGTATGTCAGTTGAAGGGTTACTGGGTTGAGAGATTTCTAGCCTAACTTAAGTCTCATAAAATACTTTACAGACTCCTTGAAGGACTTTACAATGTGCAGAATTGTTGGGAATCTTGAGTCTTGTAGACACATTGCGAAGCATTTTGAGTCCGACGGACTTTAATAAAGGAATTGCAATTTGCGTTTATACTAAATTCATTATTTCTGCGGTTTAGAGTTAGGCTTCGTATGGTAGGAAGGATGGAAAAATGGAAGGCAATATATATATATATATATATATATATATATATATATATATATATATATATATTTTTTTTTTTTTTTTTTTTTTTCCTTCTATATGGAAAAGAAAGATCATTTACTTTCCTTGTGTTTGGTAGGAGGGATGAAGAAGAAGGGATATGTACTTTCCTTTGTTTAGTATGAAAGAAAAAATGGAAGGAAAGAAAGTAAAAAGTATATGTTTTACCAATTCTATCTTCAATTAAAAACACCTATTTACCATTTGACTTCATGAATAATCTTTTAATAATATAATTCATGTGGGTATAACTGTTAATTAATATAAGCCTCTACTTTTTCTTATATTTTTCTTCTCTAACTTTTGGAGGGATTGAATTTCTTAGCTGGAAAAGTGTCCCTCCACTTTCCTTTCCTTAACTCATCATTCCATACCAAACAAAGGAAAATAAATCATCCCCTCAATTTTTTTCTCCTCTATTTTCATTCTTTCCAATTTTTTTCTCCTACCAAACAAAGACTTTAGATTAAAATAGTACCAACAGTCAATTATATAAATTTATCAAAATCAATGTGTCAATATTGGACTTAAACTATAAGCTGATATAAAATGGTAATTTCTAAAGACACCTCAAGTTTTACTTGAGGGCAACCAAATTTTTTATATATTTATTTACAAGTTTGTCACTCATTTTTTTTTTACTTGAGGGCAACCCAAACTTTATGTTAGCACTGTCAACAAATTTGAAAGTCCTAACATAATGTAGGACTGTCAACTTTGTTGAAAGTCGTAACATAATGTAGGATAGTCAACTTTGTTGGAAGTTATAAACTATACTCTCTATCAGTATACTCTGACCTCCAATCCTTTAGGACTGTCAACTTTGTTGACAGTCCTAAACTTTACTCTCTGTCCAGTAGTATAAGCAGGAATGTAGGATTTTTCTATAATCCTACCTATACTACAGTACATATAGAAAAATTCTAAAGTCCTACTTATACTACAAGACTATAGAATTTGCCTACAGTCATGTCGTGTTCAAGCCGACTCTAGACAAAATCGAATTTTTTATAATCCTTTAATTGGATTTATAGGGTTCGAAACAAATAAATATCAACCCTAAAACATTTCTAAACAATTTAATCTAACTATTCTAGACATTACCAAAGAATGAAGGATTGGGAGAAATGAATTAGGGTTTGGAAATGGGATGAAAATTTGAAGAGAGAGAGTAAAATTTTTGAATGAAAGGATTGGGAGAAGGTTTGGGCGGTGGACAGTCCAAAGTAAAATTGTGGTTGTCCAGAGTAAAAATTGTACAAAGTTGGACTGTCATGAAGTAATGGACTGTCATGACGAAAAAGTTTAGTGTCTTTAGAAATAGTCTATAAAAATGAGGGTCTAAACACTAATTGCCCACCTAATAATAAATATTTTGAAAAACACACCCCATGCCCTTGGGGTATGCTTGGTAAAGGTGTTTTCACTGGTTTTGGAGTATTTTTGAACCGGCCATTTATAAAAACCACTGGTTGTTAATTTTTTTGAGGCACCGGTTTTAGTCGGCTCAAAAAACCCCCAAAATCGGTATAATGTAAATTTGGGTGGCTTTATAAACACCCAAAATCAGTGAATTTTGAGCAACTTTATTATTTTATTTCATTTATATCCTCACAAAAAATATATAATTATAACTACTGCTACTCTTCCATATTTAATTTTATTCATGTAAAAAACTTTTAGAGCCATCCAAAATTAGATCCCTAACCGTTCCGGTACTCTAAAAATACCTCATAACCGCTAATTGCCGAGCAGTCCCTTGTGTGTACTTACTTCTAAAAGCCTTGATAAACCCCCAATTCAAATTCCCCAACGCCATTCCCATCATCTCCAAAAGCTGAAGGAGGGGGAGGAGGAGGGGATGAAGTTCAGAGCTTTCCTGAGCGAGGAGGGGGTGAACCTCCTGGACAAGCGCATCCTCCCCTCCCTCGACAAGCTTGGCCGCGTCTGCCACCTCTACCTAACCCCGACCCACTCCTTCTTCCTCCACGGCCTCCTCTCCGGCGACGGCGTCCAGTCCGTCCTCCAGCTCTCCAACCCCTTCCTCTTCCGCGACCACCGCATCTCCAGCCGGACCTCCGACCGCATTGCCTTCGCCCTCGACGTCTCCCTCCTCCACCGCGCCCTACGCAGCGCCACCGCCAACGCGGGCGCCGCCGCCGACGGAGGTGGAGGCGCAGGGGAGATACAGATCAAGCTTCTGAAGAAGCTGCCGGCGGGGTCGACGGCGCCGGCGCCGTTCCTGACGTTCGAGAGCAGGGGGGCCAGCTCGGCGGTGGTGCAGGACGTGCCGATATCGAAGCCGCTCTCGCGGGCCGACGTCGTGCAGCTGCAGGCCGCGCTCGACGCTGCCCAGGACCTGCCGCAGGTCCCCTTTTTTTTTTCCTTAGCCCGAGGTGTTTAAATGAGCAAGCAATTTCATCTACATCGCAGACACGAATGCGACACGGCACGACACGACACGACACAGAGATGCGATGCATTCGAGGGTTTTAGGCATTAAAGGCTGTGAACTTCGTTGTAGAACGAATGCATTTCTAAGACATGGTCGGAGAAGTTTAGGTTGAAATGAGAAATTATTTGCTAATGTCAATCACAGAAGAGATTGACACTAAACTAGCTGAATGGAAGAAAACAACTCATGTAGGGGACCCAAAAATTTGGCACCAAGGGGTTCTGTTATTGTTGTTGTTACCGGAGTTTCTCCTAGGTTTTATCTTCGGTTCTCGGAGAAATGTAAAGTGGGTAGGATTAGGCGTGCCCTAGACCTTCATACACATATTTCCCTGTTACATAAATACGTTAACAGTGTCACCTAGACACTATGTGGCTACTCGCTGCCAAAATTTCAGTAAATTATGCTTTCTAGGCAGTAGGTGACATTATGCGGGGAAAACAACATCACGCGGCCAAAAAAGAAAAATGCCACCTAGATTTTGGTGTAGTTTGGTTTTTTGGTCAATTTTTTTGTTCAAAAATTATTTTTTTTGGGCATGATCCATTTTATTTTCTTGGTCAATTTTTGTTCTGGCCTAAAAATATTTATATTGACCGTTTATTTTCATATTATATTATTTTTGGTGAATTATAAATTATAAATCTATTTGTTCAATACTTGTTATTGTAGTCTTTCTTCCATTTGAGTGTTTGCTAAAGTTCTTATAACGTAATTCTTGTTTTATATATGGAAGATATAGTTTTGTATTATTTTCAATGAACTAGAAAATTCAAAGCTTTTCTTAATGGTAACGTATTTTTTCCACATAAATCATCCTAGGAGGCTGCCTAGGCGCTAGGCGACCCTTTGCCGCATAACGGTCGTCTAGCGCTTTCTATAACATTGAGTTTGGTAGAGTAGAAAACTAGACTACATTTATACTAAATGAGATGATTTTATTATGGCACAAGACTTTACAATATATAGAATTTGCAAAAGTAACAAAAACAAAAGGGAGTAGCTAGTAAGCTTGGTCATCAAGAAACTAAATAAACCTATTTCATTTTCTACCTTCCCCGACAAGCTAAGAACGTCAAATTTGGAGAGAATGAAAAAAAAGAAACTGGTAATCATCGAAAAACAGAGTCTGGGACTTCAAAAATGAGAAATCCCAAAAAGGTCAAAAGAGAGCCAGACTTCACTACTAAAAAAAATCTCAACAAAAAGCACAATCGATATGCTAGCTCGACATGAAAGCTAGTTTGAAGCAAGGAACCGGAAGAAGATCCAAAGAGAGCATAAAAGAGCTTGAGTTGCAACCATCTTAGACATGCAAAAGAGAGTTGTTGGCCCACGTGGTGCTCGACAAAAGCATGCATATGAAGACGCTCGACTAAGAGTTGTTGGGACGTAAGGCCCTCAACATGAGCCAACGTGTTAAAACACTCGACCAAAAAAGTTGTCGATACGTGGGTGCTCGATAAGAGCCGACACATAAAGACTCGACCAAGAGTGGAAAATCAAAGGGCCATTACATAAATGATGGCCATGCCAAGAGACGAGATGGGTAGAGTTCAATACTTCCCCTCAAGTTGGACATGTAATAAATGTCACAAGTTGGAAGCAAATTATCATAGGAAGAGCGATGCCAACAAGAGTGAGGTGAAAAGCAAATTTTGTGGTGGTATCACAGAGTCATGTGGTGGTCCAGCTCGACGCTTAGCATGCCAGGGGTTTGAGGGCGGAGCCCCTTGTTATTATTATTATTATTATTATTATTTTACATTCCACTCTTTACATCAGAAATAAAAGAGAAAAAACAAAGACAGAAGAAAGCAACAAAGGCACATGTGTCCAGGAAGAACAGATGCACAAACTGACTGTCCACCTCCTTTGACCTCGAGCCCAACCTTCTCACTTGTAGCCGTGACCACAATAGCTGCTATAACCATGTCCAGAAGCATGTGAAAATATCACTGAATAAGTGGGACAAATTCGAGCCAAAATTTCGATAGTGCGGGGAAGACCAGACAAAGTGCAGGATAACTAACAAAAAACCCAACATCACCCTGAAGAAAAAAAAAGAAAGCCAAAGCGCAATAGCCGTGTCTAGACCAGTGTTCCAAAAATCGCTAGGCGGACTCGGTGCGACGGAGGTCCGCCTAGCACCTAGCCCGCCTAGATTTTTTTTTGAAATTTTAGAAAATTTGAAATTTCAATGTTCTAAAATCCAAATACTATCTTAAAATCCAAACAAATATCCAAAATACAACTAAGAATAAAAAAAATAAAAAAATTCAAATAAATCAAAAAATATGGCCGCCTAGGGCCCGCCTAGCCGCCTATCCCACTGCCTAGGGGTTTTTCGGTGCGGTGGGCCGGCGCCTAGCGCCTAGGCAGACGCCTAGGCCGATTTTTAGAACACTGGTCTAGACTGTGTTCACCATGAAGAAAATAAAGACAACCAACATAAACAAAACCCAACATCACCAGGAAGACCAGACAGACTGTGTCCACCTTCTCGAGCTCGAGCCCAGCCTTCTCGCCTGTAGTGACCACAATAGCCAATATTATTGTGTCCAAAAGCATGCTAAAATATCAGTGGATAAGTGGAACTTCGAGCTAAATTTTGATACTGCGAGGAAGACCAGATAGAGTGTAGGATCGCCAACGGAAAATCTAAATTCACCATGAAGAAAATAAAGAAAGGCAAAGCATAATAGTTGTATGCAGACTGTCCACCAGGAAAAAAATAAAGAAAGCCAACATAAACAAAACCCAACATTACCAGGAAGACCAGACAGACTGTGGCCACCAAGTATCTACCTCCTCGAGCTCAAGCCCAGCCTTCTTCTTGCCTGTAGTCATGACTACAGTAGCTGATGTAACCATGCTCAAAAGCATGCCAAAATATCACTGAATAAGTGGAACAAATTTGAGGCAAATTTACAATAATGCGAGGAAGACTAGACATAGTACAGAAACACCAGCGGAAAGCCAACATCACTATGAAGAAAATAAAGAGAGCAAAATATGCTAGCAAACTGCGGGAGTCCAGTAATTACCAAGATTGCCACTGCACAACTGTGCAGTTAGTCATCAGATCTCAGTGGAAGATCTCGAGAAGAGAAGCCTGGAATGAACTCTAGCAGTGGGGAGGGTCGTTGGCGTCGTCGACCAGTGGACAGATTCAGTGGGGAACATGTAATTAAACGAGAAGAGTCATCGATCTAGATCTTGAATAGAGGAGGGGCACTCTCTGTGAGCACATGAAGCCACCGGAGACGAATCTGTATTCATGTGAAGCCACCGGAGACGAATCTATAATCATGCGAAGCCACCGAAGAGGAAAGAGAATCCGACGAGAAGTTGTTGTCGGCACACGAGTACGACGGATCCAACCCCAAAAAAATAAAATATAGATTTGAGTTCGAGATCTGAAGAACAAGGACTGGAGGCTGTCGGAGTTGGGGCTAGCAAGGAGCTCAATGAGGTCTAGGTGTTCATGCTTTGGCCGAAAAAGACATGCGAGCTTCAGAGCACAAAATCTCCTTCTTCAACTTGTAGAGGTTTAGAACAGGGGAGCTTCAAAACATCAAATCAATGGAGAGGAAGATACAATCAAAACTGGACCAGAACAACCACAATGGCAAGGAAAAGATGGGTCGTTGTTAGACTATTGGAGACGTTGATCGACACAAGAGACAAACCACCCGAGGTTCGTCGAGATCTGGAACAGAGGCTCGATGAAGTATGGAATTGGGGTGGCTCGTCGAGATCTGGACTGGAGTTAGGGATTTAGGGTTTTTTGGAGGTGGTTGCTTGAAGAAAGAGGGAGAGAAAAGGAGTAGGGAAGAAGAAGAGGGAGAGAAATAAATTAAGATTTCACTCTTGTTGCCTCCAACAGAAAGGGGTTGATTGCACAATAATTAGAAGAGGAGAAAGAGTAAGGAAGAGAGAGTTTAGGGTTACTAGAAATGGATGTCTAGAATCAGTTTTTAACAGGAGCAAGGGTCATAATTTTTCGTACTCGGATACCATGTAGAAAATTGGACTACATTACTACTAAATGAGATGATTTTATTATGGCTCAAGGCCTTACAACATATAGACTTACAAAAGAAATGAAAACAAAAATGGCTAGCTAGTAAGCTTGGTCATCATGAAACTAAATAAACCTATTCATTTTCTACACAGGTTAGATTTAGGTTAGATTGTTGATAGAATTCCCTTGTTATTGTGTGAAAATATAGACTTAATATTGCGCGATGCGACCAGCCACAACAGCAGTGTGTCAGTTGATGGACTGGGTGGTATGGATCTACTCCCACTGTTCTAACACCAGCAGTTGTGGTGCTGCGACTGGTCGTTTGAGCCAACTCCCTTTTCAGAAGTCATTCCAAAGTCATTCCTTGTGCTACCAACCACTTGTACCGACAGCAGACCACCTTCCACATTGACCCTCAATACTATGCTAACCCGATTGCCGGTTCTTAGGCTCAATAAATTTGTCCTATAAAGAATCTATAACAGCTTTCCTATATCACATGTGAGTTTAAAATTCCTAAGCATTCAATCTTTCTTGTCAATTTAAATTAGGCTTGTTATGCATTCAAAGCGTAAATCCTAGAAAATCTCATATTGTTAAGGTTAATTGCAGAAATACTAAGCTAAAATGAGTGTTAGGTTGTAGGAGAGCAATCCTTTGATCTTTTATTGTCAGTGGTAGATAGAGTGACCATATAGAATCATGATAATCTTGCAATTGATTCAAATAGATACAAGGAGTCCTAGAGAAGATTGTAATACTGGATCAAGTGGCCGTAGAGGTCTTGCTGGGTGTAAGGCAAAGATGCCTTAAACTGTAACGAGTTGAATCAGGCGTGGCCTAGACTAGATATATGCCCACAGGGAGGCTAGGGCAGGATAAACTATCTGTTCCCTTGTGTTTTCAAGTTCTTCAAATTCTCCCGGTTGCGCTTAATACAGAAAACCTTTATTTAAATATTCTGTGTAGGTTTTGGGCAAGATACCAAAGGTCAGAAAAAAATGAGGGAGGTGTACTTGTTGGTGTACAAGAGATACTTATGAGCGATAAACTATGGTTCTCGATATTTTGGGCCAATCATTCATCATATTCGAGAATTTGAGAAGGATGTTGTTCATAGAATTAGAGTAGGATGGTTGAAATTAAAAATTGCTTCCCAAGTTCTTTGTGTTTGCAAAATATGGTTGAAATTGAAAGGAAAATTATGATGGAAGTGATAGAGAATTGGAAAACATGTTCAGAGCGTAGTTGAAATGTTTAAGATGGATGAATGACAATAGTATAAGAAATGAGCGTATCGTTGGAAGTTGGAGGTGCCACCAATTGAGGATGAGATGAAAAAATCGTCTATGGTTGTTTAGACATGAGCAACATAGACCAACAGATGCATCGGTTATGATCTGCGTTAAGATATTTAGTCAAAGGAGCTCCTAGAACTTAGGCCTCGTTTGGTTCACGGATTCAAGGAATCCGGAAAGGAAACTTGTTCCTTTCCTTTGTTTGGTAGCCACAAATTTGGGAAACACTTTCCTGACATGGGGGAAAATAGGAGGAAAAATGGTTCCTCTCATGACCCATGGGATTCATTTTCCCTCCTCCTTTTCCAACATTAATTACCAAACATTATGACAAAAGTAGCCTTGATTTATTACCTATTTTACCAATTAACTCTTCATTATAATTATGTTGACATTGGATATTGTTGGAACAATGATATATTTTTTTTCCCCTTTCCTACACCAACCAAACATAGGAAAGGAAATTTGATAGGAATTCTCAATGTTATAAATTTCGCTACGCGGAGACGGTGCGCCAAAGGCCCGACTAGCGCCTAGGGCGCCTAGGCGGCGCCTAGGCGGCGCCTAGGCGCCGATCTGAATTTTTTTTTATTATGTATATGTTATGTATATAACATATATATATATATGTCAAAAGTGATCAAGTGTTCATAGTTTGACATGGTGGTTAGCCTGTTGTGTTTAAATTGTGGAATGGGAATGGAGGTCGCCAGTTCGAGCGGGCTGTGTCCCCTTTTTATTTCTTTTTTTTTCCTTTTCCTTTTCCTTTTCCTTTTCCTTTCCTTCATTTGCTTTTCCTTTTCCTTTTCCTTTCCCCCTCTTTCCTTTTCCTTTCCCTCTCCCTGGGGTTTCTCTCTCCTCTCCTCCCTCTCTCCTCTCCTCCTCTCCTCTCTCCTCTCTCCTCTCTCTCTCCTCTCCTCTCCTCTCCTCTCCTCCCTCTCTCCACCACCACCACCACCTCCACATCACCACCGCCTCCACATCCACCGCCACCGCCACCGCCTCCGCCTTCACATCACCACTGCCTCCACCACCACCGCCTCCACCACCACGACCACCACCGCCTCCATCACCACAACCACCGCCTGCACCACCACCGCCTCCACCACCACCGCCTCCACGACCAAGACCACCGCCTGCACCACCACCGCCTGCACCACCACCGGCTCCACCACCACGACCACCACCGGCTCAACCACCACGACCACCACCGCCTCCACCACCACAACCACCGCTCCTCCAGTAAGTTTTTTTTTTTCTTTTTCTTTTCTTTTTTTTTTGAAATTTTATAATAGGCGGCCGCCTAGGCCCGCCTAGGGGCGCCTAGGCTCGCCTAGCGCCTAGGCTGGCCGACTTGGACCTTTTCGGTGCGGCCGGCGGCCGCCTAGCGCCTAGGCGCCGCCTAGGCGGCCGCCTAGGCCGATTTTTAGAACACTGGGAATTCTACTTTCCCATCCCCATGGAAAATACATGGGAATTGATTTCCTTTCCGTGAACCAAACGAGGCCTTAGGGTAGGCTTAAATGGACCTGGATTGAGGTTGTAACAAAGGATATGACTTTTTTAATGGTACGATGGACATGACCCTTAAGAGACTTGAAAATGCTATGGATTGAAGTCTTTTGCATATCAGTAAAAATCTAAACAAAAATTATTGCTCTATAACTGGGAAAGGAAAAAAAAAAAAAAAAAAACCTTTTTCTGGTTGTTGGGATCCAACACAATAACGGATAGCTGATCTAGATGATGCCTTGCCATTTGACCATTTTTATTGAATAACTTACATATTGTCTATTTTTTAATTAGTAGTCTCTATTACTACTGGTTATAACCTCAGGAAGCACGAACTCTCCGAAATCTTTTCCATAGGTGTGTCGCATCCCATGTTGGATGTGTAATCGTATCAAACACAAACTCCAAAATATACTATTGTGTGCTAAAGTTGTTGTCATGTCCTTAACTTCGAGGCCATATGTGTAGGGGTGTTTCTGTCCATGCAAGATATAGTATAACTAATCCAACAAGGAGTTCATTCTTAAAAATCACTAGTAAAATAAGGAAAGTAGCTTTGAAAGTTCCAATACAGAAACATTTTTTTTAGCCGATAAGCTTCAAGAACAAGTTAACAAAACATTCATAAATGTGTCAGGATCACACGTGGGTTGGTAAGAGAAACAAACTTCCTACACAAATTCATATAGGGTTGTTATGAGAAAACAAACAATTAGAGTGTCAACATAAACAACCTCAACACGTTCATAAGGTGACAAGATGACATGTGACTTGGTACAAGCTTATGTAATTGTGAATTGATTAAGTTGTGACATCTCATAAACAATGTTTGCAGCATTTTTTTTAACATGGCCAATTACTTACGTAACCTAGTTCATTGGTTAGCTATCCATATATCACACTCGCACCAGAACCCATGGTCTGTGCTATTCTGGTGGGAAAATAAGTGACAGCAACTTGCTTTTAGATTTGGAGCTAAACTCAATCCGCTACCGAGCATATCCTTGTTTGACCCTAAACTCAATCTGTCACTGAGCATATCCTTGTTTGACCCAATTTGGAAGGCATGGTATCAAAGTAAGTTTAAGTATGTATTTATAAGTAATCTAAGTAGTATGCTTTCAATGATATTGCTTATGTCTTTTGTATATTAGTGATACATACATCTATTCTGTCCATACTAAACTTAACCGATTTGCCATAATAAAAAAGGGGGAGATTGTTGGCCCAATGATTGTATCGTGTTTTTGAATATGGTTAATCTGTTAAGTTTAGCATTTCATTATCACTAATTTTCATACTATCGCTATAGCATTTCTACTTATACTTATACTTTTGGTGATATGTGCATATTGGTTTACATATTAGTGATATGAGCTTATCTATCTTAAATTTAATCGGGTTGCCAAAATCAAAACTATATTTTTGATTGTGGTCATTCAATTAAGTTTAATCATTATGATATCACTATCATTTATGCTATCACCTTAGCACTTATACTTAAACTCAGCATTGTCCTAATGTGCATTAAACTTATCATACTTGCTACTATGTATATTGTTTTGTTCATCTAACATGTACATGCAGAAAAATAATAAGCAAGATCAATGTGGACATGCAATGAAGAAATCATGGTGGACCAAAGACGACGGATCCCACAAGATTTCTCTGAACCACCCGACGACATCTCCGGAGCCACGCACTCGGAGGTTCCGCTGTCCGGTCAGCGGATGGGGGTCGAGGGGGCAGCGCCCCTCGTCGGGGGTTCGGGGGCGAAGCTCCGGAAAGGTATTCAGTTTTCACAAACTGGATATCTTTGGACAACTGTCGTCTAGGGAAAAAGCCAGCACCTATCAAAGGAAGAAGCCAAGCCATGCCCTCATCAGTTCAAGACTCTGAAGAAGCCTGCACCTGCCACAGTATTTTTGGAGTTTGTAATGAGTCTTAGGAATAATTGTAAACACAAGAAATGGATGGTAAAATCGAAAGCTAGGGTAGAAATTAGTCCAGGATCATTTTTGGATGAAAACCGGCATACCGACGGTATACCGGTCCATACCGACGGTATACCGATTTTATTCACAGAAAATTTCTGTCTACAAAATCGGCATACCGACGGCATACTGGTTCATACCGACGGTATACCGGTTTAGTAACGTTGAAATTCCAACGGTCGAAAATCCGAGCAATTAATGATCCCAACGGCTATATTTCTAGCCGTTGCATTCCAGACCGGTATACCGGCGGTATGCCGGTTCATACCGGCGGTATGCCGGTTCGCAGACTGAAAAGTTGCCTTGAGCTCTTTTCAATGCTTTGGTTATAAATAGCCTTGAACCCCTTCATTCAAGGTTGATGCTTTGAGCCTAAAAATTTCTAAACCACCAAAGCCTATCCACAAACAACTCTACAAAGCTTTCATTTGCCATCCACAAATTGTGTTAGAGTTATTGAGTTGAAAAGAAATATATTCATCTTATTGTATTAGGAGATCAAAACCTATTGTGAAAGGTTGAAGTTGGAGAGTTTTCGTATCCAAACTCTCGGTTGAAGTTGGAGAGTCTTCGTATCCAAACTCTCGGTTGAAGTCGGAGAGGCCTTCGGATTAAAGCTCTCGTGTAAGAAGTTGGCGAGTTTTCGGATCCAAACTCGTATGTAACTATTTACTCAAATAGTGGATTAAAGCCGGAGAGAGTTCCAGAACTGGAGTGCCTCTTGGGAGGATACCATGATATATCGTATGTCGGTATTGTTATTGCTTCTTCTCTTGCACTTATATTTTTTAAATTGTCCATTAGCTTGTGCTAAGTGCTTGATTAGTTAGCGTGACCCTATTCACCCCCCTATAGGGTTCCTACAATTGGTATCAGAGCAAGGACTCTATTGTTAGGCTTAACATCCTTAGAGTAGATTCTTGTTATTTTTCTATGGCATCGTATTCCTCCTCCTCCTCCTCCTCCGATAAAGAGGGTTTTACTTCTAGTAGTATAGACAATCATGTTTCTTCTAAATGCAAGAAATGCTCTAAGTGGAAAGCCATGGCTAAACAATCCTTAGAGATTTTTGACAACCTTCATTCTACAAATGAAGAATTTTCTGAAAAAGTTATTCATTTAGAAGAAGCAAATGAGTTTTTAAGAAATGAAAACAATGATTTATTATCTAGACTTGATTCTCAAAACTCATCATGTGTTTCTTTAAAGAGTTTGAATGATGCTTTAATCTTGAAAATCAAATCTCTTTCCTCATCTATAGAAGATCTTAAAAGTCAAACGCATGTGTTAACTTCTTTGCACGATTCTTCTATTGATTCTTTAAAGAAACAAAATGATGATTTTATTTCTAGAATTGCTTTATTTGAAAAAGAGAATTATGCTTTAAATGCTAAATTTGATTCTCTTACTTGTTTGAATGATGATTTGCTATTAGAACATGATATTCTTAAAACCAAATCTTCTCATGCTCACTCTAGAGATATTCATCATTCTAGTATGCCACATGCTATGTTGTGAAAAGCGCGCTTAAGCGTCGCTCAAGCGAGATTTAGAATTAGGGCGCCTCGCTTAATGAATTTTTGTCCCAGAAAAGCGATCAGCGCTTAAGCGCGCTTAGGCGTCGCTTAGTAGCGCCTCGCCTCACCTTAGGCGCCTCGCTTAACGATTTTTGAAAAAAAAAATTTGAATTTTTTTTTTTGAATTTTTTTAAATCTTTTTTGATAAACTAAACCGAATCTTTTGTTATTTATATAGTTGGATAGTTGGAAAGGTTTAAGTAGGAGCTTTAAAGACAACTTTTATGTTTGATGGTATTTTGATGACTAGTAGTATGTATGTGTGGCTTGTAGTTTACATTTTGATTTTAGTATTTATATTGTTGCTTTGCTTGATTGATAATTGGTATTGTTATTCATGCATATACTAGTAGGATTGTACGAAAAAATATTGAAATTTATGTATATATACTATATAGAGTATTTTACATGTAGGAGCAAAAAAAAAGGTGAGGCGTTAACTAAGCGCCGCTTAAGCGCCATTAAGCGAGGCGACAGCATCGTCGCCTCGCCTCGCCTCACGCTTAATACAACATAGGCCACATGTTCATAACCATGCTCATTCTGATACATGTGCACACACTAGCATTAGGTGCTTTTATTGCTCTCGCATTGGACACATGAGCTTTACATGTCCTATTTGTAGGAACCCTAGAGGGGGGGGGGGGTGAATAGGGTCACGCTAACTCATCAAGCACTTAGCACAAGCTAATGGTAATTTAAAAAATATAAGTGCAAGAGAAGAAGCAATAACAATACCGACACACGATATATCCTGGTATCCTCCCAAGAGGCACTCCAGTCCCGGAACTCTCTCCGGCTTTAATCCACTATTTGAGTAAATAGTTACATACGAGTTTGGATCCGAAGAACTCGCCAACTTCTTACACGAGAGCTTTAATCCGAAGGCCTCTCCGACTTCAACCGAGAGTTTGGATACGAAGACTCTCCAACTTCAACCTTTCACAATAGGTTTTGATCTCCTTATACAATAAGATGAAGATCTTACTTTTCAACTCAATAACTCTAACACAATTTGTGGATGGCAAATAAAAGCTTTGTAGAGTTGTTTGTGGATAGGCTTTGGTGGTTTAGAAATTTTTAGGCTCAAAGCATCAACCTTGAATGAAGGGGTTCAAGGCTATTTATAACCAAAGCATTGAAAAGAGCTCAAGACAACTTTTCAGTCTGCGAACCGGGATACCGCCGGTATGAACCGGCATACCGGCAGTATACCGGTCTGGAATGCAACGGCTAGAAATATAGCCGTTGGGATCATTAATTGCTCGGATTTTCGACCGTTGGAATTTCAACGTTACTAAACCGGTATACCGTCGGTATGAACCGGTATGCCGTCGGTATGCCGATTTTGTAGACATAAACTTTCTGTGAACAAAATCGGTATACCGTCGGTATGGACCGGTATACCGTCGGTATGCCGATTTTCATCCGAAAATGATTCTGGGCTAATTTCTACCCTAGCTTTCGATTTTACCATCCATTTTTTGTGTTTACAATTATTCCTAAGACTCATTACAGACTCCAGAAATACTGTGGCAGGTGTAGGCTTCTTCAGAGTCTTGAACTGATGATGGCATGGCTTGGCTTCTTCCTTTGATAGGTGTTGGCTTTTTTCCTAGGCGACAGCTGTCCAAAGATATCCAGTTTGTGAAAACTGAATGCCTTTTCGGGACTTCGCCTCCGAACCCCCGACGAGGGGCGCTGCCCCCTCGACCCCCGTCCGCTGACCGGGCAGCGGAACCCCCGAGTGCGTGGCTCCGGAGATGTCGTCGGGTGGTTCAGAGAAATCTTGTGGAATCCGTCGTCTTTGGCCCACCATGATTTCTTCATTGCATATGTCCACATTGATCTTGCTTATTGCTTTTCTGTATGTACATGTTAGACGAACAAAGCAATATACATAGTAGCAAGTATGATAAGTTTAATGCACATTAGGACAATGCTGAGTTTAAGTATAAGTGCTAAGATGATAGCATAAATGATAGTGATATCATAATGATTAAACTTAATTGAATGACCACAATCAAAAACATAGTTTTGATTTTGGCAACCCGATTAAATTTAAGATAGATAAGTTCATATCACTAATATGTAAACCAATATGCACATATCACCAAAGGTATAAGTATAAGTAGAAATGCTATAGCGATAATATGAAAATTAGTGATAATGAAATGCTAAACTTAACAGATTAACCATATTCAAAAACATGATACAATCATTGGACCAACATGGGTGGCTCTATGCTAGAGGACCCTGCGTGAAGGGGGAAGGTGGGAAGAGGGGAGGGGTGGTGAGACAAAGGACCAGTTGTGGTTAACTTGGGAAAAAGTTTCTCATAGGAGGCACAATGGTGGTTGCACTGATGAGCCTCCTTATGATAGAAAGAAGTGTTTGGAAACTCCATATGATCTGTCCATGGGCTTATTAACGTTATTCTAGATAAGTACAAAAGAGTTATTTGCCTCCCAATAAAATTCTTATACCAAGCTTAACATCATATTATCTGTGATCTTTCTTTAGAAAAAGAACAATGCATGCTAAGATATAGTGAATAGTGTCTAACCGTTTCCTACGAATCTTCTAAAGGAAGGGGCACTGATAACTAGCTTTTAGCTGTTCCAAGTGAAAGCCGCTTAATAACCCTCGCTGATTATAATAACAAATCCTAACGATTTGCATATATTATTGTGAACAGAAGGGTACAAATTGTTAAAATGAATCTTAAGAATACTAAAAAAACTTGGAACTACTGTACTAATCCTCTTATGCTCCTATAAATATATGACCATATTGGTTCCTCCTTGCCTCTTCTTTCCTCTATGCTTGTTATAAAACTTTTCTCAATCCTGAAGCCACGTTGTTTGTTGAACGTACCTTCCTTTCTCTGTAACTCTTCTCTCAACCCACTTTAGGTCTGGATTTTAATTTTTTGGGTAAAACTCAATTCCACCCTACTCCCTTCTAAATGAAGAAGAGGCGATAAAGTTCAAAGTCTTCCTTAAGATGGTGCCAATCGCCCCAACAAGCATATTTCCTCATCTCCTGTATAACTCTCTTTAACTCCAAAATTGGAGGTATCGACCAATCTCTGGACAAGATAGTTTACGTATGCTACATGTATCCTACTCTCAACCACGCTTTCCTCCACAAGCTTCTCTCCTACGAAGGTCTTCATTCCGTCTCCAATTCAATATAAATCTCTTTTGCAATTATCACATCTCCAACCCAAACCATAACGAGAATGCAAAACTCACGTTAATTCATTGCACCCTCTTGAATAACCTCACCATTGCTCACCATTGCCGATGCTGGTATCCATATCAATCTCCTTGAGAAGCTTCCTGATGGCTCCACTATGCTTCTCCTTTTTTATGTTTGGGACCAAGGGGTTGAGATAGGCCGCCTTGTATCATTAGTAGGTGTATAATTAGGATAACCATGCTTCTCCCAACACCAATCCTCACGATGATTGGTTTCTCCACAATAGGAACAAAATAATCCACCATGGTCATTGTGTCCTGTGTCGTCGTATTGAAGGTGTGAAAGATGTCATAAAGTTTCTGAAAATTGTCTTCAGATGAGTATAGGGACCAAAGATGCGTCCAAATTTTCTTGGCAGTGTCCGAGACATAATATAGTCACAGCAACGAGCATATATAGAGAGACAACCAAACAATTACCTTGTCGTCCTGAAACCAAGAGGTATATTGGGGATCCTTGGAGTCCAGTAGTGACTCCGTCAAGGGACGATGAGGCATTTGTTGTTTAAAACATTTTCTACAACATTGGACCATTGTAAATAATTTTTTGTGCCGGAGAGAGATCTCGTGGCGAGGCGTAAGCCTGTCTTAAAGTCGGCTGAAGTTTTATAATCTAATAACTAACTTGTAGGTGTTACATTGTATCACTATCTATAATATCTTACTCAACACTCTGATTGTTACAAAGGAAATTTGCATCAATAATGTCTAAGGTTAATGGAATACTGATAAATCTTTCCATTTATAGTGAATAGTGTGGGTTTGCCATCATTCACAGTTCACTGCACATATTTGGTGTGATTGACCAAACTAAAACCATCCATAAGATAAAAGATCTTGACAAGATTGTAATAGTGGGCTCAAGTGGCCGGTGTGATGTTAGTAAGTGTAACCATGTAAGGCAGTGGAAGTTCAAAAGTCGGTTTGGTTTTGGTAACGGTTCAAAAACTCAGCATAAGCCTACAGTTGAGCCTGTCTATTCAAGCATTAGAAAGGTTGGACTGTCAAAAGGTTAGACTATTACAGTAGGTCACTATGAGTTTTGAAAATGTGTAATTTGGATGAGCTACATGACTTCTCCCAGATTGCAAATAGTGCAACTTCTCTTTGTATCATCGTTCAGATGGTGGTAGTCTTCACTTGGATGTAGGTAGTGGATATATATTTAAAATGATCAAACTGGGCAGGCTAGAACTCAGGCCTATGTGTTGCCTAACAAGCTGGAACTGGAAGCTCTTTCTAGACCACCTAACCAGTGTGACCGTGCCAGAGAGAATGAGAGGAAGTGTTCAAGTTGAGGGATGTACATATGGAGCTTTGAATGTGGAAGAAACACTATGCATTGTGGGTCTTCCAGAGTGAGGCACCATTGCTGAGTTGGCATCATATGTCATTTTTTTTTCGTGTTGACGTGAGCACAGGGGAGCTGATAAACATAAGTCCCTCAGTCTAAGATAATGTTTATTATATATTGATCAATAATGATTTGAACTTTGCTTTAAAATTGCAATTAGATTTCAGAATTTAAGGATATGAAAGTAATTGGAGAATCTACTGGTGTAAACAATTGAATTTTAAGCCACTTATCCATGTTGATAGCTTTTTCACCCTCAGGCAAACTGAAATACAGAAATAGGCATATCCTTGTTTCGACTAAAGATTTGGAATGATTATAGTTCACTCTCTCTCTCCCCTTAGGAAGATGGGCCATAGTTTGAGAACAATTATAATTCGACCCAGCAACAGTTGTTTCTGTTAAAAAGATGTCTGGGCACAAAGTTCAAACACATCTACCAAGTTATTTAAATAAGTTGACTGGACTATGAAGTGCAGAAGTTAATGTGCGGGGGATTTGCCAGCACTTTCCATTTCTTACAAATAATTCATCAAATCCTTCATAAAGAGCCAAGTGAAGAGAGATGAGATTCTCCCCTCCAAATTTAACGTGATGGTAGCCAAAGTTATCCGGACAGAGTAGAAGACTTACTACATACGAAACATAGTGTTATACACCTTTGAATAACTCGAGTCCCATCCTATGAAGATAGCCAAGGTCCGAGCAGCCTACTTGGTTGCCTATCTAACAAGTGCTCTGGTGTTGATGACCATCCTCAGTTTTGGTGCACTTGGTTCTGTCTTCCGTCACAATCATTGTCATACCTTGTCCAAGTTGAGATTGTTCCTTAACTATTGTGCAGTGTTCTAAAATTCGGCCTGTTTGGCCGCCTAGGTGCTAGGCGCTCCTAGGCCGAAGCGAAAACTTTCTATTTGGCGGTATAATGTTGTTGTGTCATTGTGCGGTCCTGTTCGGACCTGTTCGGTGCCTAGGCGCCTTGTGCGGCTTGTAGAAGTTGCCTTATTGTTCATGCAAAATGATAGTTTGATCCAATATTTTCATTCTTGCAGCTTTGTAGAAGTGTTTGAACCATGTAATACATAACAATAAACGTTTAGAGATATGAGAGAAATAGTAAATATAACCTAAATTAGTTTAAAAAACACTATATAAGATGTTACAAGGGAGTAGGAGAAGAAAGAACAAAACAAAAAAATTGCCTCATACCTGCTAGGCACCTAGGCAGCTCCTAGATGGCCTAGGCGCTAGGCGCTCCGCACCGAACCCGCATAGCGATTTCTAGAACACTGCTATCATGTTGAACTTGATGGGGAACAGTGCCTTGGTTCACAGCCAGTGCAGTAGATTGGCAATCATCTTAAGATGTATTGAAATGTACCTGAAGAGTTACATTGTCACTAATGACTATTACAGTAACTTCATAGTGTTGATGTTGGTATTGCCTAAATGGTTAGGATAAAATTACATTTATATGATGGTGTGGCGAAAGCTGATGAATTAATCACCATCTTCAGTGAGGATCATAATTAAAGAAGGAAAATGAAGGAAATAGGTTTTTATCTTCGTGTAACTAGTCAACCATTGACATAACTCCTGGCGGTTCTCAGCCCAGTCTTTAATCTTGTGTTGTGATTATGTGTGATGAAAGCAGTAATGCGATCCTACAGAATCCCAAAGAGCCAAGATGTTGGTTAGAGTCTTAGAGAACGAGTTATCAAAAGAGAATCTAAGGTGAGGGAAATTTTGTTCCAGGAGAAAATCATTCCTAGGTGATGAGAGTAGACTAGATAGTTACAATTTTACCAAGGTCTTTGAATATTCTGGAGGGAAACAAATCGGTGTCACAGAGAGAACATATTGCTGATAGAGTTGGTTATGGTTTAATTTTGAGTAGACTGCCCTAAAAGGCGGATTAATCAGCAGAGAAATTAAGACAGTTAAGAGAATTACATGGGTGGTTGCTTAAGCAGAGTTTTCATGTGGGGGCATAATTGCGATTAGGAAGTCACTTAACTTGACTACTTGATAACTGGGCCTGGGCAAAGAACACAATGAAATCTTTACTAGTAATATATTAATGGATAGCAAAGGTTTTATTGGTGGTAGCAATGACGATGGTTCAAGTAGTAAACTTGGTGGGCCCTAGAGTGGAAAAAGGACAACATAACATGAAGTAATAATTATAACATGTACTTTTAGAATCTAATAACTAACTTTTAGGTGTTACATCATAGCACTATCTGAAATATTTCTCAACACTCTGAATAGCTAGAAAAGAATTGTGCTTCAATTTTTTTTTTCCAATAATAGATTCCTTGTAAGGTTGGCATGGGGTACTTAAGAGAAATCTTTCTATTTATAGTGAATATTGTGCATATGCCATCATCCTCTACACATTTGGTGTGATTGGCCAAATTAGAGCCATACATAAGTTATGTACCTTTTGGTGTATTTGTGAGGTTCCTTTCAACTTACAATTGAAGTTCTACAATATCTTCTTTTAAAATGACGTCAGTCTGAATAGCTTTCTTTATTAACATACTCTGGTCTAGGTTCCGAACCTTTTCGTATACTTGATAGGTTCCATGCAGAATTATAATTGAAGTTATGTGTTCTCAGTGATTCTATGACTGCTTCAATTTGCTTAGCTTTGTTCTTGTTGACAGACTCTGGTTCAAGTTCCTGATCTCGCCCAGCTGCAGAACCTGGTGGAGCGGCTCAAGAATGTTGGAGACCTGCTCACTGTTGCTATCACACAGTATGGTGATCTCCATCTACAGGTGTCGACCTCCCTGATCACTGTCGGCTCCGAGTTCCGAAGGCTCAGAGTCCTTGGGGTACATGGTATAATTCAGGAAATGTGCTTATCTGAAATAATTTTAAATCTTTATAGAGTAATTGTCGTTAGTATTTCAGTTCAAGGATGAACGTGTAGTTATTTTATGTTGCAGCTGATGCACCAACTGGTGAAAGGAATCTGAGTGCTCGGACACGCACTGAAATGGCTATCCAGAGGGGTGAAGCACTTTCCGTGGTTTGTGATTGACTTAGTTATCAGTGTTTCGTTCTTGCCACTGCATCTGGATCGCTTACCTTGGTTTCTTTGTGCATGTTTCCATTACGAGTGAACTTGACAGCAAGTGAGCATGAAGCACTTGGCGAAGAGTTTACAGTGCCATTTAGCGAAGCCTGATTGCGCCTTCTATGGTTAGGGTTTATTGTATTCTGCTACTTTATCTACCTCATACTGATTCCGAGTTTGCTGAAAGCCTGCCTGCTCTTGCAGGTATAGCTCCGCAGGGCGCTTGCTTGACCGTTATTTTCCAGTTCTTCATCCCAGGGACCCGGCTTATGGATAAGTCTATCAGCTTCCACTGCAGGCTTCCTGTTCTTGATTCCGGTTCCAGTTGAAAGGATGGTGGTGGCATCATATTTACTAATCTCAGTTTAGTAGAGGCTGATTGCTTGGAAGTGTATATATTGTTGCAAGAACTTTATTCTCATCTTATGTTTGTTCATATGGTAACTTGGTATCTTATTTTTCCTGTATTGTACTTTGTACTGTTGGTGTTGCTAATCACTAGGGATATGCTTCTTTTGGCTACTATCATGTATATACTATATTATTATTAAGATACGATATTAATACTGAGCATTACACAGCTTATTTTTGAATTGTTGATACTAATTGTGTGCATACATAAACACAATTTTTGCAGTCAATGATAGTCCATCTCCCCTATCCAGTCAAATGAGAAGAAGGTTCCTACTAGTAACAACTATTACACCTGATGTTGGTCCCCCTTGATTTGATGCATCAGCTGCACTTTAATTTTCATGACTCAATGGGGGTCAAGTTGCAATCGGGCGGTCCGGGCCGGCCCACGGGCCGAAGTCGGCGGGCCAGATCGGGCTCGGGCCGGTCCAGGACCGGCCCTTAGCAATAAACGGTCCGGGCCAGGCCCGGCCCGGTTCACAGAAAGCCGGCCCAGCCCGACCCACTGGACCGGACCAAGGGATAGCCGGTCCGGGCTGAACCGGTCCACGGGCCGGTTCGGGCCGGGCCTTGGGCGGTTCGGGCCGGTTGAACCGGACCGGCCCGGTTTGACTGGTTTAATTTTTTTTCCTTTTGTTTTTTACAGTTTTTTTTGTAATTTAATTTTGATTTTGAAAAATGTTTAATAAAAAATAGGCGGAGTAAAAAATGTTTAATTTTGATTTTGAAAAATGTTTAATTTTGATTTTAAAAAATAGGCGGAGTAAAAATAGGCGGAGTAAAAAATGTTTAATTTTGAAAAAATGTTGAAAAATGAAAAATGTTTAATTTGATTCATAAAAAATTGTAATTTAATTTTGAAAAAAAAATGGTAAAAGTAAAAAAAACATTTCTCCCTCTTCCTTTATCCGGGCTTGGGACCGGCAAATGCTTGCTTGGCATAGACGGAGTTAAAAAATATTTTTTTAAAAAAAAATAAAAAATAGTTTTTGAAAGTATAAGTTAAAATTTGAAAAGTATAAGTTAAAATTTAAAAGTATAAGTTAAAATTGAAATATTTTAAGTATAAATGTATAAGTTTAAATGTACATACATAATACCTTGCACCGTAGCCTCATTGTTGTTCGCCTTCATGCAATGAAAGCGATTCCAAATCCAGCTCGTGGACATCATGATCTTCTTCATCTTTTTGGTTTTGGGTTCTTCTATCGGCTTTCATCCAATCTTGTACGCACACTAGTGCTTCCAAGATATCGGGCTTCAAGCGGCTCCTCCTATCGCTCAACATCCTTGAACTTGCACTAAAACAGGACTCCGATGCTACCGTAGACACCGGAACCATCAGTAGATCACGTGCTATGTTAGAAAGAACAGGAAATCTCTTGTCGTGTCTCTTCCACCATTCTAAAACGGCGAAGTGATCTGGAGTCTCATCTTCGTCTTGATAAGAATTAAGGTAAAGAGACAACTCTTGAGTAGGTTGGGAAGATTGCTTTTGTTTCTTCCTTTGTAGTATGCGACCGGCTGCTGATAGCTTAGATGCCAAGCCGGAGCTACTACTAGCCCCCCCTGAGTTGGTCGGGTCGACGTTGCTCCTTCTTCGTACAGTATAACTAACCTGTCCAACGCAACTTTAACTTCTATTTTCATGTCAGTAACATCTATACCCATATATTCTCCATATCCATCTAATAAAACCTCTACGCCATCCAATTTGATTGTAGGATCAAATATGGAAGCCAAACAATATAAAAGAGGTACTTCACCCCAATATTTCTTGAATTTGGCTTCCATATTTCTCACCGCATATTCAAAATTTGGATGATCTCTATATTTAGAAAATAAATAAGACATGTTACAAAGTTCACGTAAAGCTAAGCAAGATGTGGGATAATAAACACCAGAAAGAGTACATGTAGTATTGTAAAAAACTTCTAAAAATTCACAAACACTTTCAGCTGCTACCCAATCATCAGTAGTAACTTGATAGTCAAAGCTGACATCCGAATTACAATAATATGTAATAGCATTCTTAAAAGGAATTACAGATTTCAACATCAAGTAGGTGGAGTTCCACCTATTTGGTATATCCTTCACAAATCTTCTAAAAGTAATACCAAAATGTGCGCACGTGCATGCAAAACTTTGTTGTCTACTTGGAGACGAGTTTAGGTGGAGCAAGCATTGTCGCAGAGTGTCTAAATGGGGATCAAAATTTTTTAAACATTCTTTAACAACTAAGTTAATTATATGGCAAGCACACCTAACATGCAAAAGTCTACCTTCTAAAATAGGTTAAAAAATCACTGACAAAGAAGACATAGCAGCAGTATTGTTTGATGCATTGTCCAAAGAGATAGAAATTTTTTGGGTGAATATCATATTCACGCACGGTTTTGAAATCTCACTTGAAATTATAGCGCCCGTGTGTGGACTTCTATAATTTTAAGAAGATGATGCGTTTTTGTAACATCCATTGGTATCTATATAGTGTGCAGTAATACAAATGTAAGCATAACTCCACTTAGTAGTCCAAATATCAGAAGTAATAGCCAATTACTAACATTTGAAAATTCGCTTTCAAAGCGGCTTTCCGCTCGTTAAAGAGACGAATAGCCTCATTCGAGCTTGTTGTCTACTCACTCTAGTAAAGGAGGGGTTTAGAGAAATTGATGCATAATCTCGTAAAGATTCGCTTTCACCGTCGTGAAAGGAAGTTCTTCACGAATAATATGTTTAGTTAATTCAGTTTATGCCGAGCAGCTGAGTAAGTAAGTTACATTGAAGAACGGTGGGCGCCAAAAGCTTATTGGGTTTGGGACGCTTGAA
>JANAVB010009598.1:14167114-14388012 GCA_029216955.1 Iris pallida
AAAGGAGCTCCTAGAACTTAGGCCTCGTTTGGTTCACGGATTCAAGGAATCCGGAAAGGAAACTTGTTCCTTTCCTTTGTTTGGTAGCCACAAATTTGGGAAACATTTCCTGACATGGGGGAAAATAGGAGGAAAAATGGTTCCTCTCATGACCCATGGGATTCATTTTCCCTCCTCCTTTTCCAACATTAATTACCAAACATTATGACAAAAGTAGCCTTGATTTATTACCTATTTTACCAATTAACTCTTCATTATAATTATGTGACATTGGATATTGTTGGAACAATGATATTTTTTTCCCCTTTCCTACACCAACCAAACATAGGAAAGGAAATTGATAGGAATTCTCAATGTTATAAATTTCGCTACGCGGAGACGGTGCGCCAAAGGCCCGACTAGCGCCTAGGGCGCTAGGCGGCGCTAGGCGGCGCCTAGGCGCCGATCTGAATTTTTTTTATTATGTATATGTTATGTATAACATAATATATATATGTCAAAAGTGATCAAGTGTTCATAGTTTGACATGGTGGTTAGCCTGTTGTGTTTAAATTGTGGAATGGGAATGGAGGTCGCCAGTTCGAGCGGGCTGTGTCCCTTTTATTTTTTTTTTTTCCTTTTCCTTTCCTTTTCCTTTTCCTTTCATTTGCTTTTCCTTTTCCTTTTCCTTTCCCCCTCTTTCCTTTCCTTCTCTCCTGGGGTTTCTCTCTCCTCTCCTCCTATCTCCTCTCCTCCTTCCTCTCTCCTCTCTCTCTCTCCTCCTTCCTCTCCTCTCTTCTCCCTCTCTCCACCACCACACCACCTCCACATCACCACGCCTCCACATCCACCGCCACCGCCACCGCCTCCGCCTTCACATCACCACTGCCTCCACCACCACCGCCTCCACCACCACGACCACCACGCCTCCATCACCAAACCACCGCCTGCACCACCACCGCCTCCACACCACCGCCTCCACGACCAAGACCACCGCCTGCACCACCACCGCCTGCACCACCACCGGCTCCACCACCACGACCACCACCGGCTCAACCACCACGACCACCACCGCTCCCACCACCACAACCACCGCTCCTCCAGTAAGTTTTTTTTTTCTTTTTCTTTTCTTTTTTTTGAAATTTTATAATAGGCGGCCGCCTAGGCCCGCTAGGGGCGCCTAGGCTCGCCTAGCGCCTAGGCTGGCCGACTTGGACCTTTTCGGTGCGGCCGGCGGCCGCCTAGCGCCTAGGCGCCGCCTAGGCGGCCGCCTAGGCCGATTTTTAGAACACTGGGAATTCTACTTTCCCATCCCCATGGAAAATACATGGGAATTGATTTCCTTTCCGTGAACCAAACGAGGCCTTAGGGTAGGCTTAAATGGACCTGGATTGAGGTTGTAACAAAGGATATGACTTTTTTAATGGTACGATGGACATGACCCTTAAGAGACTTGAAAATGCTATGGATTGAAGTCTTTTGCATATCAGTAAAAATCTAAACAAAAATTATTGCTCTATAACTGGGAAAGGAAAAAAAAAAAAAAAAAAAACCTTTTTCTGGTTGTTGGGATCCAACACAATAACGGATAGCTGATCTAGATGATGCCTTGCCATTTGACCATTTTTATTGAATAACTTACATATTGTCTATTTTTAATTAGTAGTCTCTATTACTACTGGTTATAACCTCAGGAAGCACGAACTCTCCGAAATCTTTTCCATAGGTGTGTCGCATCCCATGTTGGATGTGTAATCGTATCAAACACAAACTCCAAATATACTATTGTGTGCTAAAGTTGTTGTCATGTCCTTAACTTCGAGGCCATATGTGTAGGGGTGTTTCTGTCCATGCAAGATATAGTATAACTAATCCAACAAGGAGTTCATTCTTAAAAATCACTAGTAAAATAAGGAAAGTAGCTTTGAAAGTTCCAATACAGAAACATTTTTTTTAGCCGATAAGCTTCAAGAACAAGTTAACAAAACATTCATAAATGTGTCAGGATCACACGTGGGTTGGTAAGAGAAACAAACTTCCTACACAAATTCATATAGGGTTGTTATGAGAAAACAAACAATTAGAGTGTCAACATAAACAACCTCAACACGTTCATAAGGTGACAAGATGACATGTGACTTGGTACAAGCTTATGTAATTGTGAATTGATTAAGTTGTGACATCTCATAAACAATGTTTGCAGCATTTTTTTTAACATGGCCAATTACTTACGTAACCTAGTTCATTGGTTAGCTATCCATATATCACACTCGCACCAGAACCCATGGTCTGTGCTATTCTGGTGGGAAAATAAGTGACAGCAACTTGCTTTTAGATTTGGAGCTAAACTCAATCCGCTACCGAGCATATCCTTGTTTGACCCTAAACTCAATCTGTCACTGAGCATATCCTTGTTTGACCCAATTTGGAAGGCATGGTATCAAAGTAAGTTTAAGTATGTATTTATAAGTAATCTAAGTAGTATGCTTTCAATGATATGCTTATGTCTTTTGTATATTAGTGATACATACATCTATTCTGTCCATACTAAACTTAACCGATTTGCCATAATAAAAAAGGGGGAGATTGTTGGCCCAATGATTGTATCGTGTTTTGAATATGGTTAATCTGTTAAGTTTAGCATTTCATTATCACTAATTTTCATACTATCGCTATAGCATTTCTACTTATACTTATACTTTTGGTGATATGTGCATATTGGTTTACATATTAGTGATATGAGCTTATCTATCTTAAATTTAATCGGGTTGCCAAAATCAAAACTATTTTTGATTGTGGTCATTCAATTAAGTTTATATGATATCACTATCATTTATGCTATCACCTTAGCACTTATACTTAAACTCAGCATTGTCCTAATGTGCATTAAACTTATCATACTTGCTACTATGTATATGTTTTGTTCATCTAACATGTACATGCAGAAAAATAATAAGCAAGATCAATGTGGACATGCAATGAAGAAATCATGGTGGACCAAAGACGACGGATCCCACAAGATTTCTCTGAACCACCCGACGACATCTCCGGAGCCACGCACTCGGAGGTTCCGCTGTCCGGTCAGCGGATGGGGGTCGAGGGGGCAGCGCCCCTCGTCGGGGGTTCGGGGGCGAAGCTCCGGAAAGGTATTCAGTTTTCACAAACTGGATATCTTTGGACAACTGTCGTCTAGGGAAAAAGCCAGCACCTATCAAAGGAAGAAGCCAAGCATGCCTCATCAGTTCAAGACTCTGAAGAAGCCTGCACCTGCCACAGTATTTTGGAGTTTGTAATGAGTCTTAGGAATAATTGTAAACACAAGAAATGGATGGTAAAATCGAAAGCTAGGGTAGAAATTAGTCCAGGATCATTTTTGGATGAAAACCGGCATACCGACGGTATACCGGTCCATACCGACGGTATACCGATTTTATTCACAGAAAATTTCTGTCTACAAAATCGGCATACCGACGGCATACTGGTTCATACCGACGGTATACCGGTTTAGTAACGTTGAAATTCCAACGGTCGAAAATCCGAGCAATTAATGATCCCAACGGCTATATTTCTAGCCGTTGCATTCCAGACCGGTATACCGGCGGTATGCCGGTTCATACCGGCGGTATGCCGGTTCGCAGACTGAAAAGTTGCCTTGAGCTCTTTTCAATGCTTTGGTTATAAATAGCCTTGAACCCCTTCATTCAAGGTTGATGCTTTGAGCCTAAAAATTTCTAAACCACCAAAGCCTATCCACAAACAACTCTACAAAGCTTTCATTTGCCATCCACAAATTGTGTTAGAGTTATTGAGTTGAAAAGAAATATATTCATCTTATTGTATTAGGAGATCAAAACCTATTGTGAAAGGTTGAAGTTGGAGAGTTTTCGTATCCAAACTCTCGGTTGAAGTTGGAGAGTCTTCGTATCCAAACTCTCGGTTGAAGTCGGAGAGGCCTTCGGATTAAAGCTCTCGTGTAAGAAGTTGGCGAGTTTTCGGATCCAAACTCGTATGTAACTATTTACTCAAATAGTGGATTAAAGCCGGAGAGAGTTCCAGAACTGGAGTGCCTCTTGGGAGGATACCATGATATATCGTATGTCGGTATTGTTATTGCTTCTTCTCTTGCACTTATATTTTTTAAATTGTCCATTAGCTTGTGCTAAGTGCTTGATTAGTTAGCGTGACCCTATTCACCCCCTATAGGGTTCCTACAATTGGTATCAGAGCAAGGACTATTGTTAGGCTTAACATCCTTAGAGTAGATTCTTGTATTTTTCTATGGCATCGTATTCCTCCTCCTCCTCCTCCGATAAAGAGGGTTTTACTTCTAGTAGTATAGACAATCATGTTCTTCTAAATGCAAGAAATGCTCTAAGTGGAAAGCCATGGCTAAACAATCCTTAGAGATTTTTGACAACCTTCATTCTACAAATGAAGAATTTTCTGAAAAAGTTATTCATTTAGAAGAAGCAAATGAGTTTTTAAGAAATGAAAACAATGATTTATTATCTAGACTTGATTCTCAAAACTCATCATGTGTTCTTTAAAGAGTTTGAATGATGCTTTAATCTTGAAAATCAAATCTCTTTCCTCATCTATAGAAGATCTTAAAAGTCAAACGCATGTGTTAACTTCTTTGCACGATTCTTCTATTGATTCTTTAAAGAAACAAAATGATGATTTTATTTCTAGAATTGCTTTATTTGAAAAAGAGAATTATGCTTTAAATGCTAAATTTGATTCTCTTACTTGTTTGAATGATGATTTGCTATTAGAACATGATATTCTTAAAACCAAATCTTCTCATGCTCACTCTAGAGATATTCATCATTCTAGTATGCCACATGCTATGTTGTGAAAAGCGCGCTTAAGCGTCGCTCAAGCGAGATTTAGAATTAGGGCGCCTCGCTTAATGAATTTTTGTCCCAGAAAAGCGATCAGCGCTTAAGCGCGCTTAGGCGTCGCTTAGTAGCGCCTCGCCTCACCTTAGGCGCCTCGCTTAACGATTTTGAAAAAAAAAATTTGAATTTTTTTTTTGAATTTTTTTAAATCTTTTTTGATAAACTAAACCGAATCTTTTGTTATTTATATAGTTGGATAGTGGAAAGGTTTAAGTAGGAGCTTTAAAGACAACTTTTATGTTTGATGGTATTTTGATGACTAGTAGTATGTATGTGTGGCTTGTAGTTTACATTTTGATTTTAGTATTTATATTGTTGCTTTGCTTGATTGATAATTGGTATTGTTATTCATGCATATACTAGTAGGATTGTACGAAAAAATATTGAAATTTATGTATATATACTATATAGAGTTTTACATGTAGGAGCAAAAAAAAAGGTGAGGCGTTAACTAAGCGCCGCTTAAGCGCCATTAAGCGAGGCGACAGCATCGTCGCCTCGCCTCGCCTCACGCTTAATACAACATAGGCCACATGTTCATAACCATGCTCATTCTGATACATGTGCACACACTAGCATTAGGTGCTTTTATTGCTCTCGCATTGGACACATGAGCTTTACATGTCCTATTTGTAGGAACCCTAGAGGGGGGGGGGGGTGAATAGGGTCACGCTAACTCATCAAGCACTTAGCACAAGCTAATGGTAATTTAAAAAATATAAGTGCAAGAGAAGAAGCAATAACAATACCGACACACGATATATCCTGGTATATCCCAAGAGGCACTCCAGTCCCGGAACTCTCTCCGGCTTTAATCCACTATTTGAGTAAATAGTTACATACGAGTTTGGATCCGAAGAACTCGCCAACTTACACGAGAGCTTTAATCCGAAGGCCTCTCCGACTTCAACCGAGAGTTTGGATACGAAGACTCTCCAACTTCAACCTTTCACAATAGGTTTTGATCTCCTTATACAATAAGATGAAGATCTTACTTTTCAACTCAATAACTCTAACACAATTTGTGGATGGCAAATAAAAGCTTTGTAGAGTTGTTTGTGGATAGGCTTTGGTGGTTTAGAAATTTTTAGGCTCAAAGCATCAACCTTGAATGAAGGGGTTCAAGGCTATTTATAACCAAAGCATTGAAAAGAGCTCAAGAAACTTTTCAGTCTGCGAACCGGGATACCGCCGGTATGAACCGGCATACCGGCAGTATACCGGTCTGGAATGCAACGGCTAGAAATATAGCCGTTGGGATCATTAATTGCTCGGATTTTCGACCGTTGGAATTTCAACGTTACTAAACCGGTATACCGTCGGTATGAACCGGTATGCCGTCGGTATGCCGATTTTGTAGACATAAACTTTCTGTGAACAAAATCGGTATACCGTCGGTATGGACCGGTATACCGTCGGTATGCCGATTTTCATCCGAAAATGATTCTGGGCTAATTTCTACCCTAGCTTTCGATTTACCATCCATTTTTTGTGTTTACAATTATTCCTAAGACTCATTACAGACTCCAGAAATACTGTGGCAGGTGTAGGCTTCTTCAGAGTCTTGAACTGATGATGGCATGGCTTGGCTTCTTCCTTTGATAGGTGTTGGCTTTTTTCCTAGGCGACAGCTGTCCAAAGATATCCAGTTTGTGAAAACTGAATGCCTTTTCGGGACTTCGCCTCCGAACCCCCGACGAGGGGCGCTGCCCCCTCGACCCCCGTCCGCTGACCGGGCAGCGGAACCCCCGAGTGCGTGGCTCCGGAGATGTCGTCGGGTGGTTCAGAGAAATCTTGTGGAATCCGTCGTCTTTGGCCCACCATGATTTCTTCATTGCATATGTCCACATTGATCTTGCTTATTGCTTTTCTGTATGTACATGTTAGACGAACAAAGCAATATACATAGTAGCAAGTATGATAAGTTTAATGCACATTAGGACAATGCTGAGTTTAAGTATAAGTGCTAAGATGATAGCATAAATGATAGTGATATCATAATGATTAAACTTAATTGAATGACCACAATCAAAAACATAGTTTTGATTTTGGCAACCCGATTAAATTTAAGATAGATAAGTTCATATCACTAATATGTAAACCAATATGCACATATCACCAAAGGTATAAGTATAAGTAGAAATGCTATAGCGATAATATGAAAATTAGTGATAATGAAATGCTAAACTTAACAGATTAACCATATTCAAAAACATGATACAATCATTGGACCAACATGGGTGGCTCTATGCTAGAGGACCCTGCGTGAAGGGGGAAGGTGGGAAGAGGGGAGGGGTGGTGAGACAAAGGACCAGTTGTGGTTAACTTGGGAAAAAGTTTCTCATAGGAGGCACAATGGTGGTTGCACTGATGAGCCTCCTTATGATAGAAAGAAGTGTTTGGAAACTCCATATGATCTGTCCATGGGCTTATTAACGTTATTCTAGATAAGTACAAAAGAGTTATTTGCCTCCCAATAAAATTCTTATACCAAGCTTAACATCATATTATCTGTGATCTTTCTTTAGAAAAAGAACAATGCATGCTAAGATATAGTGAATAGTGTCTAACCGTTTCCTACGAATCTTCTAAAGGAAGGGGCACTGATAACTAGCTTTTAGCTGTTCCAAGTGAAAGCCGCTTAATAACCCTCGCTGATTATAATAACAAATCCTAACGATTTGCATATATTATTGTGAACAGAAGGGTACAAATTGTTAAAATGAATCTTAAGAATACTAAAAAAACTTGGAACTACTGTACTAATCCTCTTATGCTCCTATAAATATATGACCATATTGGTTCCTCCTTGCCTCTTCTTTCCTCTATGCTTGTTATAAAACTTTCTCAATCCTGAAGCCACGTTGTTTGTTGAACGTACCTTCCTTTCTCTGTAACTCTTCTCTCAACCCACTTTAGGTCTGGATTTTAATTTTTTGGGTAAAACTCAATTCCACCCTACTCCCTTCTAAATGAAGAAGAGGCGATAAAGTTCAAAGTCTTCCTTAAGATGGTGCCAATCGCCCCAACAAGCATATTTCCTCATCTCCTGTATAACTCTCTTTAACTCCAAAATTGGAGGTATCGACCAATCTCTGGACAAGATAGTTTACGTATGCTACATGTATCCTACTCTCAACCACGCTTTCCTCCACAAGCTTCTCTCCTACGAAGGTCTTCATTCCGTCTCCAATTCAATATAAATCTCTTTTGCAATTATCACATCTCCAACCCAAACCATAACGAGAATGCAAAACTCACGTTAATTCATTGCACCCTCTTGAATAACCTCACCATTGCTCACCATTGCCGATGCTGGTATCCATATCAATCTCCTTGAGAAGCTTCCTGATGGCTCCACTATGCTTCTCCTTTTTATGTTTGGGACCAAGGGGTTGAGATAGGCCGCCTTGTATCATTAGTAGGTGTATAATTAGGATAACCATGCTTCTCCCAACACCAATCCTCACGATGATTGGTTTCTCCACAATAGGAACAAAATAATCCACCATGGTCATTGTGTCCTGTGTCGTCGTATTGAAGGTGTGAAAGATGTCATAAAGTTTCTGAAAATTGTCTTCAGATGAGTATAGGGACCAAAGATGCGTCCAAATTTTCTTGGCAGTGTCCGAGACATATATAGTCACAGCAACGAGCATATATAGAGAGACAACCAAACAATTACCTTGTCGTCCTGAAACCAAGAGGTATATTGGGGATCCTTGGAGTCCAGTAGTGACTCCGTCAAGGGACGATGAGGCATTTGTTGTTTAAAACATTTTCTACAACATTGGACCATTGTAAATAATTTTTTGTGCCGGAGAGAGATCTCGTGGCGAGGCGTAAGCCTGTCTTAAAGTCGGCTGAAGTTTTATAATCTAATAACTAACTTGTAGGTGTTACATTGTATCACTATCTATAATATCTTACTCAACACTCTGATTGTTACAAAGGAAATTTGCATCAATAATGTCTAAGGTTAATGGAATACTGATAAATCTTTCCATTTATAGTGAATAGTGTGGGTTTGCCATCATTCACAGTTCACTGCACATATTTGGTGTGATTGACCAAACTAAAACCATCCATAAGATAAAGATCTTGACAAGATTGTAATAGTGGGCTCAAGTGGCCGGTGTGATGTTAGTAAGTGTAACCATGTAAGGCAGTGGAAGTTCAAAAGTCGGTTTGGTTTTGGTAACGGTTCAAAAACTCAGCATAAGCCTACAGTTGAGCCTGTCTATTCAAGCATTAGAAAGGTTGGACTGTCAAAAGGTTAGACTATTACAGTAGGTCACTATGAGTTTTGAAAATGTGTAATTTGGATGAGCTACATGACTTCTCCCAGATTGCAAATAGTGCAACTTCTCTTTGTATCATCGTTCAGATGGTGGTAGTCTTCACTTGGATGTAGGTAGTGGATATATTTAAAATGATCAAACTGGGCAGGCTAGAACTCAGGCCTATGTGTTGCCTAACAAGCTGGAACTGGAAGCTCTTTCTAGACCACCTAACCAGTGTGACCGTGCCAGAGAGAATGAGAGGAAGTGTTCAAGTTGAGGGATGTACATATGGAGCTTTGAATGTGGAAGAAACACTATGCATTGTGGGTCTTCCAGAGTGAGGCACCATTGCTGAGTTGGCATCATATGTCTTTTTTTTCGTGTTGACGTGAGCACAGGGGAGCTGATAAACATAAGTCCCTCAGTCTAAGATAATGTTTATTATATATTGATCAATAATGATTTGAACTTTGCTTTAAAATTGCAATTAGATTTCAGAATTTAAGGATATGAAAGTAATTGGAGAATCTACTGGTGTAAACAATTGAATTTTAAGCCACTTATCCATGTTGATAGCTTTTTCACCCTCAGGCAAACTGAAATACAGAAATAGGCATATCCTTGTTTCGACTAAAGATTTGGAATGATTATAGTTCACTCTCTCTCCCCTTAGGAAGATGGGCCATAGTTTGAGAACAATTATAATTCGACCCAGCAACAGTTGTTTCTGTTAAAAAGATGTCTGGGCACAAAGTTCAAACACATCTACCAAGTTATTTAAATAAGTTGACTGGACTATGAAGTGCAGAAGTTAATGTGCGGGGGATTTGCCAGCACTTTCCATTTCTTACAAATAATTCATCAAATCCTTCATAAAGAGCCAAGTGAGAGAGATGAGATTCTCCCCTCCAAATTTAACGTGATGGTAGCCAAAGTTATCCGGACAGAGTAGAAGACTTACTACATACGAAACATAGTGTTATACACCTTTGAATAACTCGAGTCCCATCCTATGAAGATAGCCAAGGTCCGAGCAGCCTACTTGGTTGCCTATCTAACAAGTGCTCTGGTGTTGATGACCATCCTCAGTTTTGGTGCACTTGGTTCTGTCTTCCGTCACAATCATTGTCATACCTTGTCCAAGTTGAGATTGTTCCTTAACTATTGTGCAGTGTTCTAAAATTCGGCCTGTTTGGCCGCCTAGGTGCTAGGCGCTCCTAGGCCGAAGCGAAAACTTTCTATTTGGCGGTATAATGTTGTTGTGTCATTGTGCGGTCCTGTTCGGACCTGTTCGGTGCCTAGGCGCCTTGTGCGGCTTGTAGAAGTTGCCTTATTGTTCATGCAAAATGATAGTTTGATCCAATATTTTCATTCTTGCAGCTTTGTAGAAGTGTTTGACCATGTAATACATAACAATAAACGTTTAGAGATATGAGAGAAATAGTAAATATAACCTAAATTAGTTTAAAAAACACTATATAAGATGTTACAAGGGAGTAGGAGAAGAAAGAACAAAACAAAAAAATTGCCTCATACCTGCTAGGCACCTAGGCAGCTCCTAGATGGCCTAGGCGCTAGGCGCTCCGCACCGAACCCGCATAGCGATTTCTAGAACACTGCTATCATGTTGAACTTGATGGGGAACAGTGCCTTGGTTCACAGCCAGTGCAGTAGATTGGCAATCATCTTAAGATGTATTGAAATGTACCTGAAGAGTTACATTGTCACTAATGACTATTACAGTAACTTCATAGTGTTGATGTTGGTATTGCCTAAATGGTTAGGATAAAATTACATTTATATGATGGTGTGGCGAAAGCTGATGAATTAATCACCATCTTCAGTGAGGATCATAATTAAAGAAGGAAAATGAAGGAAATAGGTTTTTATCTTCGTGTAACTAGTCAACCATTGACATAACTCCTGGCGGTTCTCAGCCCAGTCTTTAATCTTGTGTTGTGATTATGTGTGATGAAAGCAGTAATGCGATCCTACAGAATCCCAAAGAGCCAAGATGTGGTTAGAGTCTTAGAGAACGAGTTATCAAAAGAGAATCTAAGGTGAGGGAAATTTTGTTCCAGGAGAAAATCATTCCTAGGTGATGAGAGTAGACTAGATAGTTACAATTTTACCAAGGTCTTTGAATATTCTGGAGGGAAACAAATCGGTGTCACAGAGAGAACATATTGCTGATAGAGTTGGTTATGGTTTAATTTTGAGTAGACTGCCCTAAAAGGCGGATTAATCAGCAGAGAAATTAAGACAGTTAAGAGAATTACATGGGTGGTTGCTTAAGCAGAGTTTTCATGTGGGGGCATAATTGCGATTAGGAAGTCACTTAACTTGACTACTTGATAACTGGGCCTGGGCAAAGAACACAATGAAATCTTTACTAGTAATATATTAATGGATAGCAAAGGTTTTATTGGTGGTAGCAATGACGATGGTTCAAGTAGTAAACTTGGTGGGCCCTAGAGTGGAAAAAGGACAACATAACATGAAGTAATAATTATAACATGTACTTTTAGAATCTAATAACTAACTTTTAGGTGTTACATCATAGCACTATCTGAAATATTTCTCAACACTCTGAATAGCTAGAAAAGAATTGTGCTTCAATTTTTTTTTTCCAATAATAGATTCCTTGTAAGGTTGGCATGGGGTACTTAAGAGAAATCTTTCTATTTATAGTGAATATTGTGCATATGCCATCATCCTCTACACATTTGGTGTGATTGGCCAAATTAGAGCCATACATAAGTTATGTACCTTTTGGTGTATTTGTGAGGTTCCTTTCAACTTACAATTGAAGTTCTACAATATCTTCTTTAAAATGACGTCAGTCTGAATAGCTTTCTTTATTAACATCTCTGGTCTAGGTTCCGAACCTTTTCGTATACTTGATAGGTTCCATGCAGAATTATAATTGAAGTTATGTGTTCTCAGTGATTCTATGACTGCTTCAATTTGCTTAGCTTTGTTCTTGTTGACAGACTCTGGTTCAAGTTCCTGATCTCGCCCAGCTGCAGAACCTGGTGGAGCGGCTCAAGAATGTTGGAGACCTGCTCACTGTTGCTATCACACAGTATGGTGATCTCCATCTACAGGTGTCGACCTCCCTGATCACTGTCGGCTCCGAGTTCCGAAGGCTCAGAGTCCTTGGGGTACATGGTAATTCAGGAAATGTGCTTATCTGAAATAATTTTAAATCTTTATAGAGTAATTGTCGTTAGTATTCAGTTCAAGGATGAACGTGTAGTTATTATGTTGCAGCTGATGCACCAACTGGTGAAAGGAATCTGAGTGCTCGGACACGCACTGAAATGGCTATCCAGAGGGGTGAAGCACTTTCCGTGGTTTGTGATTGACTTAGTTATCAGTGTTTCGTTCTTGCCACTGCATCTGGATCGCTTACCTTGGTTTCTTTGTGCATGTTTCCATTACGAGTGAACTTGACAGCAAGTGAGCATGAAGCACTTGGCGAAGAGTTTACAGTGCCATTTAGCGAAGCCTGATTGCGCCTTCTATGGTTAGGGTTTATTGTATTCTGCTACTTTATCTACCTCATACTGATTCCGAGTTTGCTGAAAGCCTGCCTGCTCTTGCAGGTATAGCTCCGCAGGGCGCTTGCTTGACCGTTATTTTCCAGTTCTTCATCCCAGGGACCCGGCTTATGGATAAGTCTATCAGCTTCCACTGCAGGCTTCCTGTTCTTGATTCCGGTTCCAGTTGAAAGGATGGTGGTGGCATCATATTTACTAATCTCAGTTTAGTAGAGGCTGATTGCTTGGAAGTGTATATATTTTGCAAGAACTTTATTCTCATCTTATGTTTGTTCATATGGTAACTTGGTATCTTATTTTTCCTGTATTGTACTTTGTACTGTTGGTGTTGCTAATCACTAGGGATATGCTTCTTTTGGCTACTATCATGTATATACTATATTATTATTAAGATACGATATTAATACTGAGCATTACACAGCTTATTTTTGAATTGTTGATACTAATTGTGTGCATAAACACAATTTTTGCAGTCAATGATAGTCCATCTCCCCTATCCAGTCAAATGAGAAGAAGGTTCCTACTAGTAACAACTATTACACCTGATGTTGGTCCCCCTTGATTTGATGCATCAGCTGCACTTTAATTTTCATGACTCAATGGGGGTCAAGTTGCAATCGGGCGGTCCGGGCCGGCCCACGGGCCGAAGTCGGGGCCAGATCGGGCTCGGGCCGGTCCAGGACCGGCCCTTAGCAATAAACGGTCCGGGCCAGGCCCGGCCCGGTTCACAGAAAGCCGGCCCAGCCCGACCCACTGGACCGGACCAAG
The DNA here is from genome assembly GCA_029216955.1 of Iris pallida. Classification (NCBI taxonomy): domain Eukaryota; kingdom Viridiplantae; phylum Streptophyta; class Magnoliopsida; order Asparagales; family Iridaceae; genus Iris; species Iris pallida. The sequence goes on from JANAVB010009598.1 coordinate 14,180,609, forward strand.
GGATAGCCGGTCCGGGCTGAACCGGTCCACGGGCGGTTCGGGGGGCCTTGGGCGGTTCGGGCCGGTTGAACGGACCGGCCCGGTTTGACTGGTTTAATTTTTTTTCCTTTTGTTTTTTACAGTTTTTTTGTAATTTAATTTTGATTTTGAAAAATGTTTAATAAAAAATAGGCGGAGTAAAAAATGTTAATTTTGATTTTGAAAAATGTTTAATTTGATTTTAAAAAATAGGCGGAGTAAAAATAGGCGGAGTAAAAAATGTTTAATTTTGAAAAAATGTTGAAAAATGAAAAATGTTTAATTTGATTCATAAAAAATTGTAATTTAATTTTGAAAAAAAAATGGTAAAGTAAAAAAAACATTTCTCCCTCTTCCTTTATCCGGGCTTGGGACCGGCAAATGCTTGCTTGGCATAGACGGAGTTAAAAAATATTTTTTTAAAAAAAAATAAAAAATAGTTTTTGAAAGTATAAGTTAAAATTGAAAAGTATAAGTTAAAATTTAAAAGTATAAGTTAAAATTGAAATATTTTAAGTATAAATGTATAAGTTTAAATGTACATACATAATACCTTGCACCGTAGCCTCATTGTTGTTCGCCTTCATGCAATGAAAGCGATTCCAAATCCAGCTCGTGGACATCATGATCTTCTTCATCTTTTGGTTTTGGGTTTTCTATCGGCTTTCATCCAATCTTGTACGCACACTAGTGCTTCCAAGATATCGGGCTTCAAGCGGCTCCTCCTATCGCTCAACATCCTTGAACTTGCACTAAACAGGACTCCGATGCTACGTAGACACCGGAACCATCAGTAGATCACGTGCTATGTTAGAAAGAACAGGAAATCTCTTGTCGTGTCTCTTCCACCATTCTAAAACGGCGAAGTGATCTGGAGTCTCATCTTCGTCTTGATAAGAATTAAGGTAAAGAGAAACTCTTGAGTAGGTTGGGAAGATTGCTTTTGTTTTCCTTTGTAGTATGCGACCGGCTGCTGATAGCTTAGATGCCAAGCCGGAGCTACTACTAGCCCCCCTGAGTTGGTCGGGTCGACGTTGCTCCTTCTTCGTACAGTATAACTAACCTGTCCAACGCAACTTTAACTTCTATTTTCATGTCAGTAACATCTATACCCATATTCTCCATATCCATCTAATAAAACCTCTACGCCATCCAATTTGATTGTAGGATCAAATATGGAAGCCAAACAATATAAAAGAGGTACTTCACCCCAATATTTCTTGAATTTGGCTTCCATATTTCTCACCGCATATTCAAAATTTGGATGATCTCTATATTAGAAAATAAATAAGACATGTTACAAAGTTCACGTAAAGCTAAGCAAGATGGGGATAATAAACACCAGAAAGAGTACATGTAGTATTGTAAAAAACTTCTAAAAATTCACAAACACTTTCAGCTGCTACCAATCATCAGTAGTAACTGATAGTCAAAGCTGACATCCGAATTACAATAATATGTAATAGCATTCTTAAAAGGAATTACAGATTTCAACATCAGTAGGTGGAGTTCCACCTATTTGGTATATCCTTCCAAATCTTCTAAAAGTAATACCAAATGTGCGCACGTGCTGCAAAACTTGTGTCTACTTGGAGACGAGTTTAGGTGGAGCAAGCATTGTCGCAGAGTGTCTAAATGGGGATCAAAATTTTTTAAACATTCTTAACAACTAAGTTAATATATGGCAAGCACACCTAACATGCAAAAGTCTACCTTCTAAAATAGGTTAAAAATCACTGACAAAGAAGACATAGCAGCAGTATTGTTTGATGCATTGTCCAAAGAGATAGAAATTTTTTTAGGGTGAATATCATATTCACGCACGGTTTTGAAATCTCACTTGAAATTATAGCGCCCGTGTGTGGACATTCTATAATTTTAGACAGATGATGCGTTTTTGTAACATCCATGGTTATCTATATAGTGTGCAGTAATACAAATGTAAGCATAACTCCACTTAGTAGTCCAAATATCAGAAGTAATAGCCAACTTACTAACATTTGAAAATTCGCTTTCAAAGCGGCTTTCCGCTCGTTAAAGAGACGAATAGCCTCATTCGAGCTTGTTGTCTACTCACTCTAGTAAAGGAGGGGTTTAGAGAAATTGATGCATAATCTCGTAAAGATTCGCTTTCACCGTCGTGAAAGGAAGTTCTTCACGAATAATATGTTTAGTTAATTCAGTTTTATGCCGAGCAGCTGAGTAAGTAAGTTACCCATGAAGAACCGGTGGCGCCAAAGCTTATTGGGTTTGGGACGCTTGAAGTGTGTCTTCCCGTAGCAAGTGTCGTAGTGTCTGGATATGGTCCCGGTGCCACCGCCCTTTTCCATGCGTACTGGTTGCAACATTTCTTGCATTGCGCCTTGTACGGTATTGGTTCACCCTTGGTATCTAAAACAAGCGAACCATCAGGATTAGTTTCAAAAATCAAAGTAAAATATCCCAATACTTAGACCTTTTTTTTCTTTTCAGGACGTTGGGTGGACTAGCGACTTCCGGAGGAGATGGTTGGAACCCCTCCGGAATCGGATTGGTTGCTACTTGCTCAGGTGGAATTTCAGTACCGTCAAAAAAAGTATTAAAAATTGGTAAGTCTGTCCAGCAAGATCAGGTGGGTTTGAACCTTCACCAGCCATAATAAAATAAAAAAGTAAAACTAAGTTAGAAGAAAGTAAGGGATTGAGAGGAAGATCGGGAAGCCGTAGAGCCGGAATGGAGTTGGGAGGGAGATCGGAAAGCCGTAGAGCACCAGAGCACCGGGGAGGGAAAGTCGTAGAACACCGTAGAGAAATGTTTGGAATGAGTTGTGTTTGAAAAATGGGATTTTTGGCCTATTTATAGGAATTCTTCAGGGTTAATTTGGTAATTTTGGGCCAAAAATGACCAAAATGTCCCTCCCAACGTTTTAATAACGGCTATATGGGAGGGAAATTTTTGTAAAAGAACCCCCCTCCAACGGTCGGCAGGCCAAAAAAAAAAAAATTCCAACGGTCGGGGGACCGGTCCCACCGGGCCGGGCTTCGGGCCGGTCCAACCGGGCCGGGCCACTGCTGTATTTAAAAAAAAAATAAAAATTTGGCGGGCCGGGCTCGGGCTGGGGGGGGGGGGGGGGAGGCCCGACCCGACCCGTTCGGGGGTGGGGGGCCGGGCCGGTTCGGGCCAGAGGCGGGCCGGGCCGGGTTAATGGCCAGCGGGCGGTCGGGCCAGGGTCGGGCTCCGGGCTAACCAGCCCAAGGTTCAACATGAAATGGGGGGCAGACAGCAAGTGCGTGAGTAGGTGACTGACCCTTTTATTCGTTAATAAATTCTAATGATGGTGCTTTATGTGGACAGGGCCAGAGGGAATATACAAAATAATTGGAATTGTTATTCTTTTTAATTCAGCACTCTAATATGTGGACATGGGCAGAGGGACTGTGGGCCCTGGGGGCTCAAGTCCTAACACAATTTTAAAAGTTTATATTAATGTTAATTGTAACTTGATATCTCAACTATTTTATTTTTTAAACTTGATATCTTAAAACTTTTTTTTTTGATACAACTTGATACCCTAAAAAGAAAAGAAAAAATATCCACGTTGAAAACTTAAAATTATCCCTTACTCAAACCTTGTTGGGGGGGGGGGGGGAGGGTTATTTAGCGTATGAAGTTGAAAAACAGAAATAGTTGAGATTATTAAATTGTAAATAAGCCTTATATTAATGGTAATAGCTCTATTAGTAAATGTAGGGCTATCTAGAAGACAACATATATAACATAAAAATTGTGCTTTTACCATGGCGAAAGGAGGACAATCTTGTAGATAGCAAATTATCTTATAGATAGCAATATTACATAGCATATAGGATATAAATAGTCTTATTAATATCGAAGTCGCCAGATAAGAAGAATGGAGCTACTCGGTTGACAAACTGGTAGGAGAAAATTGTTCCCTTTTTTTTTCTCCCATTTTTTTTTCAAAGGTGAGAATTTGTTAATGATCTCTAAACTTTTCTTTATTTTGTATTAAATTTTATATTATTCAAGATATTGGGATATGATTATTTATTGTTTCTCTTCAGACTTTTGGCTGTAATTGCTAAGAAATATAAATTGATCACATTATGTTTGCGTAGGGCAATATAAATACTTCTGTTATTAGGATTTGATCTAGATTAAGCGTATAGATATTTCTGTTCATGATTTTAAATGTACTTGGCTAAAGCAATATATATATATATATATATATATATTAATATATATATATATATATATATATGATGTGTTTTGTCTTTGGACTAGAAAAGAGTCCCACATCGGCTACACCAAATGGTGAGTATCTCAATATAATGCATTGCTTGTTGAGGTGTGCACATGGTGTGTAGTGGGGCACAAGTTTGTGCCATGTGGAAGTATTTTTCTAGAAGGAAAAGGATTAAATCCAAAGGATGCAAGTTAATTTTTGTTGTGCGGACTCGGACTCGGACACGGACTCCAGGATGTCTCGTGCATGCACGGGAGTGTCGGGGGGTAGCGTGGACTGGCACACTTCTATGCTGATTGTGGGATGATCTAAAATATCAAACTCTATTTTTGAGTATTGGTATTTAGTCCCACATCGGATAGGAGAAGAGGTGAAGTCTCAACTCCACTCTATAAATGGAGCCCCTTGGCCTCCTTTGAAAGATGCACCAAGAAGAGAGTGAAGGGATCTGTAAAGTCCAGGAAGCCCGTTCAAGTCTCAAATATTGACTTACGAGCGTTCCAGAAGTCTTCGTGAACTTGCTGGTTCCTGGAAGCTGTTCGTGCTCGTGTGGGGAATAAGCTTTGAGCAACGGTGGTTCATTCACCCCAGCATTTCATTCTCGCCTGTCATCGCTGCTGTTGCCTTTTACAGTAACTTCTTTTTAGAAGCTTTACTGCCGATAGTCGCTTGCACAAAAGTCTCTTTAGATTTTTTGTGTATTACGTAGAATCTTTTTAGATCCTCGTAATTCAGAATCCTCCAGGATCTCTGTTGCACATCTTCTTTAAGGTGTTGCATTGAAACGTTGTCTTTACAATTGTTTCAGTTTCAGAATTTCCATCGAAAATTGTGCCTCGGCACTAACAATCTCAAAGCTTTATTGAGAAGATGGATAACTCTCGTGCTTCGCTCATCGATACCAGTTTTAACAGTTGGAGAAATTCGATGGCGAACACTTCCAGATATGGAAACGAAAGGTCACTTTAAATCTCAACTCGTGAATGTTGATCACGTGCTGTCAGAAGAAGAACCGGTCGTTCCAACCACTGGCTCGCTGGCTGTGGCCGCTGCTACAACAAGCAAGCGAGTGGAAAGAGAGAAAACATATGTAAAAACTACTGATACTCAATTCCATGGAAGACTCTCTGGCAGAGTCCTACTCCAAGAAGACATCTGCCAAAGAGATATGGGACTCCTTGGGAAAGCTCTATGAAGATGACGAGAACGGTCCAAGATCTTCATGGTAGAAAAATACCATAAGTGGCCCTTCGACGACGAGAAGTCGATGCTGCCCCAATGAAGGATTTTCTGAAGTTGCGTCAGAACCTAGAAGACGAGAACATGCCCCTCATCGACAAGTTATCGTTGGAGGGATCGTCGCGAAACTTCCTACAGAATGGAGCAACTTCTATGCAAGGATGCATCGAAAGAAGATGGAATTAGCTTGGAAGATTCTTGCAAGAGATCCATGTTGAGGACGAGATGCGCTCTCAACAGAAGATGATACTCTGTCCAAGCAATGGCGAAGGCAAATCTGGTCCAAACCAGAGAATACCAGGGAAGCAGGCTGCTTCTTATCGCCAAAAAGAAGGACTTCACGAATCTGAAAGTGAAGGGTCCTGCTTTCAAGCAGCAGAAGTCCAAGTCCCATGTGACTTGCTTCAATTGTGGCAAGAAGGGCCACTACAATCCGAATGCAAGTCCAAGCCCAAAGAACAAGGTGAGCCTAGTAAGGTTTCTATGATTACTAATCTAGTTGCCATGAAGCACAGGTGTAACTGTGGGGGCTGACTTGGACTGGTGGATAGACACTGGTGCGACCTGCCATGTCTGTTCAGACAAAGACTGGTTCGTCTCTTATGAGCCAACTTCAGAGAAGGTCATAATGGCAAACAGGCACAAGCTGAAGTACTGGAGATCGGGACGGTGGAGCTGAAACTCACATCGGAGACACTCTGACGCTTCAAGGTTGTGAGCATGTTCCAGTAATTGCTAAGAACCTGATCTCTGGAAGTCTGCTCTGCAACGCAGGCTTGAGGATGGACATCAATGATGGCCAGTTGGTGATGTCCAAGAACGGGTACATTCTTCGGGAAAGCTTTCCAAACTGAAGGAATGTACAAGATTCAGCTTGTTGTAACCCAGCATAATATAAATGCAATCACTTTTTCTGATTATTCTCTTGAGTTGTGGCATAATAGGCTAGGACATGTTCATTGTAAAATGATTAACAGAATGTCTAGTCTAGGACTTATCTCCAAGTGTGGGGTAAGGTAGAGAAATGCGAAGTATGTGCTCAGACGAAGATCACAAGGAAACCCTTTCACAGGGTCCATCGAAGCACAGATCTTCTGGAGTGGTTCACTCAGATATCTGTGACTTCAAACAATTCTCTACAAAGGCCGGGATGAAGTATTTCATTACTTTCATCGATGACTTCTCAAGTATTTGCTATATATATATATCTATATATATATATATATATATATATATATATATATATATATATATATATATATTGCTATCTTGTATATTTATATATAATATATATATTTTATATTATAGATATATATATCTATATATATATATCTATATATATATATATATATAAAAATATATATATATATATATATATATATATATATATATATACAAGATAGCAATATATATATATATATATATATATATATATATATATAATATATATATATATATATATATATATATAATATATAATAATATATATATATATATATATATATTGCTATCTTGTTATATATATATATATATATATATATATATATATATTATAATATATATAATATATATATATATATATTTATTATATATACAGATAGCAATATATATATATATATATATATATATATATATATATATATATATATACAAGATAGCAATATATATTATATATATATATATTATATATATATTATATAATATATATATATATATATAGATATATATATATATATATATATATATATATTGCTATCTTGTATAATATATTATATTATATAATATATTATATATATAATAGATATATATATATTATATAGATATAATATATATATACACAGATAGCATATATATATATAGATATATATAATATATATATTATAATATATATATATATATATATATATATTATATATATATATATATACAGATAGCATATATAATATATATATATATATATATATATATATATATATATATATATATTGCTATCTTGTATATATATATATATATATATATATATATAATATTTCAAAAAATGTGGGTTTGGCTTCCTCTGGAAGGAGCTCTCTAGCTCCTCGAGAACCCCCTCCCCTCCTCGGGCATGGCCGGTGGTCGACCGCCCCCGATGTCATAACCTTAATTTTCATTTTTATTTTAGGTATTTTTAATATTTTCAACCTTTCAAAATATTTTTCCTATAATTTTCTCAAAATAAAATAAAATAATATAGTGTAAATAAATAATCAAATTTTCTTTCAAAATGTTCCTCATGCAAGATTTATTTGTGCATTCTTACTTAAAGGATTGGATGGCATCCATGCATGGAGGAATTGCCAAATGGCATTCACCCCTCATGACAAGCCCAAGGGGGTATTTGGTCTTTTTCTAATTATACATTTCTTCATATAATAGAGAATGAAGAATGAAAAAAATTCATTCTTCTCTACTCTATTTGCAGGTAAACTCTCCTCCTCCTCTTCAATCTTCTTCCCCATTTCTTAATTCTTTCTCCATCTCTTCTTCCTTCTTTTTTCCTTTTTGCTAATGCTGCGGCTGTGCTTATGCGCTAGTGCTGTTACTGTTGCTGCGATTGCTGCAGCTGCCGCTGCTGCTGCGCGTTGCTGCGCCGCCGTCGGCGCCGCCGCCCGGTCGGCCACCGGCCGACCCCCTTTTTTCTCCATCTTCTTATTCTTCTTCCTCTTCCTTCTTCAAATTTCCTTTCTCTTTTCTCTTCAATTCTTGATAAATAATTCTAGGTTTTGAGTTTAACCCAAATTCCCAAATTTGTGCCTAGGTTCGAAATTGGAGCCTTAGGAAGAGCTTTCTCCAGGAAGCACACTCTAAGAACTCAAGGCAAGCCCTCTCTCTCCTTCCTCTTAAATTATTCTATAATAATGTCATATTCGTAAATTTGGTGATAAATACAAGTAATTTATATTCTGAATTTTTTATTACTATGGAAATTTTTTTTCAACCATTAGGCAAGTGATGTGTAGTATATTTGTATATGTATAATATATATATATATATATATCTATATATATATATATATATATATTAATTATATATATATATATATATATATAAAGTTGAACCAAGATTATAGTTCCATGCTCCGTCCGGACCTCCTCTCTCGAAGGGCATCACCTTCCCAGACGTCCATTTGCCAGATATTGAATACTCCCTTGAGTCTTCAACCCCGTTATTCCCTTCTCCGAATTGGAAATGTCGTCCTGTCAACGGCCTTCCCTCACACCTTCATCCTTAAATTCTCCACCGGGGTCCCAAATTTCCAGGGTGCAGGAAGCGATCGCAAATGGAATCTCTCGTCAGACTACCGTGTTGCCCCCCTCGACCCCAGGCACATTCTCCTTCACCTATCTTCAGAACGCGATCACAGGACCGTGTGGTCCAAGGGAACCTGCAAGATTGACACCCACCAGATGAAGATTATCAAGTGGTCGCCAGACTTCAACACCAAAGAAGACTCAGCTACGGTTGCAGCTTGGGTTACCCTTCCCAATCTCCCACTCATCTGCTTTGTTCCGCAGCGCTAAAGCGCATCGCCAACTCCTTCGGGACGTACGTGGCAACGGCTCCCGAGACCAGCAACCTCACCAAAGCCCATTACGCAAAAATCTGTGTTGAACTAGACCTCACTTCAGAACCACCTAACTTCATCAACATCGAGCTAGGCAATCACACCCACACCCAACAAATACTCTACGACAACCACGTGTTGTTCTGCAACCACTGTCACCTAAGAGGCCACCTCCCTAAGAACTGTCATCGCATGCACCGGAGCTGAAAAAGAAGCAACCCAGGAAAGACAAAGTCAACGAACAACCGGTTGGGGAACCCCCCAAGTCGCCCATTCTTCCTCTACCGAACACTCACATTCGATTCGATTCTAGCATCGGAGTGCCGGATTCCAGCGAAGCCCCGAGCAGGGCCCTGATCCCCTTCATTCCCCAACACATAGAGATCTCCAACCCTTTCGCCATTCTCGAGTCAGAGGACCCGGAGCCCGGATACCCTCTAGAAGGCACCAGCACCCCCGATCTGTCACCCTCATCCCCCTCCCCCTCGCAAGTGGAGGACGCAACCGACTCAGGCAACACAGATCACCGACAACTCCCCTCTAGTCAGGAGGCTGCCCCCCTGGCCACTCTCCCCCCCAAAGACTCCCATCTATCCCCCAGTGCGATCCCAGTCGAAGACGTCCTAGCCATCCTGGGACCCGATCAAGTGAGGAGAGGCATCCAAGTTCTAGCCGCTGGAGCCCCCCTCCAGCAACTGTTGATCGAGAGTGCGCAAGACTCTCTAGCCATTCCCCCGGAGGAGACAGCAGTCGACACTGCTGGCAATCTGATAGGACCCTCTCCCCCCCGGTCCACACGAGTGCCACAACCCTAATCCGCCCACAACTTCGATCATCAATCCAGTGGACTCCCAACGGAGCAATTCAGGCTCCGACAAAATCGCCACCATCCAAACCAGATCCGTCGCAAGACGGAACAAAAAAAAAAAACACCCCACAATCTCTAAATGCTTAACATCCTTTCCTGGAACGTTCGAGGTCTGGCTAATAAACCGACATTACGGAGAATTACCAGTCTTCAGAAAATTCACAAGATTGACATTTTCATCATTATTGAACCCAAAATCCCCTCAAAACGTCTCAAATCCATCCAGTTGGCTTTGGGCCTCCCCACGGCGATCGCCGGCAGACACGACATATGGATTCTCGGGTCGAAGGAGGTTAATCTCGACATCATCCAGGACACCCAACAAGCTCTCTCTTGCTGGATCACCCATCCCACCCTTCCGGAGTGGGCCATCCTGTCTGCAGTCCACGGTAGCTGTGTCATTGCAGAACGGAAATACCTATGGAACGATCTTCTCGACACCTATCTCCACAACACCAACACCCCCTGGCTTTGCATAGGGGATTTCAACGCCGTCACCTGCAGAGACGAGAAGATTGGCGGTCGCCCCCCCGCCCCTTTCAGCCATGCAAGACTTCAACAATTTCATCTTCAATGCTCACCTCACTCCTCTTCAGTTCAAAGGCAGCGAATTCACCTGGTGTAACAATCAGGAAGGCGACCGTCGCCAATACTCCCGCCTGGATAGAGCTCTCACCAACGCCCGCTGGCACGATTTGAGAATCAGCTCCACCCTGTCCCACCTCAACTCCACCGAATCCGACCACGCCCCAATCCTGGTGGAAATCAAAAACAAAACCTACCCATCAAAAAAGAACTTCCAATTCCTGGACTTTTGGATCGACCACCCGCAATTCTTGAGCATCGTGGCAGAAGCGTGGAATAGTCAGGACTCCCCCCATCCTCTCACTCGGGTCAGCAACAAGCTCAAAGCCACCAGGAAAGCTCTTTCTATTTGGAGCAAACAAGCATTCGAGGACATCTTCCAAGCGATTCGCGTAGCAGAGGACGATGTCACCCGCGCTGAAGCTTTATTCCTCTCCGACCGTTCCCCTGCGGCTAGGAGAGCCTTGAACCTTACCAAGGCTATTCTCAAATTCAGGCTCAAAGTCGAGACCGACTTCTGGAAACAGAAAGCCAGACTGAAATGGGACAGCGACGGGGACAAGAACTCTAAATACTTCCACGCCTGCGTCAACGGCAAAAGAAACAAACTTTCAATACATCACATCACTGACGAGCAAGGAACCATCAGATCCGATCACAAGGGAATCCAAGAGGCGGCCACAGATTTCTACTCAAAATTATTCGCCAAGGAGAGGGTTCTTAAAGACAACTCCTTCCTTGACCAAATCCCCACCATCATTAACGACTGCGACAATGCTCTGCTGGAGCGCCCTCTGACCGAACAGGAAGTGAAAGACGCGGTGTGGGCCTTAAACGCGAATAGCGCCCCCGGTCCGGACGGCTTCTCTGGCACTTTCTTTCGCACCTGCTGGGATATTATCAAACAAGACATCACCGAAGCGGCGATCGCCTTCCTCGAAGGAGATCCTTACCCCAAAGCCATCTCCAGCGCCAATCTCATCCTCATCCCGAAAAAAGATAACCCCAACTCCTTCCGCGACTTCCGACCCATCAGCCTTTGCACATTCACCAATAAAATTATCTCCAAGATTATCGCTACCAGAATGGCTGAAACCCTCCCCAAAATCATCTCGGAGGAGCAAAGCGGATTCGTGCGCGGAAGAACCATCCAAGACAACATCATGCTGGCCCAAGAACTTATTACCTGCATGAAATTCCCGGCGAGAGGGGGCAACATCGCCATCAAGATTGACATGGAAAAAGCATACGACAGACTCGATTGGCAATTCATGATCTGGGTCTTCAGAGCTTTCGGATTCTCAGAGAATTGGACTAACATCGTGTGGAGATCCATCAGCAACTCTTGGTTCTCCACAGTTATCAACGGCCAATCCGAGGGATTTTTTAAATCTAGCCGAGGTGTCAGACAAGGCGACCCTCTATCGTCCACGATATTCATCATTGCCGCCGACGCCCTGAGCAGAAACCTAAACAACATGGTCAATACCCCAAACTTCCTGCAATACCACACTGCCAGCGGATGCCCCACCATCACCCACCTGGCTTTCGCCGACGATCTTCTCATCTTCTCGTCCGGGGACGTCGGATCGATGGAGGTGGTTCACAACACCCTGGAGCGGTACTCCAGATGCTCCGGCCAGAAGGTCAACCTATCCAAGAGCGTAATCTACGCCCACCACAATTTCAATATCGAGAACGCGACCAGACTCACCAACCTCTCTTCCATTGCGGTGGCTCATCCTCCTTTCAGCTATCTCGGCTGCCCCCTGGTGTACGGAAAATCTAACGCCAGCATCTTCGAGAATTTGATCACCAAAATCAGGAACAAGATTGATGGTTGGCATAACGCAACCCTATCCCCAGGAGGGAAAATTATCCTTATCAAATATGTACTCAACTCCGTCCCCATCCACACCCTGGCGGCCTGCGCCCCTACCAAGAAGGTTATCACGTCTATTGAGCAGATGTTTTGCAACTTCTTCTGGGGGCACAACAAGGGGCAAGACAAACACCACTGGGCCAGCTGGGATACTATGGCATCCCCGATCGTGAACGGCGGGCTAGGATTCACCAAACTCGAGCACATTGTCAAAGCTTTTTCCATGAAACTGTGGTGGAAGTTACGCACAAGCCACAACCTGTGGACCAAGTTCATGAAGGCCAGGTACTTCAAACACATCCACCCAGCGACGGCCACTGCTAACTGCAGATCTTCCGCGGCTTGGCGACATATTCTTCGTGGCCGTGACTTGGCCGAGCCCGCGATCAGACTCCATCTGGGTACAGGAGAGTCCAACCCTTTCCTGGAAAGGTGGATTGGGGACAACCTTATCCCGAACACTACTGATTCCACTAGAAACACTAAGATTAAAGACCTGTGGAATCCCACCAATAACGACTGGAATTGGGACAGGATCCGTGATTGGTCAGACAACGAAACAGTTAACAGCATTCGACAACTCGGACTTACCATCGGGACCGACGCTGACAAGCTGAGGTGGTCGCTGGCAGCTTCAGGAGCATTTTCTGTGAGATCGGCTAGACTCACGATCCAAGACAACGGCCCTGACCTTTTCATTGCGCGTTACTGGCACTCTTGCATCCCTAAGAAATGGTCCTTTCTCCTATGGAAAGTCATGAGAAAGAAATTGCCAACTGACGACACCCTCAACTCCATCGGTATTAGCCTGGCGTCTGCTTGTAATTGCTGCATCGAGCGTCAGATGGAGACTATTGACCACATCTTCAGGGAAGGGAGCCTCCCTAACAAAATCTGGAGAACCCTCCATCACAACTACAACACCTCTCCAGAAGACGGGCGCTTTATCGATCTTCTGGCCCAATGGGGAGCCGCATCCCACGGCCACCAGATCGTTGCAGCGGCCGTCACCTGGGTAATTTGGAAGAATCGCAACAAAGCAAGATACGAGGGACACCAATACTCAGTCGACCAGCTGATCAGGGAAATTTACCGGCAATGCCGCAAAAGGAGCTCCCTTTGCTCCCACAGATCTCCGGCTTTCGGGCTTCCGTTCTCCTCTTAGTTTTGGCGGCTGCGTCCGCCTTTTCCCCTATCTTTCCTTTTGGTATACTTTTGTCTTGTATACGTGTCTGGCTTCCGCTTTTGGAGCATTGTTTATAAAAAGAGGGGGTTTTTCTTAATATATATATATATATATATATATATATATATATATATATATATATATATATATATATATATATATATATATATATATATTTGCATTTCAAAACTTGTTGTGTTTATGTGTGTACGTATATATATATATATACATATAGATATTATCCGTGGATTAATCTTTAAGCATGATTTTGGATACCTCTACATAAAACTTTTACCATACATATATATATATATATATATATATATATATATATATATATATATATATATATATATATACATTATGCACGTATACACCTCTTGACATGCACATGTACAAGTTTATAGACATTTAACATATTTATATGGATTGAAATTTAACCTATAATCTTGGTTCAACTTTATATATATATATATATATATATATATATATATATATATATATAAATATATATATATATATATATATATATATATATATATATATATATATATATATATATATATATATATATATATATATATATATATGGATATTATATTTTGTATGAATTGGGTTACTTGTGCTAAATTAGCAATTTAACTCGCCATTTCAATTCTGTCCAAATATTTAATTTCGCTTAAAAATACCTTTTTGTCATAAAAACATGGTTAAATTAATAATTTCTGAATACCGGTATACTAGGGTAGCTACGTGCTAACTGTAAATGTTTTCAATTACTTTTTTTTTGTATATCATAGATAAGCTAAATGCGGTACATAGTCAATAATAGTTTCCTAGAATCATTATCTTACTAATAACCATATTGTCTTTGACTTGCTTAGCGTTTTAGATAAAGCCTTGCAAAACCAAGAATTAAAAACATGCTTGCTTGCTTACTAAGGTAAGAAAGCTTTATTATTTTGGCATAACTTTATCGTATTGCGTGTTGCCGGTGTTGAGGGTTGCTCCACCGAAGGGGTCGGCGTACCCGGTTATATTTGCGTGTTGCCGGTGTTGAGGGTTGCTCCACCGAAGGGGTCGGCGTGCCCATTATTATTCTTTTATGTTTACTTGTATCGGATTGATTTTCGGGTCAGTAGATACAAAGGAGACTCTGCCGAAATTTTTGAGAATTTCCAGAGTTAGTCTATTTTTCGTCAATTCAGACTCTTTAGAAACTTTTGACTCAAGTTCTAGACCATTTGAACCATCCATCTCCGACCTATAATATCAGAGGGATTTTTGGAATCATGTCCATTGGATACCTTGGAATTTTACCTTGGTTCCAACATTTCTCGGACTACACTAATATTTGAATGTGACTTGACTTCTAGGACTCCCGTTTGGGAGATAGTTTCTCTGAAGTATAAATGTTTAGAATAGGTTGCATGGGGTTTGGGAGAGAAACCGTTGGATCACGCCCGACTGAATTCTTTGCAATATAATTTTTTATTTTCGTACTGATCAGTCTCTGATACGGTATTCGTACGACCGTACGAATATCCGGGGTGAGGCTTAGCTCACTTTCTTGATCGCAATTGGACATCCAGGCCCTTAGTTTCAGCCCAGCTATCCATTTGCACATTACCCTGAGTTTTCAGCTCAGAATACTTATTAATTCATTAGATATCCAGGCCCTGAGTTCAGCTCAGCTCTCTAATGAATGGGTTCGATATTCTTGGAAAAGTCCAAGTCATACGAACTTCTTGTTATAACACATGATGCGATGACTCGACCCAGATGATTCGGAAACCACTCATGATGTTATCTTGCTTGTAATCACATCAATATGTGATAGTACAGACGACTGAAGAATCTAAGCACCAACCCATTTTGTACGAGCCTGATCCTGGGCAAATGGGGTTATTGTTGAGATGCTAGGCGAGTGTGTGTGATCCAGAAAGTTTCTCTAAATTGCATTTAGGTCTAGAAAGATCTTGTCGTGTCCTTGTGACATTAAATTGAGAATCACTTACTTTTTGACTAATGTCAAGGTATGAGTTTAATTCCTCTATATTCTATATCTTGTTCACTTGTCTTATCATTACGTATTCATACTTCACCTTTGACTGAGGGCTTGCTCGTCGTATTGACGACCTAGTTTTGTTCACTAGGGATTGATGAAGATCAAGATGTGGATCAGGCGTACACTGAGAATGATCTCTATGAATGATGTGGAACGGATGGAATGTAGCTTCATTTTGAGAAAATCTTCAATTATGTAAATTATGTGTGTTTGAAGACAATGAATCAAATATGTATAATATGTGTTTTGATGAATTCTAGACCAAGTATGTAATATTTCTGGATAAATGAATGTCATGTCATTTGTGGAATTCTGTGATTATGCCTTATATCTATGCCTATTCCGGACCTTACAGACGACAATTGCAGGGTACAATTCGGTACTCATTGTACAGTTGCGTAGCCTGGGAGAAGTATCACGTGCCTCGAGTCATCCTGGGAACCGGGGGGTGACACCCAGTCATCCCCCCTCCCGCCGGGTGTCTCCCTGCTTCTCCGGCCTCTTTGGTCCCTTTGGTCGGCCGGGCTCCCACCGGCCGCTCTTTTCGCGGGGAGCATCCCCCCATTCCCTGGCCGGCGTATGCCCGTCGTGCGGCGGCCCCCTCCCCTTCTTCTCTCTTCCTCGGCGCAGCCGCCTTCCTCGACGCCGTAGTCTTTGCCGCGCTCGGCGCCCCCGGCCGTCTCCGGCTCCCTCCCTCCTCGGCCCTCCGCCAGTCTCCCTCGACGTCTCGCGCGTTGCGCAGCCTCTTTTCGGCCTGCCGCCCCCTATGGCAGTCGTCCCTGCCGATGCGCCGTCCCCCCTCGGCCGCGGCTCCACCCTCCGCTCCCCCCTCCCTTAGGCGGCCCTCCGTTGCGCCCGCCCCGGATTCTCCACCTCCTCCTCCGGCCCTCGGCGCCCCCGCGGCTCCGGAGCCCCTCTCCGCTCCTCCGAGATCGACTCCTTTGGCTCCTCCGGCCCAGGCGCCCTCCGCCCTGGCTGACGCCTCTCCTCCGGCGCTCCCTCCCCCTGCGGCTCCCCACGCCTCGGACTTCCCCCCGGCGCATCCCCCCGCTCCGGGTGCGAACTTCCTCCCGGAGCTCCCCCTACCTCGGCCGCGGAATCCCTCCACCCTCCCGTCGCCCACCTCGCCGCGCCTACCTCCTCCTCGGCAGTGGCCTACTTCCAGGACCCCACCACTCTGCGGTGGTACTGGTACTCCGTCCCAGCCTCGTCGGTCGCGCCCCACTGGCACTATTCTGTCCCCGGAGGAGCCGGTCTCCCCTCAGCGTCACCGTGGGGGTCGAACCCCTACTTCTAGGCCCAGCAATCGCAGGCCTAGGCGAACCCTAGCCGCTGTCGCCCGCGGTCGTGCCCCACCCCGTGGTCGTGTCCCTCCGTGCTCCCTCGCCGTGGTCCCTCCCCTCCGGCTGCCGTGGCCTCCCTTCTCGGCAGTAGCGCCTCGAGCGTCACCCCCTCTCCTCCCTAGTTCCCTCTCCCAGTGGCTCCTCTTCGCCGCGGCTGGCCGAAAGCCGTGCCCCTCCTTCCTGCTCCACCAGGAACGAAGTCGCGCCACCTTCCTCCTGCTCCACCGGGATCGCTCCTCCTCTCCCTACCTCCTCCTGGCAGCTCCTAGCTCCCCCTCCCGTCGGGTTTCGCTCTTCCCCGTCACCCGCTGTGGCTTCCCGCCGTGGAGTCGCCTCCTCGGTGTCATCCCCCACCTCGGCTCCTCCGGCGCCAGGGGTCCGAGTCCTCCTCCTCCTTTTCGGTCCACGTCACCCCGCGGGCCGCCTCCCTTCCCCCCTCGGGGCCCGCACTACCCTCAGGCCCCGCGCCCCCTCGGGCTGGCCCCAGACCTCGGGCCCCGAGTCCTCCTCGGGCAGACTCCCCCCTGGCCCACGTGCCCCCCTTGGGGTTCGTGCCCCCCTGTTTGTTTTTGTTTTTGTTTTTTTGTGTTTGAATTTTGAACCGGGTCCCGCCTGTGGGGCCCGCTCTCTGTTTGGTCCCATTAATAAATTGTTTTTACAATATATATATATATATTTACAATATATATATATATATATATATATATATACATTCACATATAACATATACATATATATAGAGAGGTAAAGCTATATATATAGGCACAACCACATATGTATATATAAAGGTAAAGGAAAAATAGCATATGTATATATGAGTGTGTGTGGGGTGTGTCAAGACATGTGTGTAGTAAAGTATATATGTGTGAGTGTGTATAGAGTGGCAGTTTAGGGTGTGTGTCAACATATGTATAAGTGTGTGTATAGAGAGAGAGAGATGTGGCAGCATATAGATGAGTGTAGGGGTGAGCATTATTCGGTTTTGGACCGAAAACCGAACCGAATCGAACCGAACCGAACCGAATAAGAGGTTTGGTTCGGTTTAAAAAAAAATCGGTATGGTTTCGGTTTTGAAAATACTAAATTTTCTTATTCGGTTTCGATTTCGGTTTTGGGTTTCGATTTCGGTCCAAAACCGAAAACCGAATAAGAAAAATTAATTAATTAATTTATATATATATATATATATATATATATATATATATATATATATATATATATATATATATCTGTGTGTGTGTGTGTGTGTGTGTGTACTATATATATAAGTATTAATATATATAGGTACATACTAAATATATATAGGTATATACTAAATATGTCTATGTATATTTAGTTACTATATATATTAACAAAAAAAGCTCAAAAAAAATCAAAAAAATATGAATAAACCGAAAATCGAACCGATTTAATTCGGTTCGGTTTGATTCGGTTTTGGGCCAATTCGGTTCGGTTTCGGTTTTGCTTATTCGGTTTCGGTCCAATTCGGTTTTGGGTTATTCGGTTCGGTTTAAACCGAATAAACCGAATGCTCACCCCTAGATGGGTGTACAGTAGTGAAGTGTCAACATATAGTGAGTGTCAACATACTGTTGTGAAGTATGAATGGAAGCAACATGTGGGCAGCAGAGAAATGTGTGTGTGAGTGTGGACAGGTGTGTGTGGGGACAGTGAGCAGTGAAGAGTGAAAAGAAAAATGAAGTGAATAAACATAGTGTTCTCAGTTTTGGCAGTTAAACATTTTGTTCTCAGGTTAACATGGTATCTCAGTGAACAATTTCATATATCTACTAAAGTCGAAATTCAAAACCATACTCAAACACATATGAATTCAGTTACAGTTTTACTCAACTCAGATTACATACTCGAGTATCAGTGAAAATAGTTTAGGAATTTGAAAACTAAAAATCAAATGAAGACCCGAACAGTTCACATTACATTGCAAAACTCAAGTATCAGACAAAACCACATCTTCATAATCAACCCCAACCAAATTCAAAAATCAAACCCAAAGTCTATTTGAACTTGAAACCAGTTCTTCGAGTATCAGACTGTATTAGTGAATTCATTTCAAAAATACCAAATTGAAATCCAAACTCAATAAAACCTAAAAATAGTTGTACAAAAGTGTTCCCCATATGTGTACGTGTCTGGGGGGGTATGCGTGTCTAAATATTGGACACGAAGGTGTCCAAACAGAGAATAACAGAATATCAGTACATAGCAGAAAACCAGTATCGTGCAATGGGGTCGGGTCAAATTGGACACGACACAGTGTGCCATTGGCCACGTGTTCGTGTCCACATGGAGAGTAGGGGTAGGGCTTCGTGTCTTTCACCTTGAATTGAATTGGGTCCACAAGTCGTGCGTCCAAGATACCAAGGCGTATCAGAGTCGAATTTACGATTGTGCATGCACAGTCCAAATCCCGTGCACGTGCGATTTCGTGTCCGACATGCATCCAGCCGACACGAAACTTGAGGGGGAGCTTGTCAGTGGTTGCCCCCACCTCTGTGTCAAGTGGTTCGTATCCAGGTGTCCAATTTGTGTAGGTATTTATGAAACAAATTTGTGCCTATTAGATAATTGTATGTCCATCTTTGCAGAATTATTTCCAAATGGATATGAATTACTACTTGTGGAATCGTTCATGGATGTACAATCGTCGTCCTGATGATATGTGTGGTGTGCGGGATAAATACATAGCGAGAGTAGAGAAGTTCCTGCAGTTTGCTAAGACGTTCCCTCAGTACATGGACGACACCAAAATTAAGTGTCCGTGTGTGAAATATCATAACGTGAAATATTATCCAGAAGTGAAAGTGACATATCATTTGTACTTGTAAACCCCCTGTCCAAAATTTTATTTTATTTTCCTAAATTATATTACATTATATTTATAAATAAGGTAAGTATACACTGTTATTAGATATGGATAGGAAGATATAAATATAAGTTCATAGATGACTATATCTCAATATATATATAAAAGATCGTATAAAGAATATTTTAAATGATTATGAATAAACTCCTAAAGATACTGTATACAATAAGTTATATATGGATTGAAGATAAATATATGTATGTACTCAGAGACAATAATATCTTTTAAACGAATCCCTTAGACTAATCTATCTATTCTGTATGGTGAAGAGATATACATATAGAGCGTTAACTCTCTCTATCCCGTTCTCATATACTTATTCTCCTTTCCCTAAAACCAGACTCTGAACTCCCTGCTACTATCATCTCGACGCCGTTTGCGACGACGACAGCCTCTTCGTTGACCGCTGAGAAGCGTCGTTCCCTGCCTCGACCATCCCGGAACTGACGTTCGTGCATGCACCATCAACATCACCACTCTGGTCTTGTGTGACCACGTCTATTTAGTCCCCATGACCCTCGTCCTTGCCGATCAATCCATTATCGCTATCGGCGGAGGACATGAGACGCTGCCAAACCAACCGGCCTTCACTTTGTTCGACCTTCACGTGACGCCTACCAGAACCGCCAATCAACCGGAAGACAACCGACGGAGCACGCGCATATCCATGTTCCCGTCGTAGCTGCCATTACAGAGGTGAGCTCCTTTTGAATGTCCAAAGCTAATTTTTCCAATGTCAGTAGAAGAGAAACACATGATAGAAAGTTGCATAGAAATTCTGTGTGTTGTGCACTGTTCCATATAATGCTTTACAAGACGAAATAGAAATATATAAGGAGCATGTATTCACATGCATACTATATTTTTATTATATTTCCATACACAACCGGAAGTTTCCGTGCATGGGAACAACTATTCTTCTTGCTTTCAATTAAAAAGAAGGATTGGTTAATTTACAAATAAACCCCCCTCATTTTATAAATTACCATAGACTAAGTAGCAGGTAGCCAAGCTACAAATACCAAGAAGGTACACATGTGGCCACCTTTCCTTATGTGAGAGATTGAATCATTTGTTGAACAATTTGCACATAAGACCCTTAAAAGAAATTAAATGTTACTTAATTAACTAGTTCAAAGTATAAAGGTAAATGTGTAAATAATGTAGTTTTAAAGAAGAATAGTCCAACTTAAGGCCGAGACATTATATTTAATAAATTACTGAATATTACATTAATGTACATAATTAAATAATGTATATGTATATATATACACTTTTGGAATAATGTTTTATAAATTTACTTTAGCCAATTGCTTCATGTACGTTCGTCATCTCGAGACAAAACTTGTGCCAACAAGACCGTATCTTTTTTCTGGTCCTGTATGCCAAGTTTGGTCCGATTCTGAGACAGTTGATCGAATCGCCATTTTGCGGGCCCCATGATCCGATTCAACGGACGATTTTGTACACGGCCTGCCAGAATCCAACATTAGACATACCATTGGATTCGTATCATCAAAACAAATTTGTAAACATGTAGTTTGATGACTTTAGAGACCATTGACTCTGGCATGCTTTTCGGTGCAAAGCGGGTCCAACGACGGACATCGTTTTTACCCAAAATTACCGTTTTGCCCCTGTGTCCAGAATTGGACTTAAGGACATGCAATCATAGCTAATTTGACTATTCTGAGAATACTGGCAATGTCTGTTTCAGCTTCCGGAGACAGTTGCGAGATTTGGACTTTATGGCTTATCAGTTGACTACATTTTTGTTGGATCTGCGTGCAACCTCCAGGCAAGATACCTTGCCTCCCTCTACAGTTTATTTACATACATATTTCTATTCTTATATAGTTTTACTAGTTGATTATTGACATGTGATTTGTACATCGTGCATGCTAGTACATATATAGTCCTTGTTTATAGTTAGCTTTGTAGTTCATATTGGATGTATGTATATATAGTTCTTGTTCATAGTTAATTTTGTAGTTCATATTGGATTGGTTCTCTCATGTATCATGATTGGGTCATGTCGTGTCATCACCTGTACTTGGACTGAGTCACATCGTGTCATAGGATGAATAAGTCATAACGGAACTGCTGTACCTTGAATTCTTGAAGCTAATCTGCGAGTCCACATTAGCGGCGAGTGTTAGTAGTTATTTGTATCTTGATTTCGTGAAGCTAACCTACGAGTCCATACTAGGGGCGAGGGTTAGTAGATATCTGTCCGCACCTGCGAGTCCACATTAGGGGCGAGGGTGATCTCTTGAAGCTAACCTGCAAGTCCACATTAGGGGCGAGGGTTAGTAGATATCTATTCCACACCTGCGAGTCCACTCTAGGGACGAGGGTGATGCTATCCTGTGAGTCCATACTAGGGGCGAGGGTTAGTAGTTGAAGCTAACCTGTGAGTCCACACTAGGGGCGAGGGTTATTAGTTGATCAAACCTGCGAGTCTACACTAGGGGCGAGGGTTTGAGTATTCTATTGGTTATCCGTTGACATCGTGATATTGTGTTCTCTTGTTCTTCTCCAGCAGTTCGTTTATGCGTAGTGGTTCTTCCAGTCATGTATAGTCGTGTTTTCGTGTTGATTGGTCTTTTTTTTTGTTTATTTTCTGTATTTTCATTATTGCATGATAAACTGCTAGATAGGCATATTTTTATGTATCTTACTATGTCCCCTGAGGACCTGATGATCTCTTCAGGATTAGTGATTGCATGGAGTTAGCTGGTAGTTCTGGATGACAGATGTGATGATACGCTTGCGGGATTCAGGTATCATTATTATGTTTATTATCCAGCTCGTGCTTTACATTCCGTATCATGAGATATCTTGCTTATTGATTCAGTTTAGAGACTCTTGTTATATTCCTTGGAGTCTCATCGGACATGTATGCTAGTGGGCTGCAGACCACGACCCATAGTGTTCATTTATGTTTCATATTCTTATTGTGGATTGAGATATAGATTATTTTGCCATGATTTGGCAGTATACCATAGCCTTGATCGCGTTTATGTATTCGAGTCGGGTTGGAGTCCGCTTGATGCGTAGCTGGCTTGCTCACGAGCTCGCATCCGAAAAGCGGGTGCGGGCCGTGACAGTACTCGAGGGGTTTCACGCCTAATTACTATCATTAGACCGCACACGGAGAACTTGTGTCTTTGGCATCAGAGCCGAAGCCTTATGTTGAGCCGTATATGCATGCGGGACCTAATTTTGTTTTAGATAATCATGCATACGATGACGGGTGCGTGAACATGGTTTTCGACGCTGCGGGGCCTAGTTTCGTTCATGATGCAGCTGAGGAGGTACCGAATGTCGATGCTGCAAAGTTCATGGAGTTGCTGGAGAATGCAAGGTCTCCATTGTATCCTGGTTGTGGAGATCATTCACCGTTGGAGGTGGTTACAAGACTGTTGAGCATTAAGTCAGATTTTAACATGTCGCAAGAATGCTACAACCGAGTGTTGGAGTTGATTATAGAGATCTTGCCGGCGGGTGCTAAGTTACCTAAAGACTTCTATCGGTCTAAGAGGATGGTGAGATCGCTCTGGATGGGATACAAGAAAATCGATTCTTGTCGCAATGGGTATATACTGTACTGTAAAGACGACAAGGACGCAGATGTGTGCAGATTTTATGGTACTGATCGCTATAAGACAACTAGTACAGGAAGGTCTACCGGTGCAAGAAGACCGATCAATTCAATGCACTACTTACCTTTAATGCCGTGGTTGCAAAGATTATTTATGGTGAAAGAGACGGCCGAAAATATGAGTTGGCACATGCGAGAACATATTGAAGGAGTGTTGGATCACCCATCCGATGGAGAAGCGTGGAAGCACTTTGATCGAGTGTATCCTGATTTTGCTTCAGATCCGCGTAATGTCAGGTTGGGGCTATCTTCTGACGGTTTTACTCCTTTTGGTCTTTCGGGATCCCAGTATTCGTGCTGGCCTGTGATTGTCACTTCGTATAACCTACCACATTGGATGTGCCTAAAGACTCAGTACATGTTTCTAACCGTTATAATTCCTGGTCCGAACAATCCCAAGAGGAACATTGATGTGTACTTACAACCTTTGATCGATGAGTTGAATCAGTTATGGAAAGTAGGCACTAACACGTACGATGTTTCCAGGAAGCAAAATTTTCAGATAAAGGCAACCCTTATGTGGACCATCAACGACTTTCCGGCCTATGGAATGTTATCTGGATGGAGCACTCATGGCCATCTCTCATATCTGTATTGCATGGACCATACTAAGGCTTTCCGCTTGAAACACGAAGGAAAATCGTGCTTCTTTGATTGTCATCAGCAATTTCTGCCAAAAGATTATCCGTTCAGAAGGAACAGGAATGCATTTTATGCCAACGTTGTAGAGAAGGGTGATCCACCGCCAAGGTAGTGTGGAGCCACGATATAGGAGGAGGTTAGAGATTTTCCAAGTGCTATCGAAGATCCTACAACTGGGTACAAGTGCGATAGATTTGGTAGAGATCATAACTGGACAAAGAGGAGCATATTCTGGGATCTGCCATATTGGAGTACCAATCTGATCAGACATAATCTTGATGTCATGCATATTGAGAAGAATGTGTTTGATAACATAATTAATACTGTGATGGACGTAAAGGGGAAAACGAAAGACAATCCTAAGGCCAGGTTGGACTTAGAAGAAATATGCAAACGCCCTGCGTTGCATTTGATAGAGGAGAATGGAAAACAGTTCCTGCCGAAGTCAATTTTCTCACTGGACAAGAAGGATAAAGTGAGACTTTGTCGGTGGATCCAGGGCCTAAAATTTCCAGACGGATATGTGTCAAATCTGAGAAGATGTGTCGATCCGAAGGAAAAAAAATTGACGGGTATGAAGAGCCACGATTGTCACATATTCATGGAGAGGTTAATTCCGATTGCATTTCAGGAATTCTTACCGCAGGCAGTTTGGGATCCATTGACGGAGCTTAGCATATTCTTCAGGGATCTTTGTTCTAAGAAATTGCTCGTTGATCGTCTAGAAAAGCAAGAGAAGGACATTGCGGTAACACTGTGCAAGCTAGAGAGGGTGTTTCCTCCTGGATTCTTCGACTCTATGAAGCATTTGTCGATTCATCTTTCCTATGAGACACGTGTTGGTGGACCCGTCGAATATCGATGGATGTACCCGTTCGAGCGATATTTGAATCACCTAAAAAGAAAGAAGAAAAATAAGGCACAGGTCGAGGGTTCTATTTGTGAAGCCTATGTTCTCGAGGAGATTACAAACTTTTGTTCGATGTATTTCAAGCCTCATGTTGCAACTAATAGAACGAGAGCTTCCAGAAACGACGATGGAGATCATGAATGTAATGATACAATACTGAAGGTATTCAACGCTCCACGAAAGCCATCGGGTAAAATGAAGAAGAGATATCTGAACGATGATGAGCTAAGGGTTGCTCAGGTGTATGTATTACTCAACTGCGACGATGATAAAGTAGAAAAGCTGGAGGGGTAAGTAATTAATAGGTCTATATTATTTTAATAGTGTTGATTATTATACTATTACATTAATTGAACGATGTTGTTTTTAGTATATTTAATGATGATGTGAGGTCAGGTAGGCCACACATAACAGAAGAAGAACTAGAACAAGAAATGAGGTATTATTTCCTATCATGATTGAGTGCATATGTGAGACTTGAGAACTCTGTAATTACCTTTCTGTATATGCACTTGAGAACGTGCTTAATTTTTTTTTGTGGTATTTAGGTCGATCGTCCATACGCAAGACTTGAGAATGAGTCTATTAGAACGCTAGCCAAGGGACCAATTTATGCTGCAAAAATATGGCCAAGCTACTGTGTGAATGGGTTTAGGGTCAAGTCAACAACTTGCCCGATCAGAGACAACTTTGTGGATCTAGATTCCACCAAAAATAGCTGTTTGTATATCAGATCTTTGAGCTACAAAGATGTTGATGCGGGCAACGATTTCTATGGCATTCTATGGGAGATTATGGAGCTGACATATAGTTATGGAATAGAGTCTGCTAAGATTGTGTTATTTACGTATGATTGGTTCGATCCGATTGAAGGTCAAGATTGGAAAGTAGACAAGCACGGTCTTGTGGATATAAACTATTGGCGTCGATATCAAGCCTATGAACCATTTGTCCTATCAAGTCAGGCTCAGCTCATGTACTTCACAAGTTATCCTAAACGGGAAACAACAAGGTCGGACTGGTGGGCAGTATGCAAGACCAAATCTAGAAATATCTTTGAGGTTGATGATATAGCTTATCAAGAGGATGAACTACCTCTTGTAACAAATATTATAGAAGTGGACACGACGGAAGTTCCTCATTACACATCTAATTGTGTAGAAGAAGTAGAATTATCTGAAGAGGAAGATGCAGATGAAAGTGAAGATATAGAGGAGGAGGAAGAAGAAGAAGAAGAAGAAGAAGAAGAAGAAGAAGAAGAAGAAGAAGAGCTAAATGAACTAGATGAATTTTCAGAAGAGGATTAAATTTGCACGTTTGTTTTATCATCATATTTGATACTTTAGTGACACTTTTGTGACTATGATATTTTTCAAAAATTTGTGATGTCTATCATATAAATATGTATATTTGTTTTCTTGTCATATGTTATTATCGGGTATGACTAGACCTGGACGACGCAGAGGATATTATGTTAGGCAGTTCCGTGTGCGTCAGGTTGGGGATGCAGATTCTGTACCCTCATCCGCATCTCCGAGTACGCCAGTGTACCATTCTGTTCCCAGTCTATTACCGGGACATGACAGTTCCAGCAGGTTGGCGACTCCTCCCTCGTCGTCCACATTCCTCCCGCATCCAGCATTCCTCCTGCATCCAGCATTCCTCCTACTGACGGCTCCATGGGGAGAGCCGACGTCGAGCATATGGAGGACGGCGATCAGACTGATCCTTGTCAGACAGGAGGTGAGAGTGACCCTCCATGCGCTCCCCCGGACGAGACGCGTATGGAGATTTGGACGGACGGGCCTACGAAGTAAGTTAATTAGTAAATATATATTTCTCAAATGATTATATGTACATATATATTCATGAAATTTATTATTGTATAGATATCGGCCTCCTGCAGTACAGAGACAGCTGGGGTTATTTTTGAGGCAGAACTATGGTGGGCCTTTGATTAACTACTCAGATGCTCCCGCAGATAGGAAGGCCTTTTGGTTGGCCCACTTCAAGGTAAAAAATTTATTTATTTTTAAATTTTAATAATCATTTGTGTATATTATACAACTCTTTCTATTTTACTTCTTGTAGAGGACCTATTTCTATCCACCACACCGGACGACGAAGATCGAGGCCCAATTTTCTGCCGTCGCAGGCAAGCTCATCCATGATGCGATCTACGACCAGAAGTCTCGTGATCGCTCCGAAAAGCCGATCCATGGTTGGATCATGCCATAGCAGTGGACTGTGATGAAGGCTATATTCGGCGAGGCCAGGTACCAGGAGCGGTCTGACAAGGCCAAGGTGGCGCGGTCGAGCGCCAGTAAGTGGTGTGGTGGCTCCATTCCTATGACGGAGCATTTTCGTCGTCTGGTACGTTTCCTATGATGGATATCATTTTATATATAGTTGGATAAAATGTTTAATACTAATAATAGATAATATATTTTAACAGGTAAAAAAGGGTGAGGACCCCAACATGGTGACCGTCTTCCTGGTCACCCATCGGAGGGCTGGAGAATTTATTGACGAGAGGGCGACGCAGGTATATGTACGTTCTATTCTTTATATTAATTTACTATAATTTAGAAAACAGGAAAATAGATATCAATATAGACTTTAGCAAACACTTAGACGTTAGCAAACATTGTTCTAGGCCGAGTTTCTTCGGCTACAAGAGGAGGCGGCTACTGCTGCTTGTGCGCCAGCAGAGGGAGGGGCTGGTACTTCCTTTCAGCCGCCTACAGCTCCATCGCCGGACGACCTCTGGATGACCGCCATTGGTGGTCTTCAGAAGGGTACGTACTACGGTACGGGATCCTACGGCGCCTATTTGGCTTCAGAGTCATCCCGGGCCCCCTCTGTTAGTGCGCAGTCTCCAGCTTTGTAGGCGTCATCACGAGCTCAGGATATTGGTCATCAGATCGACGAGCTGCATCGCGAGTTGCAGCAGCAGATTTTTGATCACCATACCGCAGAGCGACGATCCGACGATCCGATGATCACCGGACGATTTGATGCGGTCGAGTACAGTATACCGGAGCTGATGAGTCTGCAGCAGGCTATAGCTGCCAGCTTGCACATACTCACTGAGTCTACGGAGCACACAGAGCGTAGACAGGTCGAGCTGAAGGGATCGCAGAGGACCATGTCTGCCTCACTCACTCAGATATATACTTCAATTGAGGAGAGTTCTTAGAGGATGGTGAGTACCCTTGCTGCACATGCTGAGCGACTGCGAGAGCTGGAGCAGATACGTCCTTTCGGTCCATCGACGGTGCCGACTCCAGACGTTGCACTGCCTCCTACTGCCCCTATGGTGCAGCTCACACATGAGCAGTATGAGTTCATGCTATCTCAGATGCGCAGCAGGGGTCCTCAGTGATTTCATTGATTTTTTTATGAGTTGTGTGTATTGGCCCTATGGGCAAATTGTTTATTGGTACACTTTTGTTTATACACTTGGTGGGAGACTTTTTATCATCTTCTATTTTTATTTGACTCTATTGGATGTTTGTGATGATGTGTGTCTGTGAAGTACAGTATGCCGGATTTGAATATATTTATGTTTGTGATGATATAAAGTGCAGTATAAAGTGTAAAGTGCAGTGTGCAGGATTTGAATACATTTTTATCATCTCCCATTTCCAGATTAGTGTTTAAACTATATATAAAGTACAGTGTGCAGGATTTGAAAACTGCATTATATTTTTTTTAATTTTCCAGCATATTAGCGACGGTTTGTGACATTTTGCGACAGTTTTGCGACCCAGAAGTACGTCGCAAAGATGTATCGGTACGTCGCTAACTGCGACGGCCCGTTGCTAAACGTCACTCAACGTGCTGACATGGCAAACCTTGCCATGTCACTACATGCGACGAAAAGACGTTACTAGATACGTCGCTAAGTTGGCGACGTACTGTAAATGTCGTCGAATGTCGCTAAGTTTGCGACGTTTGAGCGTCATAGACAATTCGTCGCAACAGCGACGATTGGCGACGAACTTTTGTTCTGCGACTAGCTTTTCGGCGACCTATTTTTTTCGTTGCTAATTACGTCGCTAAATATATGTAGCGACGTATTTTTACTTATTAGCGACATTTTTGGACGTCGCTAATTCAGCCTATTCTGGTAGTGAAAAATCATTGAAGGAAATGACCTCTCAATAATGTCTCTGAAAACACTCATGGGTAAGCTAGTCACTCACGAGTTGGAACTTCAAGACTTTGAAGATGCTACACCAAAGGAGAAGTCAGAGAAGTCGATCGCTTTGAAGGCTCAACATAGAAGAACTGTCAAAGATGATTCTGACGACAGCGATTCTGACTCTGAAGATCAAGCTCTTCTGTAATGCCTGTGGTTCGTATTACGTATTTTTGGAATACGTGTGTGTATTTTTCTCGTATTGCATAATTCCTTGCTTAGCTTTTCTTTATGGCTTGGTTTATTCTTGGTTTGGGTTCGGCTAGGCTTGGTTTTCTTTGGTTTATTATGAACCAATGAGAGAACCACCTACCCACCACCACCACTACCATTTATTAACCCCCACTTCCTTCTCTCTCTTCATTACTCTTCTTATTTCCTCCATTAACTCCTTACCTACCAGGAAGAGAGCTTAGGCAAGTGCAGCTTGCTTCGCAAAGGAACTCCGTTTTATTGTTCCATTCTCTTCCTCTCGAGATTCTAATACTCTTTAGTACTTGGTGTTTTTAATTTTCATGGTTAAATTTGTGTAGATCTAAGTTTACAGTATTTTCAAAATTCTTGGGTCTTGATCTACTTAGCATTGTTATTTCCAAGTTTTGATGGTTCTATGTTGTAGAGCATTTCATTCTGCCCCGTTTTGACCTATGGAAGTTCGAATTTGGACTCCGGATGAAGGTTTTATGCAGCTTGGGAGCCATGGCTTCATGGTGTACTTCTTTTCAGAAATTTGGAGAAGAAGCACAGTCCCGAGCCGCATGGCAGCACTTGACAGCATGAACATTCATGCGACAAGTCAGTTCCAGCCGTATGCACTATTCACTACTACAAAAATAGATAACAATGACGGCTAAATATGATAATTGATGACATTTGTTTGGCCGTCATCTATGAAGGGGTCATCTTTATCATTAGAAATCAATGACAGCTTAACGCACGTCATCTTTATTTATAAAAGATGACTGTTATGTGTCATATTTATTTAGAAAAGATGACTTCTATGTGTTATCTTTATTTATATTAGATGACTTTTATCATGAAAAATCAATGACAACTAAACACACGTCATTTTTATTTATAAAATATGACTTTTATGCGTCTTCTTTATTTACAAAAGATGACTTCTATGCATCATCTTTATTTACAAAAGATGACTTTTACGTATCATTTTTATGTACAAAAGATGACTTCTATACGTCATCTTTATTTAAAAGAGATTATATTTATCATAAGAAATCAATGACAGCTCAATACACGTCATCTTTATTTATAAAAGATGACTTTTATGCGTCATCATTATTTACAAAGATGACTTTTATTCGTCATTAATATCTATTATTTTTATAGCACCAATTTTTGCATCCGTATTCCACAATTTTTATTTTGTGTACAATATCCCATATAAGAAAAATAAAAGAAGAAGAAAAATAAACACTTAACACCAACAAAAAAATCTTTCATTTCATAATTATTCAAAATGCCAACATTGAACTATAACGATATTATTTCAGTCTCAAACGTTCACAACATAAATTTTACAATACTTCCAAAATTTTTGAATGCGTCATTTTTTACATACAGTCTTCATTAACAATATCCAAGAAATATTTGGCCAGCTGTCATCTCATCATTTTCTCTGACAGAGTAATCTTTTCTCCCAGCAAACTACAAAAATAAACAAAATCATAAATGAAATACGAGGAAAAGCATAAAAAAGTGGCATTCAGGAATGATAGTTTCACCCTGATCTTTTAATATATTCTAAAGAGTAAAGAGTTTTCCTACAAATGATATAGGTTCTATTATTAAGTTGTTTCTTTGTTTGAAGGGAAACTGAACTAGCTATGTTCCAGTGGCAACATTTTACTTTTTCTTTGCAGCCATGTTCCACCAAGGTTGGTTTCCAGTAGCAACATTTTCTGTTTCTTTGCAGCCCTGTTCCACCAAGGTTGGTTTCCAGTAGCTATATTTCTGTTTCTTTGCAGCCATGTAATAAAATAATTAATGCTAACCAATCATATCAGAGGTACCTTCCCCACATATTTCTGACCAAACCTCTGAGGGTTTATCATAAGTAATCAACCTGAAAGAATTTTTTTTACCAATATTAAATTCTTGCCAGTGGAGAACAGTGACATTACTCACACAAAAACTATATTAAAAAAATATAATAATCCACAAAGGATTGACGGAGAATCAAGAAAGAAAATGAAAGAAAAATCATAACAAGGATACAAACCAAACTAAACCTTACAACATATAGTTGCAGGTTCAAGGACAAAAGATATTGAGGAGAAGTCGAGAACAAATTTGCACTAGAAGCAATACCTTTATTCGAACTAATGGAAGCTTCTGTTTTGACTTGCTGACAGCTGTCTTTTTACTTTTTTCAATCAAGTTTCTCACCTACATAATTTGAGCTTATTAAGATGCAGGGGTAAGGGTGGGGCGTAGACTGATGGTGTCCAGCTACCATAATATACAAGAAATTCATCTTACAACTGTGTCTAGATGTTCAATGACAGAAGCTTGATCGTTGGGGTCAATGTCAGGTTCATCCTTTAGCACAACCTACATAGCGAGAGTGCATTCTCAATTGAACTGCCTAACGAAATTATACACAGAGTGAAACTACTTACATCAGCATACTCAAAAGGTCGCACTGACTTCAAAGGTATCTTTGTGGGTCTATATTGACTACCCTGTACAGAGAAAATACAAAGATATGATGTAACAATGACCATAGACAACACAATTATATCTAAAAGAACACTTCTGGATGGAAACTGGAAAAAGGAAAGGAAAAGTACAATCTTCGTATGTTCTTTCTGTTTAAACACATTTAACGGTAAAATAGACATCTTTCACTTGAAATATTTGAAAACATATTTAGGTAATCGCTACGGACAATATTTCAACAGCAAGGCAGCTCATATATTTTGTCTTGACATGTGCAGGTACTTTGCACAATCCTATGACTTAATTAAATAGCAATGAAGATAGTTGATTCCATCCTCCTCTATTGTTTTCCATGTCTTTAACTTCTTGATTTCATATCAATTTTGGTAACTACAGCTTTTACTATATAAAGAAAATGATAAAACAAATGATAGAAAGCATATTTACATTTAAAACTACCTTAATTTCCAAGAGAAGCACGTGTTTAGGTTTTGCCTCCCCACCAATCAATAAAGTTGCAACAGAAGAGCCTGGCTGAGAGATATGAAAGCCCGTCCCTGGAACTTCCTGTGTAAAACAACCCTGACGAGAACAGTATAAAAGTGTAACTTGTGCGCAGAAATGTGACAGAGGACATACCTGTGGATCAACAAGGCATTCATGTTCATGCCCCCACACTATAATATCAAGAAATCTTGGCAAGAAATGCTCATTTATTACATTTTTTGGATTTGTCTTGATCCTACAAAGTATATACTCAGAAGCATAATTAAAGAGATGAAAAGATGTAACTGGAAATGAGAATCATGTTAAACCCAAAGGACGCTATCTGTCAATCGATTAACCTTTGCAACATAATATTAACCTGTTCTGGTGAAGGACAAGAATGTTAAACCAATCTGATACTGAACATCCGTCTTGATCTTGAGGTCGTATCCATTGCAATGCATGTGGCGTCTAGAAACGTATGTGAATCCTGATCAGGAACTGAAATACTTGCAAAATAGCAACATTCAAAGAAAATATACCTGAAACATTCTGTTAAGCCTTTCGTCTCTAATGTTTCCATGGCCATACAAGGCAACTGTAGTGGTGCCCTGGAAGCATGTTAATACTGAGTTACAAATAATTTTTATATATAAGGTTTTTAACAGAAAAACCAACCTTCCTGATAAGTATAGGATATAGTGTTATCTGACCAACGCCAGAGCTGCCAAGGTCCATTTTACCAAAATAATTCACAAGATTGCATGCAGAAAGAATGTCAATGGCAGAAAGATTATCCTGTAAAACAAGAATAAGAATCAAAATGTGTCAGACAAAACGAGCTAAAAGTAGCTAACTGCAGATATTAATACAGCAGGTAGGAGACAGTAGCAGTTTGTAGTGAACAAGCTAAAAGGGGGTTCATAGATGTGCTTCAACAGAGCAAAATAGCAACAACAGCACTAACAGCTGCTAGTAGCAGCTTGAGCAACTGCTACAAGGACCAGTAGTATCAGCACCTGTACACAGGCAGTGCAGTATCGCAGTTCATATTTTATGCATTCTCACCATATCTACAACTATTTCCTTATTGTCCTTGTTATCATAATATAGGAGAAACAATATTGGAAATAGCATTACAGAAGTTATGTTAGTCTATAATAGAAAAATAAGTGGTATACTGATGGATGACTCATGGAAATATACGAGAATACCAATAGAAATGAGAAAACTACATCAAGTCAGACTTGGTTATGGTCTCAAGACTTAATTCAATTTTTAATTTTGGACTTGGAGGAACACAACTTTTATGATTTTGGACTTGGTTATAGTCACAACTTACTATCCACATTTAGGATCTCTCCAGAAGACTTTTAAGTGGCTGAGTTTTGTCCTGCCCAAATTGCTCCAGCTGAGTTCCAACTAAAACATGAAACATTAGTAAATAGAGAATATTTTATTTAGTTTCAACAAACTGAAGGAAAATAAAGTCTAAGTCACGAGGAAGAAATAAAAATTATGAGAGAAGAAAAGAGTTCCAGCATTTGGTTATAGTGGTAAGTTGTAAGAAAAGTTGAAAGTATATCTTTACTGCTAAGAAAAGAAAGATATCTTGGCAAGAAACAAAGACTTTGTGCATAAGGATTCTAGATATATTATGTCTCCTTCCATAAGCTCTAGAAATTCGCGAAAACATAAGATCCAAAGCCATGAAATTCTCTCAGTAATAACAAAGGGAGGAACAAGATTCGACACGAATCAGCCTTCAGGATGCAGATTCTACCCAAGCCTCATTCCTCCATCCGTGCCATCCAACTGCCAATAACAAAGGGGAGGCCTGAATTATACATCGTAGATATTGAAAAGGTTGAACTTAATTTCCAAGAGATCCAACCTAAATAAGCAGAAACATATCTTCCTTCATTAGTAATTAGCAAAATAGAAAGCGCGCCTTATAAAGACTACAAGAATTTTTAACAAGCTTGAAATCTGTATAGTATCACACCTTAAAGGTTGGCATAAGCTCAAGTGTAAGGATTACCTCTGTCAAACAAGGGACTTCCCGTGCCCTTTTCTTGACACAACTTTTCTCGAGTAAAACTGTAACCATACTACAGCTATGGATTCATGGCAATCAGCTCATCATCTTTACATCTTCTAATATCTATCTCCATGGTCATTTTCTCGGAAGCTAAGATGTCACAGCAATGCCGTCTCGACTATATAACAAAATGAGTAAATGAGAACCTACCGCATTATTTATATGAAATGGATATAGACTACACTTTCGCCTTTCCACTAGACTGAATTGCTACAACATCGTCTGTAAGATAAATTATTTCTCAAATATTATAATCAAGGTCTTAGGGCTTCATAAACTGACCTATTAGCTGCAATGCTTTTGCTTCAGTAAGTATCTTGACAAGATCTCAAAAGTAGCTTACCAGCTAGAATGGAGAAAAAAATAGTTGCCATTGTACCAGGATGTCATCAAATTCTTCTAGGTCGGCCCAAAATTTTGCATAAGATGGATAACATATATGCTCAGAGGAAAGAACCATTAAAATTTCAAAGATTCATTAACCTTGTGGGTGAGGCACAGAAACCTGCTCTGTCACACACTGGAAGTGGCAAAATTGATGAGATCGGAGTAGATCACTAGATCACAGAAGTTGCTTACGTGCTACAGATATGTTTAGAAAAGAAGAGAAAATTCCTGAGGCATGTGTGGACTATGTTATTCTTAACTTTGGCTCTAGAATATGCAACAAACATGGGAACGGGCTCTCCACTTGCACTACAAATAGATTCAAGAGGAGAATAACTTCTATACTTGGCAACATAGTTTTTTTTACAAATAGAATATATTGACACTCACCTCAGCGATCAATCAACTATAAATATTAATCACGTTCAATAATGCTTAATGGAGGACTATAAAATTATAAGAGCTTTAACACAACTTTGACATACATAACCGTTACATAAAAGATAATACTTCAAAGAAATGCAGAAAAAACATATTGCAAACAACATATTTCAAGATAGAAGAACAAATGGCTGAGATGATATACAAATTCACAGGAAAGTCGACATCTTTAATACTTGATATCGGCCCACGTGGATCAAAATTGTCAAAGGTGTTAATAAATTCATTATTTGGAGCAGCAACTACACCACTAGGCGACACATCATTGTCAATACCTTCATCAGTACTTTGGAAGGAGAGTTGGTTTAGGAACAGGGTAGGAAGGTACTTGTAAGGGAGCTATTACATATCAAATCCCTAAACGAAGATGATATTACAAAGGAGTAACTAAAAGACTGTTAACAAATAAATGGCATCAATAGGGTGAAGAACTATACTTACTGTTTTGCACATCTCTTGTTGCTTCTTTATAACTAGAAGGTGTACCAACACTATGCTCAAAAGGTCTCCGATCAAGTTCTCTAGTAAGCCAAAGAAATTTATGTCAATATCAGAAATAAGCGCAGGGTAATGTTTACACAAAGAATTAAAGTTAAAGTTCCAAAATTATGGCTATTAAAGGCATCTGTGAATCCGAGCACTGAACCTTCGCCTGTCATCCTGAAGGTAAAAAAATAACTTATATAAACATGCAGTTGTTAATTTGGGACTATAAACAACAAAATGTATGATGAACATGATAATAATATCTTTGCTAGCATAATAGTTATGGTATACTATCTATAATTATAAATATAAAAAGTGGCATTAATAACCAGAACATTGCAAAACATTTACTGTTACTTAGATCACATCATAAGGATAAAACAGAACAGAAGAGCTACATCATAAAACAAAAGAAATTGAACTATAAAATTATCTTATAAACATGATGCCATTTTTTTCCAGTATCATTGATCCTCTTCCATATAACCTCCATGATTAGCTGGTATTCATGGTTGCACGATCACTCAAAAAAGTAAGTAACCTTGTTGCGAAGCTAAAGGCACCAAATCTGAAGCAAAGGAAATTGCAAGGTTACTAGTTTTGAGATGCTTGTGCAAGCTCTGCCATACCACCCATGAGGGCCCCAAGGCTCACTGTTTGTTGCATCAAGAATCTATAGATTGGAGACCCAAAAAAAGTTAATAAACATTAATTTCCTCAAGCACTAGACTAATTCAATACAATAATCATTTCAATCCATGGCCATTACGGACTTATCGGACTTATCACTAAGCAATGCTAGGATCCCACTGCATGCAAAAGCACCTATTTCAAAAAATAAGGAAAAATACCATAAAAAACAAACTTAGATCATTTCATAATATCCAAACACCTACCTTTTTGTCAAATTCGAGACCCCACGCCATCAGAAGTGAAACGATAATAGATACACAGAACAACCGAACTATCTATTCACAATAGATTATCCTTACCCTGAATCCACACGCACCGACAACAAAGAACAAAGATTATAGCAAGAGAACATCCTTCTGTGAACATCTAGGCGAATAATTTTTGCACGGATTTGCAATATAAACAATAATAAAAACAATTGAACGTGATTTGACAAAACATTTACCAAAAAATGATGGAGGATATGCAGCGATTAAAATCTAAAAATTGTATATAATCATATACAATGCACACATTGAAAAAATAGTGGAGAAAATTTTAACATACAGTGGTCTTAAGCGCCCTCGCCTATTCCGAGGCCTTGCACCTCCGACCTCGAGCGCCATGTGGCCTTGACATCGCCAACCATGGCACGGATGGCGGCATCACGGTCGTCCATGAACTTGTCGAGTGGAAAAGTAGATCTTATCGAGGGCTACCATGAGGAAGAGAAACTCGAAGGCAATGGCAGGGAGGGTGGGGTTGAATTCGAAGAGGGTCGCTTTCTCGATCTCGGCAGCGAGGGATGGGATGGGGGAAGCACCGCCTTTGCCGCTACAGCCGCGAGGGTTGCGATGAGGGTTTTTACAATATCGGGAGATTTGGGGAGGGATTCGAGGAGAAGGAGGGGTTTGGTGAGGCATTTAAGGAGGAGGAGTGTCACCCTTATTTTCCGTATTTCCCGTATTTTGTATTTATACTCGTATCTGGATTTTGGCATGTATTTTTATTTTTTTCTTAACTTGTGGAATTTCGGTGTTTCTCGTATTTCGGGTTTTGACATGGCTCGGTTTTAATTGGGATGGTTTGGTTTGGTTTGGTTTATTATGTATTGGAACACCTTAGCCTATGCTCCACCCTCAACACACCACATCCCACCCTCTTTAAAACTCCACCAACTTTTTCTCTCTCCTCATAAACCTCTATTAATTTCTTCTTCTCCTTCCTCTACACAACACTCTTCTCCTTCCTCTACACAACACCAACCCTTAGGTAAGTGCACCTTGCCACCACATGAGAACCCTATTTTATATGCCCATTTGATAGATTAGGACATGGTGATCAACATTAGAACTTGGTATTTTGTGGTTTAGAGTCTCCATTGTTCTAGATCTAATTTTTTCCCTATTTTTGGTTTTGTATGGTTTTGATCTATTTAGGTTGGATTTTTATGGGTTTTGATGTTTTCATGTGGAAGAGAGTTCAATTCCACCCTGGTTGGAGCTTTGGAAATCCGGATTTGGAGTTCGGATGGCCAAGTTGTGATGCTTTGAAGTTTTGGGAGCCATGGGAGCTTCTTCTCAGCCATGGAGAAGAAGATCCTTTCCCCTGCGTGCGTGTTTTTATGCGTACGCAGCTCTCCTGCGTGCGTGACTTTTCGCGTACGCAGCTCTCCTACGTGCGTGTTTTTACGCGTACGCAGCTCTCCTGCGTGCGTGACTTTTCGCGTACGCAGCTCTCCTGCGTGCGTGTTTTTACGCGTACGCAGCTCTCCTGCGTGCATGACTTTTCACGGATGCAGCTCTCCTGCGTGCGTATTTTTACGCGTACGCAGCTCTCCTGCGTGCGTGACTTTTCGCGTACGCAGCTCTCCTGCGTGCGTGCATTTTTGCGTACGCAGCTCTCCTGCGTGCGTGACTTTTTGCGTACGCAGCTCTCCTGCGTGCGTGCCTTTTGTGCGTACGCAGCTCTTCTGCGTGCGTGTCTTTTGTGCGTACGCAGCTCTCCTGCGTGCGTGCTTTTGTGCGTATGCAGCTCCCCTGCGTGCGTGACTTTTGTGCATACGCTGCTCCCCTGCGTGCGTGCTCTTGCGCGTACGCTGCTCCCCTGACCCCTTGCTTAACCCATTGGCTCTTGGAGTTTTGGTCTTATTTCTTTAAGCTTGGCTCTTCTATAGCCCTGTATATTGATATTTTATTAGTTATTTTACCCCCATTTTATATCCTTACGCCTTTTGTCATGAACTTGATTTTACTTAATATGTTTGGAATGACTATTGTACATGGCATGGTATGACAAGGAACTAGCATAACACGACAGTGACCCGTAGTGGTGCACTCCTGACATGACCAACCTGACATGATAGTGGCTCATCGTGGTGCACTTCCGACAAGTATCCTGACATAATTTATCCTAATACTGTTGCGATGACTAATTAACTTGACTTGCCTTGACACCGTGGGTAGTTCTTTCTTGCTTGCTTGTTAAATCCACTTGTCCTGTCTTGCATCATGTCTAGGATGGGACTCCAGAGTACCACGGTCAGGAGTACCTACTAAAATGGATTAAGGTTAATAACTAGAATAACACAGTAGTCATGAAGAGATGACACAGCTACATTCAATCCCGTTACCTGGGCGCTCTTGGGATCTGTAGCCTGCCGTCGAGTAGGGCACATTTCCAGCACACCGTCGCGTGTTGCACCCTCTAAGTCACCTAAGGGTATATTTGTCTCCCGGGCGATGTACCCACCTGAATTCAACCCCTAATTTTCGACCTGGGTAACATGGATGGTCTGCAGGGCTTGTGGCTGTGGAACAATCTCACTGTATCTTGTTAGTAATTAGGCCTGTGATAACCCTAGTTAGTTAAAGTAGTAAGCCGTAGCGTCTGCTTGGCCGTGATTGATTGAATGAGGTATAACCAGTTTAGCCATGTCTTGATCCAGGACAAGATTGCTCCCTGCCTTGATTTCTTGCATTATTATCTTGCCGATAAATGGTGGAAAACCAAGTTCTGTTCAGACGAAGGGTTACAATCCAGGTCCTTGTTTGGTTTACGGGTTGTAACCTGGCTATCGGAATAGTTCCATGGTTATCTCGTCGTATATCACCCTGCCATGTTTTCGTAAGTTTTAATTTTAATATTAGATTTTCTTGTACTGATTGCTGGCTTTTGTTCTTATTTCGTGGCCCCCTTGTGGCACTTGCTCTTTCTGGGGTTGACCCAGCTGGTTTTAAGTTGCCAGATTTCGGAGCAGCTCCCGAGGAACTACCAAGCTTCCAGCCCAATGGTGGCGACTAGAAGGAACCCGGGCTACGAGTGGGTTTTCTATTTTGTTTCGCTCACTCTACTGTAAAATTATTCTTTTGAGGCGTTTAGCCGACGAGCACCTGTTAGCTCGATGCACTTTTACTTAATGTCTGCCTACGGGCTGTAAACATGATTAACAAATCCTAGGGTTGATCATGTACGACTAAACTCTTGCTAGTCCTAACATTTTGTAACGACTAGCTTCATGATCAGCTGAATATGTAATATTTGGGACGCCTTATTATTGTATATTTAATGATCATACATCTTGCGACCTTACTTACTTGCTTGTGATTGAGACATTAGGCTTGTTCATGACCATAAGAGACTGTTGGCTTGTAGTAAACCCTCATATATCTAGACAGCCGTGACCGTATATCGAGGTGGTTTCCATTTCAATATACGTAGCTGGCTATGTCTGCCCCCGCTCTCCAGTATTCTGGTTCTGGAGCGTGACATGGTTTAAGTGGTGGCCCATGCAGGTCTTGTCAATCAAGAAATGTGAGGGTTTACCGAATAGATGTCTCAATCAGTATTCGCCCTTGATCTCCGCCCGTATTTTCAAATCCTTGAAGTTCTTGCCCTGATTACATGCTTGTATCGTTGATCTGTCCTGGTCCTTCCTTATTGTTTCCCTGTGTCGTCTTCCTCAGCGGCACTGTACATGACCCTGCCGATCTGCAAGGAGGAGCACCTCCCGTGGACCAGCAGCAACCTGGAGATCAAGCCCAGCATTCCGGGGTAGCCTCCAGAGTTGTGCCTACTGGAGGAGAGTCACCAGTTCGGCCCGTCCAGCCCGCAGAGCCAGATGATGGTACCTTAGTAGGCCTCATCAGAACTTTGATAGCTTCCCAGGATCGTCGAAGCGACGCCCTGCAACAGACAGTTCAAGATGTTTTGACCCGAGGCGGACATCCAGGGAACCAGGTGTTGAAACGAAATAGTAAAGCGTAATACTCTAGAGGGGGGTGAATAGAGTTGGCAGCGGAATAATGCTAATTAAAAATGTTAGCAGCACAATCACAGAATATTAATCACAACTGAAATAAAGTAAAGACAGAGTTAAGAGAGCAAACGCAAAGACAGCGATGTATACTGGTATCCCTCTGTTAAGGACTAATCCAGTCGGTAGAACTCTTGCTACCAGTTGAATCCACTATTGGAAAAATCGTAAGTTTTCTTACGAAGTCCTTGCAACTTCTACAACGCGAGCTTTGATACGAAGAACTCGTCCAACTTCAAATGTGAAGAGGTATTCTTCAATCAAGCCTTCTGATTACAATCTCTCAGAAACTTCTAGACCGTACCGTACTGGCAAATTGACTAGAGGATTGTAACTGGCTTGGGATCTGAAATTGAAAGCTCTAGAAAACTCTTTGGAAGACTGAAAGCTTTAGATAGAGAGAAGATTGAAAGTGAATGAGTGAATTGAAATGATCGAAATCCTTCTCTATTTATAGGAGTTCCAAAGGCAGACTTCTGTCAGAATTCGGGCAGACTTCGGGTAGAACTCTTTGAGCAAATCTCGGTCAAATCCGCAACTGCAGGAGGACCAAGTTCCAAGGATTCAAAATCACAACGGCCACCAACCGAACTCTGGCCGAACTCTGGCCGAACTCGGTCCGAGTTCTGTCAGGGTTAAGTCAGGGTTTAGTTAGGGTTTTTGAAAAAGCTTTTGGTGATTTTTGAAAACCTTTTTAAAAACCTATTTGTAAACCTTTTTGAGAGGTCAGTTTAAAAATATTTTGAACTCATTTAGGGATAGCCTATTTGCCAGTACGACTCAGTGTACAACATATTCCTAGACTCAAATAAAATGAAAAATACATTGCATAAGGAATTACAGACTCGAGTAGGCAAACAGATCTTCGGTCTTGAATGGAGTGGATAGCCAATCTTGATCATGTCCAAGAATTCGAGATGTTCCGACTAGCTTCGTATATCCAGACAGAGTTTGATCAATTATTAAAATCAGGTTGACCATATGACCAATGGGCCAACAATCTCCCCCATTTTGATAATTGACAAACTATGAATGATATAACATTAAGCTTGTTCAAAAAAATATCAAAAAGTAGAAATTGTTCATATCCTGTATTATCTCAAAAGAAATGTTAGATCTTTAATTTTTCTCCCCCTTTGTCACTTAGCAAAATAATTGCAAAAGAGAAGGCTCCCCCGCAATCAATGCATAAGTAACAAGTAGTGAGAAAACATATAAAAGGCATAAAAATTTGAGAAATACATTACAACATGTATTGTTACAGATTATCATTACAGGCATGTATTGTTTCAAGAACATAAAAAATCTCAGGCATGCTATTTCACAGGCAGTTTGTAATGAAGAAGCAGTATAAAGAGATAGTGCTAATAATTAAAACAAAGTGCTGAAATAAACTGAAATGCCATAACTGAAACACCATAAACATGTCCATGAATGATAATAGTACTGAAGCAAAACTAGAAAGTACTGCTAAACTGATAAAAAACTTGGAATGTTGGAGCATTTCCAAGTGTACAATAAAATGTCACAAAAAAATCAAATCACATCTTCTCATCACTATCCTCGTCATCACCAACATCAGCTCGACCAGCAAGTCCTGAAGGACCAGCACCAGAAGTACCAGCGCCAGAAGGATGAGTAGGGGCGCCAGCATAGAACTCACCAACG
The DNA here is from genome assembly GCA_029216955.1 of Iris pallida. Classification (NCBI taxonomy): domain Eukaryota; kingdom Viridiplantae; phylum Streptophyta; class Magnoliopsida; order Asparagales; family Iridaceae; genus Iris; species Iris pallida. Next base: position 14,223,184 of record JANAVB010009598.1, read on the forward strand.
TAATCATGAGGTGGAGCACGATCAGGACGGTACCAATCATAGGCGTTACCGGGCTGGAAGTAGGCATGGACAGCCTCATCCTCACAGCGGTAACCCAAAAAAGCTGGATCTCGAGGAATGGAACCGGCTGAATAACCAGTCTGAGTGAAACGAAGATCAGCCAAGGAGTTTGCCATCGCCTGATAATGGGTGACGTTGCGGAACTCACGCTCGCGAGCCATGTTCGTCATCGGGACGTGCAAAGCAGATAAATGCTGATATATGCCCTCAAATGTCATGGCATACTGATGAGGTGGTGGAGGAGGTGCAGTAGGAGGAGCACGAGGTAGAGCTGTAGCAGTCATGCTACGACGAGATAATTGAAGAAACTTGGGCTCAGGGTCCTGAGTACAAGTCGACAGATCGATATCGAAGCGCTGAAAGATGCGTGGAAGAATCATCGCGTAAGAGAGATTTCTATCTCTTGCACGACAACGGCCCATCATCTGAATCATGGTCTTAGGGGCAGAAAAAGGAATCCCCTTAAGAATGTGGTACATGACGGACAGCTCAAGAGAAGTCACATCATCCTTTGAAGTGGATTTAGGAAGGATAGTGGAATAGATGATGCGATGCAATTCATAGTTAAACAAGTTCAGGTTGTTAGCCTTGAACTTTCCAGAGCATACTCTATCAGGTGCACAGAGTTCCGCTTTGAAACTTCCGAGTGTCGTGCCTTCGGGAAAGTTAAAATCAGTGATATCGACTAGCGGTTCACCTTCGTTAGGGACACCAAGGATCTCCGCTAAGAGGCTATCATCGAAATTGATATCAATACCTCCAACACGAGTGCTCACATCAAAAGTGTCTAATATGAGATTGCAATAAAATAATCTAATGGCATTAATTGCTATAGGGAAGCAGATTTTAACAAATAAGTGTAACCCTAATGCCTCAAACAAATGACGATGATCAGGAAAGACAGTCCATTTGACTGGAGCGCCTGTGCATATGGATCGCATAGAAAAATCACCATACCACAGTAAGGCTTGGTCGAGGGTTTGAAAAAAAACCAGTCGAACGCGCCGTCGCTCGTTTGGACCGGCGAAAAGAGTGAATCCGTATGTGGATGCGAAGATGACCCTTCCTCACTAGGGGTCGTCTTCTTCCTCTTAGATGGATTGAATTTAGGTGCCATATGTGCAAATTGGAATAAAAATGCACTAAATAAAAGGTAGAGAGAGATGGAGTTATACCTCACGAAATCAAGATATGTCATAGAGAACGATGATCTCCGCACGATTCCAAATTTTGGAGAGATTTCACCTCTTGGATTGGATGGAATAGGGTGGTGAAGAACTAGGGTTTTGATGCTCGGGTCGGCTGCTGCTGCTGTTTGAAATAGTTTGGAAGCAATAAAGAAGAAGGGCTGCTCGGGTTCTGTATATATAACCAGACACCCTCAACCGAACTCGGGCCGAATTCGGTCAGAGCTCTGGCCGAATTCGCCTAGGGTTCTTCAAAGTTGATTTTTGCCATTCTTTTTTATTGTCTCATTTCAAATATTTAATTCAAAGATTAGTTATTTTAGCCTTCAATTAACATAATTAATATTATTTTATAAATTAAATGTCGTTACACAGCGACTATCTCAGATTAGCTGTAGGAGTACTGTCCCAGCTGGCGGAGGTTCACCAGGGAACTCTTAAGTACCGCTTCGCTTCAACCGTAGTTGTGGTGACAGACAGACTCTTTATTGGCTTGTCTCTAACACAGTTTTTGCATAATGATATATAATCATAAAACAAAATCAATTAATATTATTGACGTCCAAAATTCCTAATTCTCGACGTAAATAATTGAAACGATCTTCCGCTAGAGGTTTAGTGAAGATGTCAGCTAGTTGATTTTCAGTATCTATGTACACAAGGTTTATATCTCCATTTTGATGATGATCTCTAAGAAAATGATGTCTAATCTCGATATGTTTAGTACGAGAGTGACATACTGGATTCTTAGTCAAATTAATAGTGCTCGTGTTATCACAAAAAATGGGAATATGTGTGAAAAATAAATCATAGTCTTCTAGGGTTTGTTTCATCCATAAAATTTGAGCACAACAACGTCCTGCGGCGATGTATTCAGCCTCTGTTGTTGATAGGGCTATAAAATTTTGCTTTTTACTAAACCAAGAGACTAAAGCTTTGCCTAAGAAATGACATGTGCCACTTGTACTTTTTCTATCAACTTTGCATCCAGCAAAATCTGCATCTGAATAACCAATAAGGTCAAAGGACTTAGTTTTGGGATACCACAAGCCAACAGAAGAAGTGCCTTTAAGGTATCGAAAGATACGCTTAACTGCGGACAGATGTGATTCCTTTGGGTTAGCTTGAAAACGTGCACACAGGCAAACACTTAACATTATATCTGGACGACTAGCAGTTAAATAAAGTAAACTACCAATCATACCTCGATACTTACGTGTGTCGACTGGCTTGCCTTGTTCATCTGAATCAAGCTTTGTTAAAGTTGTCATTGGAGTGCCAATAGGTTTGACATTGTCCAGATCGAACTTCTTTAGCAAGTCTTTTGTGTACTTGGCTTGATTTATGAATATCCCATTATCAGTTTGTTTGATTTGCAATCCGAGAAAGAATTTCAGCTCTTCCATCATGCTCATCTCAAACTCATTCTGCATACACTTAGAAAATTCTTGACACAGAGATTCATCAGTAGATCCAAATATAATATTATCAACATAGATTTGAATTAAAAGAAGTTTGCCATTAAAAGACTTAATAAACAGTGTAGTGTCAACCTTGCCTTTTGAAAAGCCGTTGTCAAGTAGAAAAGAGCTTAGATGATCATACCAAGCACGAGGGGCTTGTTTTAAACCGTACAAGGCTTTCTTCAACTTGAAAACATGATCAGGGTTTTTGAAATCCGTGAAACCTGGAGGTTGAGCTACAAAAACTTCTTCTTTTATAAAACCATTCAAAAATGTACTCTTGACATCCATTTAAAAAAGTTTGAAATCATAAAAACATGCAAATGCACATAACATGCGAATGGATTCTAATCTCGCAACTGGGGCATAAGTCTCATCGTAGTCGATACCTTCTTCTTGATTGTATCCTTGAGCTACGAGTCGAGCCTTATTGCGAGTCACTAAACCATTCTCATTTACTTTATTTCGAAATACCCAACGGGTGCCAATGATCGGATGATCAACAGGCCTGGGAACAAGTTCCCAAACTTGATTCCGTTCAAATTGGTTTAATTCCTCTTGCATAGCATCTATCCAAAAACTATCACTGCATGCTTCATCAATAGATTTGGGTTCTAGCTGTGAAATAAATGCAACACTAGAAATAATATCTCTACAGGATGTACGAGTACTTACTCCTTTGGTAATATCACCAATTACCAAATCCTTTGGATGATCAGCTGTAAATTTCAACCTTTTTGGTAGATTCTGAAGGTAGCTGGTTCCTGGATCTTCTCTAGGAGGTTCAGCTAGTGCAGAGCTTGGTTGAGAATCAGCTGGAGTTGAGCTTGGTACAGATGTATCTTCGTCATTGTCATCAATAGTCATTTGATTCAATTCATCAAAAGTGACATTGATTGACTCTTCGATGATCATGGTACGTTTGTTGAAGACTCTGTATCCTTTGCTCTTGGCCGCATAACCTAAAAATATACCTTCATCGGCCTTTTTATCAAATTTTCCCAAGTTGTCTTTTGTATTAAGAATAAAACATTTACAACCAAAAATTCTAAAGTATGAAACTGAAGGAATTCTATCAAACCATAACTCAAATGGAGTCTTCTTCGATTTAGGTCGAATTAGAACTCTATTGAGAACAAAGCAAGCTGTATTGACAGCTTCAGCCCAGAAATATTTGGGTAGACTAAACTGGTTTAACATCACTCTGGCTATTTCGGTTAGAGTTCTGTTCTTACGTTCCACAACTCCATTTTGTTGTGGAGTCCTAGGGCAGGAGAACTCGTGTATAAAATTGTGTGTCACAAAATTGTTCAAAATCAGCATTCTCGAATTTGTCACCATGATCGCTTCTAATACGAGTGATCATGTAACCTTTTTCATTCTGAACTTTCTTGCAAAAGGCGACAAATTCGGATAATGCATCATTCTTGCGTGTCAAGAAATATACCCACGTGTATCTAGAGAAATCATCTACAATTACAAAAGCATAAAGTTTACCTCCGAGGCTAGCAACTCTGCTAGGACCAAATAAGTCCATATGAAGCAATTGTAGAGGTCTAGTAGTACATACTGCATTTACTGACTTGAATGTGGATCTGGTAGCTCTGTTCCTTTCACATTGGCTGCATACCGAATCCTTCTTGAATGTAATATCCGGTAAACCGCGTACTAGCTTCTTTGTGGATAATCTTGATATTGTATCCATATTAGCGTGACCGAGTCTCATATGCCACAGATGACTCTCATCACTTTTGGCCATTAAGCATCTACCTAAAATGTTAGTTTCTTCTAACAAATAGAAAACATATATATTGTCTTCCCTGATACCTTCAAAGATAGTACTACCAGTTGAGCTATCAACTATAGTACATTTGTCTTTGCCAAAGTTGATGCCATAACCATGATCAGCTAGATGACTTATGCTGAGTAGGTTATGTTTCAACTCGGTAACCAGACAGACATCCTTAATTACAGGATAGGGAGACTTACCAACATCACCGATACCAATAATATACCCTTTCAAGTTATTACCGAAGGAGACATAGCCTTTCTTCTTTTTCTTCGATAGTGTTTCAAATAATGTAGCATCACCGGTCATATGCCGTGAACAACCGCTGTCGAGGATCCATTTGCTTCTAGCATGTGAAGGGTGTTCCACCTACAAAACAGTTTACAGATGAAACTTTTGGTACCCATTTCTTGTAGGGTCCTGAATTGTTAGCTTTTGGTATCCAGGCATAAATATTTAAATCAACAAGCTTTCTCATTCTACATACAGATAAAATATGACCAATGAGGCCACAATAATGACATTGAGCATGTCGAGTGTTGAAAGCTGAGTGGTGTGCATGGTTGGTAGGTTTGGGTTTTCTAGTATAGAAGAAAGCATGCCTATAATCCTGTTTGGGCTTAACCTTTTGGGGTAAAGGTTTGATAGGGTTAGGTCTGACAGTGTTTGGCTTAGGAATGTTCCGATTTCTCGGTAAGTGACACGTGTTAGGGTAGGAAGCAGCAGGCTTAGGATGTTTTCCTAACCTAATTTCTAATCTTTTGGAAGTGTCATACAACTTAGTATAATCAGAAGTGAGTGATTCCATTCTGATTTGTGCACATCGAAGACTTTTCTTCTCTATGGAAAGTTCTTCTTTCAGTTGGTCGATAACTTTGTCTTTCTCTTCAGATGACTTGGTAGTCTCGTGTAATAAGAGCTTTATTGAAGAAAGCTCACCAGACTCACTAACATTATTTCTAACCTCAGCTAGTAGGTCGGTAAGTCTACCTATTTCACCTTTGTACTCTTTGAGTACCTTCTTAGAGGTCTGATACTTGCTACGCAGCTTTCTGTAATCAGTCATCAGGTCACTGAAGGCATCTCCTAATTGCTCAAAGGTGAAGTCATCAACTACAGGTTCAGTAGGTACCTGATCGGATGCCATAAAGCATACATTTGTAGCGTCTTCTGATTGTTCGTCTTCTGAGTTGCTGGCTTCACTTTCATGCCATATGCTGGTGTTGGCATACTTCCGTGATGTTGATCTCTTCAGGTTCCCTTTTTCATACCTGTTGCTCTTCTTGCTTGATGATGAGTTTGTGGGACAATCCTTCTTCATGTGTACCTTCTTCTTGCAACCATAGCAGACAGCATCTTCTTGGTACAAGTTGTTGCTGTTGTTTTCTTTGACTCTCTTCTCATGTCTCATGAATCTTTTGAACTTCCTTGCTAGGAGTGCTTGATCTTCAGCGTCAGATCCACTGCTGTCTGAGTCATCTTCAACAGCTTTTCTGTGCTGAGCCTTGAGGGCGATCGTCTTCTCCTTTGGTGCAGGCTCTTCAAAATCTTGCAGCTCCAGTTCATGAGTGAGTAGCTTACCCATGAGTACTTCGAGGGACATAGTTGTGAGGTCGTTCCCTTCAATGATTGCAGTAGCCTTTGGAATCCAGTTCTTGGTGAGAGCTCGCAGGAGTTTACGAATCTTTTTATGGTTACTGTAATCTTTGCCTGGGGAAGACAAAGGATTTACAATATCCAGGAACCTCTCGAACATTAGTGTAACTGTTTCGTTGGGCTTCATCTTGAACGCCTCGTACTCTTGAGTAAGTCTGCTGACTTTAGATTCCTTGACTTGAGTCGTGCCTTCATGTGTGACTTCGAGTAGCTTCCATACTTCATTAGCCGTTGTGCAGATAGATATCCTGTTAAATTCAGTTCTGTCTATAGCACGAAAAAGAGCATTAATGGCACGTGCGTCAAGACTGGCCCTTTTCTTTTCTTCCTCTGTATATCAGCTATGAGGTTTTTCAACTAAAACTCCATCAACATTTATACGAGGTAGCTTTTGATAGCCATCAAGAACAATGGACCATAAATCAAAGTCAAGAGATTTCAAGAAAAAACTCATCCGTGTTTTCCAATAGGTATAATTCGTACCTTCAAACAGTGGGGGTCTGTTTGTGGCCTGGCCTTCACTTGTGAATTTCACAGTTGCCATGTGTTGTACAGTGATCTATATAACAGTTAATTAAAAAGAATAAATAATTGCACTGTTACCTTTGCTTTACCTGTAACACCCGCTCTGATACCAATTGTAGGAACGAAATAGTAAAGCGTAATACTCTAGAGAGGGGGTGAATAGAGTTGGTAGCGGAATAATGCTAATTAAAAATGTTAGCAGCACAATCACAGAATATTAATCACAACTGAAATAAAGTAAAGACAGAGTTAAGAGAGCAAACGCAAAGACAACGATGTATACTGGTATCCCTCTGTTGAGGACTAATCCAGTCGGTAGAACTCTTGCTACCAGTTGAATCCACTATTGGAAAAATCGCAAGTTTTCTTACGAAGTCCTTGCAACTTCTACAACGCGAGCTTTGATACGAAGAACTCGTCCAACTTCAAATGTGAAGAGGTATTCTTCAATCAAGCCTTCTGATTACAATCTCTCAGAAACTTCTAGACCGTATCGCACTGGCAAATTGACTAGAGGATTGTAACTGGCTTGGGATCTGAAATTGAAAGCTCTAGAAAACTCTTTGGAAGACTGAAAGCTTTAGATAGAGAGAAGATTGAAAGTGAATGAGTGAATTGAAATGATCGAAATCCTTCTCTATTTATAGGAGTTCCAAAGGCAGACTTCTGTCAGAATTCGGGCAGAATTCGGGCAGAACTCTTTGAGCAAATCTCGGTCAAATTCGCAACTGCAGGAGGACCAAGTTCCAAGGATTCAAAATCACAACGGCCACCAACCGAACTCTGGCCGAACTCGGTCCGTGTTCTGTCAGGGTTAAGTCAGGATTTAGTTAGGGTTTTGGAAAAAGCTTTTGGTGATTTTTGAAAACCTTTTTGAAAACCTATTTGTAAACCTTTTTGAGAGGTCAGTTTAAAAACATTTTGAACTCATTTAGGGATAGCCTATTTGCCAGTATGACTCGGTGTACAACATATTCCTAGACTCAAATAAAATGAAAAATATATTGCATAAGGAATTACAGACTCGAGTAGGCAAACAGATCTTCGGTCTTGAATGGAGTGGATAGCCAATCTTGATCATGTCCAAGAATCCGAGATGTCCCGACTAGCTTCGTATATCCAGACAGAGTTTGATCAATTATTAAAATCAGGTTGACCATATGACCAATGGGCCAACACCAGGCGGCAAACAGCTTCAAGCGATTGAACCCTCCTTTCTTCGACGGCACCGAGGATGCGATTGCCGCGGATGCATGGCTTCAGGATACCGAGGTGATTCTGGAAGCAGCTAGGACACCCGAGAATGAGAAGGTGGCGGTGGTACGCCTGTAGTTGTTGGACTTGGCTCGCAGTTGGTGGGCAACGCAAGCCATGGGATTAGTGGCACCCATTGCTTGGGCAGTGTTTAGAGAGAGATTCCAGACGAAGTATTTCGATGCTGTGGCTCGGTACGACCTGCAGACCAGATTTACCAACTTGAAGCAAGGAGGCAGAACAGTCGACAGTTATGCATCAGAGTTTTCTAGACTCAGTAGGTTTGCCCCCACCTTGGTGGCGACCGAGTTTGATAGGGCCCAGCGGTTCCAACAGGGACTACATTTGGAGATCTTGTTGGCGATTGAGCAGTTCGAGCGCCAGACGTTCGATGCAGTCTTGAGAGCAGCTAGGAGGCATGAGTACACCTCCCAGAGGATCGTGGATAGGACCGGAGGTAGGAAGCGGTCCCACAGTCAGATGCACCAATCATCAGCTCCAGCCCCGACAGCTAGGAGATTGACCATTGGAACTCCGAGACGGGCAGCCTCAGTAACGTCGGTTCAGCATTCGACCCCGACGTACCCGCAGCAGCAGAAGCAGAAGCAGACTTCCGCGATGGGATGCTCTCATTGCGGAAAGCCAGGGCATGTGGTGGCAGACTGTCGTAGGGCGCAGGGATTATGCCTGGTGTATGAAGCAACAGATCATAGGATAGGGGCTTGCCCGAATAGGGGTGGTTCATCAGCATCCAACCCTTCTAGCTCTTCGGTGAGAGGACCGGCCCCAGTACCAGTTCAGCAGCAGTAGTATCAGTCTTCGAGGCCCTTGCCGCCTCAGTCTCAGGCATTCCAGCAACAACACCCCCAGCAGTATGCACAAGCCCAAGCTCAGATCCAGAATAGGCAGAGAGGTTTTCAGCAGAGGGGACCATCAGCCAGAGGACAAGGTCAGGCCATGATGATGGCTATGGAAGAAGAAGTTGCACCAGGTAAGGTTGTGGCAGGTACTATTCTCGTCAACTCCTCTCCAGCGTCTGTATTATTTGATTCTGGTGCATCACATTCATTTATGTCTGTACGATTCGCGATACGGATAGGATTGGAATCCGAGTCATTATCAGTGAGGCTCAATATTCTTACTGGTAATGGCCTTGTGGGAGTAGATCGAGTGTTTTCCTCGTGTCGGATCGTAGTTAGCGTTAGGGAGTTCTTCGCTAGATTTATAGAGTTTCCTATAGCAGACTATGATGTAGTCCTAGGCATGGATTGGTTGAGGAACCAGTATGCTAGGATAGCCTGCCATATTGGCAGAGTTGTCTTTAGTATCCCCGGCGAGCCAGAGTTTTCGTTTTCTAGAGGCACAGTGGAGCCGTCTTCCCCAGCATTACGGATGGCAGTAGCAGCAGTACAGTTACCCTGGATAGTTGAAGAGTTTCCAGATGTCTTTCCAGAGGAGCTTCTAGGGATGCTGCCGGTACGGGAGATTGAGTTCAATATAGACTTGATTCCCGGGACAGCACCAGTATCAGAGCGAGTCTACAGGATGGCGCCTTCTGAGTTGGAGATTTTATACAAGATGATTGAAGAACTGAGGACCAAGCGATTCATCCGTACGAGTGGATCGCCTTGGGGAGCCCCGATGCTTCTTATGAAAAAGAAGGATGGTACGTCCTGGATATGTGTTGATTATCGTACCTTGAATTCGGTGACAATCACGAACAGATACCCTCTTTCGAGGATAGATGACTTGTTTGATCAGCTCAGAGGGGCTTCAGTGTTCTCGAAGATCGATTTGCGGTCGGGATACCACCAGATCAGAGTCAGAGAGCAGGACATCCCGAAGACAACATTCAGATCGAGGTATGGACATTGTGAGTTCCTTGTTATGCCCTTTGGAGTGACCAATGCGCCGGCCGTATTCATGGACCTCATGAATCGTATTTTCATGCCTTACTTGGATCAATTTGTGATCGTGTTCCTAGATGACATCCTGGTCTACAGAAGAGTGAAGCAGAGCATGAGCAACATCTCAGAGTCGTCCTCCAGATGCTTAGGGAGCATCAGTTGTACGCCAAGTTCAGTAAATACGAGTTCTGGCTCGATCGCATATCATACTTGGGTCACATCATTACCCGAGGAGGAGTGGAAGTGGATCCCCAGAAGATTGTGGCTATCGAGTCATGGCCGGTACCCAGCTCAGTGGCAGAGGTTCGCAGCTTCTTTGGATTGGCCGGCTACTACCGGCGGTTCGTTTCAGATTTCGTAAGGATTTCAGCGCCGATGACCCAGTTGACCCGCAAGGATGTGCCGTTTGTTTGGACAGCAGAGTGTCAGGAATCATTTGAGAAGTTGAAGCGAGGTTTGATAACGGCTCCCATTCTCACCCTTCCAGATGGGACCGAAGGATTTACGGTTTATTGCGACGCTTCAGGCAGAAGATTGGGGTGTGTCTTGATGCAGCATGGGAAGGTAATATCTTATGCATCACGTCAACTTCGTGATCATGAGAAGAATTACCCGACCCACGACTTGGAATTGGCGGCGGTAGTGTTTGCTTTGAAGTTGTGGAGACACTACTTGTACGGAGATAGAGTGGAGATCTTTACTGATCATAAGAGCCTGAAGTATGTTTTCACCCAGAAGGACCTTAATATGCGGCAGAGAAGATGGCTCGAGCTACTGGTGGATTATGATATAGATTTGCAGTATCATCCCGGGAAGGCTAACGTTGTAGTAGATGCATTGAGCAGGAGAGCCAGAGTTTATCTCCTGACGGCACAACCAGAATTATTGGCAGATCTTCAGAAGATGGAAATTGAAGTGGTTCTTCCAACCAGCGTGGCATTGATGGCCAGCCTACAGGTTCAGTCCAGCATAGTTGAGAGAATCCGGGTGGCGCAGTCAACAGATTCCAAGATCCAGCGACTCAGAGCAGAGTATGAAGCAGGAAGAAGGCCAGAGTTATGTATCCATAAAGACGATACACTTCGGCACGGCACTCGTCTTTGTGTACCCAGTGGAGATATCAGACGGGAAGTCATGGCAGAAGCCCACAGTTCTCAATATTCTATTCATCCGGGTGGTACGAAGATGTACCATGATATTCGTCAGCATTTCTGGTGGAATGGCATAAAGAGGGAGATAGCCCGGTTTGTCTCTCGGTGTTTGGTTTGCCAACAGGTTAAAGCTGAACATCAGAGGCCCGCTGGACTTCTTCAACCCTTACCGATCCTAGAATGGAAATGGGAACATATAACCATGGATTTTGTGACCGGATTGCCCAGATCTCCGGCCGGCAGAGATGCTATTTGGGTAATTGTGGACAGGCTTACCAAGGTGGCACACTTTCTCCCATTCAAAGTTGGACAGTCGACGGCGCAGTTAGCAGAGATATATCTCAGGCAGATCGTCAGGCTTTACGGTATGCCAGTCAGCATCACCTCGGACAGGGATTCAAGATTCACATCACACTTTTGGCGTAGCTTGCAGAAGAGTTTGGGGACTCGCCTTCAATTCAGCTCAGCATATCACCCGCAGACGGATGGTCAATCAGAGCGCACAATCCAGACTCTTGAAGATATGTTGAGATCCTGTACCCTTGACTTCGGTGGTTTATGGGAGAATCATCTGTACCTGGTAGAATTCTCGTACAACAACAGTTATCAGGCCAGTATCCAGATGGCACCCTTCGAGGCTCTTTATGACAGGAAGTGCAGATCCCCGCTAGCATGGGACAATGTCGGGAAGAGGCAGATGCTCGGACCCGAATTGATTTCCCAGACGGTTGAAGTGGTCAGGAAGGTCAGAGATCACCTCCAGGACCGCCAGCGCCATTGGGCCGATGCTTATCGATATCCCTTAGAATTTGCTGTCGACGACTATGTATTCCTTAGGATCTCGCCTAACCGCGGCGTCATTCGCTTCGGCATGCGAGGAAAGCTTAGTCCTAGGTATATAGGGCCGTTCGATATTCTAGAGCGAGTAGGAGATGTATTCTATCGTCTCGCTCTTCCGCCGTCGCTAAGTGAGGTGCATGATGTATTCCATGTGTCCCAATTACGACGGTATATTCCGGACTCGAGCCACGTCCTAGACCATTCGGAATTGGTTGTTGGTACCAACCTTTCGTATGAGGAGAGGCCCGTATCTATATTGGACCGGAGGGAGAAGATACTCAAGAACAAGACTATTAAATTAGTCCGTGTTGCTTGGGGTCATCACTCTCTAGATGAGTCAACGTGGGAGCGTGAGGTCGACATCCGATCGTGATATCCCTATCTGTTTGACTCGTGAGGTATAATGTCTTTCTTATGCCTTACGTTTTCCTTTCCTTGCATGTATTGTATGATTGTATGATTGAACTGCTTAGTGTAGCTTGCCTGTGCTCAATGTAGCTTGTCGTGACAATCTCTAGCTCCTTGATTAAATTTCGAGGACGGAATTCTTTTACGGTGGGTAGAGTTGTCACCCTCATTTCCCGTATTTCCCGTATTTCGTATTTATACTCGTATCTGGATTTTGGCATGTATTTTTATTTTTTTCTTAACTTGTGGAATTTTGGTGTTTCTCGTATTTCGGGTTTTGACATGGCTCGGTTTTAATTGGGATGGTTTGGTTTGGTTTGGTTTATTATGTATTGGAACACCTTAGCCTATGCTCCACCCTCAACACACCACATCCCACCCTCTTTAAAACTCTACCAACTTTTTCTCTCTCCTCATAAACCTCCATTAATTTTTTTTTCTCCTTCCTCTACACAACACTCTTCTCCTTCCTCTACACAACACCAACCCTTAGGCAAGTGCACCTTGCCACCACATGAGAACCCTATTTTACTTGCCCATTTGATAGATTAGGACATGGTGATCAACATTAGAACTTGGTATTTTGTGGTTTGGAGTCTCCATTGTTCTAGATCTAATTTTTTCCCTATTTTTGGTTTTGCATGGTTTTGATCTATTTAGGTTGGATTTTTATGGGTTTTGATGTTTCCATGTGGAAGAGAGTTCAATTCCACCCTGGTTGGAGCTTTGGAAATCCGGATTTGGAGTTCGGATAGCCAAGTTGTGATGCTTTGAAGTTTTGGGAGCCATGGGAGCTTCTTCTCAGCCATGGAGAAGAAGATCCTTTCCCCTGCGTGCGTGTTTTTACGCGTACGCAGCTCTCCTGCGTGCGTGACTTTTCGCGTACGCAGCTCTCCTACGTGCGTGTTTTTACGCGTACGCAGCTCTCCTTCGTGCGTGACTTTTTGCGTACGCAGCTCTCCTGCGTGCGTGCCTTTTGTGCGTACGCAGCTCTCCTGCGTACGTGACTTTTCGCGTACGCAGCTCTCCTGCGTGCGTGCCTTTTGTGCGTACGCAGCTCTCCTGCGTGCGTTCCTTTTGTGCGTACGTAGCTCTCCTGCGTGCGTGCTTTTGTGCGTACGCAGCTCCCCTGCGTGCGTGACTTTTGTGCGTACGCTGCTCCCCTGCGTGCATGCTCTTGTGCGTACGCTGCTCCTCTGACCCCTTGCTTAACCCATTGGCTCTTGGAGTTTTGGTCTTATTTCTTTAAGCTTGGCTCTTCTATAGCCCTGTATATTAATATTTTATTAGATATTTTACCCCCATTTTATATCCTTACGCCTTTTGTCATGAACTTGATTTTACTTAGTATGTTTGGAATGACTATTGTACATGGCATGGTATGACAAGGAACTAGCATAATACGACAGTGACCCGTAGTGGTGCACTCCTGACATGACCAACCTGACATGATAGTGGCCCGTCGTGGCGCACTCCCGACAAGTACCCTGACATGATTTATCCTAATGCTGTTGCGACGACTAATTAACTTGACTTGCCTTGACACCGTGGGTAGTTCTTTCTTGCTTGCTTGTTAAATCCACTTGTCCTGTCTTGCATCATGTCTAGGATGGGACTCCTGAGTACCAGGGTCAGGAGTACCTACTAAAATGGATTAAGGTTAATAACTAGAATAACACAGTAGTCATGAAGAGATGACACAGCTACAGGCAATCCCGTTACCTGGGTGCTCTTGGGATCTGTAGCCTGCCGTCGAGTAGGGCACATTTCCAGCACACCATCGCGTGTTGCACCCTCTAAGTCACCTAAGGGTACATTTGTCTTCCGGGCGATGTACCCACCTGAATTCAACCTCTAATTTTTGATCTGGGTAACCTGGATGGTCTGTAGGGCTTGTGGCTGTGGAACAATCTCACTGCATCTTGTTAGTAATTAGGCCTGTGATAACCCCAGTTAGTTAAAGTAGTAAGCCGTAGCGTCTGCTTGGCCGTGATTGATTGAATGAGGTATAACGAGTTTAGCCATGTCTGGATCCAGTACAAGATTGCTCCCTGCCTTGATTTCTTACATTATTATCTTGCCGATAAATGGTGGGAAACCAAGTTCTGTTCAGATGAAGGGTTACAACCCCGGTCCTTGTTTGGTTTACGGGTTGTAACCTGGCTATCGGAATAGTTCCATGGTTATCTCGTCGTATATCACCCTGCCATGTTTTCGTAAGTTTTAATTTTAATATTAGATTTTCTTGTGCTGATTGCTGGCTTTTGTTCTTATTTCGTGGCCCCCTTGTGGCACTTGCTCTTTCTGGGGTTGACCCAGCTGGTTTTGTGTGGCCAGATTTCGGAGCAGCTCCCGAGGATCTACCAAGCTTCCAGTCCAATGGTGGCGACTAGAAGGAACCCGGGCTACGAGTGGGTTTTCTATTTTGTTTCGCTCACTCTACTGTAAAATTATTCTTTTGAGGCGTTTAGCCGACGAGCACCTGTTAGCTCGATGCACTTTTACTTACTGTCTGTCTACGGGCTGTAAACATGATTAACAAATCCTAGGGTTGATCATGTATGACTAAACTCTTGCTAGTCCTAACATTTTGTAATGACTAGCTTCATGATCAGCTGAATATGTAATATTTGGGACGCCTTATTATTGTATATTTAATGATCATACATCTTGCGACCTTACTTACTTGCTTGTGATTGAGACATTAGGCTTGTTCATGACCATAAGAGACTGTTGGCTTGTAGTAAACCCTCATATATCTAGACAGCCGTGACCGTATATCGAGGTGGTTTCCATTTCAATATACGTAGCTGGCTATGTCTGCCCCCGCTCTCCAGTATTCTGGTTCTGGGGCGTGACATGGTTTAAGTGGTGGCCCATGCAGGTCTTGTCAATCAAGAAATGTGAGGGTTTACCGAATAGATGTCTCAATCAGTATTCGCCCTTGATCTCCGCCCGTATTTTCAAATCCTTGAAGTTCTTGCCCTGATTACATGCTTGTATCGTTGATCTGTCCTGGTCCTTCCTTATTGTTTCCCTGTGTCGTCTTCCTCAGCAGCACTGTACCTGACCCTACCGATCAACAAGGAGGAGCACCTCCCGTGGACCAGCAGCAACCCGGAGATCAAGCCCAGCATTCCGGGGTAGCCTCCAGAGTTGTGCCTACTGGAGGAGAGTCACCAGTTCGGCCCGTCCAGCCCGCAGAGCCAGATGATGGTACCTTAGTAGGCCTCATCAGAACTTTGATAGCTTCCTAGGATCGTCGAAGCGACGCCCTGCACCAGACAGTTCAAGATGTTTTGACCCGAGGCGGACATCCAGGGAACCAGGTGTAGGAACGAAATAGTAAAGCGTAATACTCTATAGGGGAGGGGTGAATAGTATTAGCAGCGGAATAATGCTAATTAAAAATGTTAGCAGCACAATCACAGAATATTAATCACAACTGAAATAAAGTAAAGACAGAGTTAAGAGAGCAAACGCAAAGACAACGATGTATACTGGTATCCCTCGGTTGAGGACTAATCCAGTCGGTAGAACTCTTGCTACCAGTTGAATCTACTATTGGAAAAACTGCAAGTTTTCTTACGAAGTCCTTGCAACTTCTACAACGCGAACTTTGATACGAATAACTCGTCCAACTTCAAATGTGAAGAGGTATTCTTCAATCAAGTCTTCTGATTACAATCTCTCAGAAACTTCTAGACCGTACCGCACTGGCAAATTGACAAGAGGATTGTAACTGGCTTGGGATCTGAAATTGAAAGCTCTAGAAAACTCTTTAGAAGACTGAAAGCTTTAGATAGAGAGAAGATTAAAAGTGAATGAGTGAATTGAAATGATTGAAATCCTTCTCTATTTATAGGAGTTCCAAAGGCAGACTTCTGTCAGAATTCGGGCAGAATTCGGGCAGAACTCTTTGAGCAAATCTCGGTCAAATCCGCAACTGCAGGAGGACCAAGTTCTATGGATTCAAAATCACAACGGCCACCAACCGAACTCTGGCCGAACTCGGTCTGAGTTCTGTCAGGGTTAAGTCAGGGTTTAGTTAGGGTTTTTGAAAAAGCTTTTGGTGATTTTTGAAAACCTTTTTGAAAACCTATTTCTAAACCTTTTTGAGAGGTCAGTTTAAAAACATTTTGAACTCATTTAGGGATAGCCTATTTGCCAGTACGACTCGGTGTACAATATATTCCTAGACTCAAATAAAATGAAAAATACATTGCATAAGGAATTACAGACTCGAGTAGGCAAACAGATCTTCGGTCTTGAATGGAGTGGATAGCCAATCTTGATCATGTCCAAGAATCCGAGATGTCCCGACTAGCTTCGTATATCCAGATAGAGTTTGATCAATTATTAAAATCAGGTTGACCATATGACCAATGGGCCAACAATCTCCCCCATTTTGATAATTGACAAACTATGAATGATATAACATTAAGCTTGTTCAAAAAAATATCAAAAAGTAGAAATTGTTCATATCCTGTATTATCTCAAAAGAAATGTTAGATCTTTAATTTTTCTCCCCCTTTGTCACTTAGCAAAATAATTGCAAAAGAGAAGGCTCCCCCGCAATCAATGTATAAGTAACAAGTAGTGAGAAAACATATAAAAGGCATAAAAATTTGAGAAATACATTACAACATGTATTGTTACAGATTATCATTACAGGCATGTATTGTTTCAAGAACATAAAAAATCTCAGGCATGCTATTTCATAGGCAGTTTGTAATGAAGAAGCAGTATAAAGAGATAGTGCTAATAATTAAAACAAAGTGCTGAAATAAACTGAAATGCCATAACTGAAACACCATAAACATGTCCATGAATGATAATAGTACTGAAGCAAAACTAGAAAGTCCTGCTAAACTGATAAAAAACTTGGAATGTTGGAGCATTTCCAAGTGTACAATAAATTGTCACAAAAAAAAATCAAATCACATCTCCTCATCACTATCCTCGTCATCACCAACATCAGCTCGACCAGCAAGTCCTGAAGGACCAGCACCAGAAGTACCAGCGCCAGAAGGATGAGTAGGGGCGCCAGCATAGAACTCACCAACGTAATCACGAGGTGGAGCACGATCAGGACGGTACCAATCATAGGCATTACCGGGCTGGAAGTAGGCATGGACAGCCTCATCCTCACAGCGGTAACCCGAAAGAGCTGGATCTCGAGGAATGGAACTAGCTGAATAACCAGTCTGAGCGAAACGAAGATCAGCCAAGGAGTTTTGCCATCGCCTAATAACGGGTGATGTCACGGAACTCACGCTCGTGAGCCATGTCCGTCATCGAGACGTGCAAAGCAGATAAATGCTGACGTATGCCCTCAAATGTCATGGCATACTGATGAGGTGGTGGAGGAGGTACAGTAGGAGGAGCACGAGGTGGAGCTGTAGCAGTCATGCTACGACGAGATAACTGAAGAAACTTGGGCTCAGGGTCCTGAGTACAAGTCGACAGATCGATATCGAAGCGCTGAAAGATGCGTGGGAGAATCATCGCATAAGAGAGATTTCTATCTCTTGCACGACAACGGCCCATCATCTGAATCATGGTCTTAGGGGCAGAAAAAGGAATCCCCTTAAGAATGTGGTACATACAGCTCAAAAGAAGTCACATCATCCTTTGAAGTGGATTTAGGAAGGATACTGGAATAGATGATGCGATACAATTCATAGTTAAACAAGTTCAGGTTGTTAGCCTTAAACTTTCCAGAGCGTACTCTATCAGGTGCACAGAGTTTCGCTTTGAAACTTCCTAGTGTCGTGCCTTCGGGAAAGTTAAAATCAGTGATATCGACTAGCGGTTCACCTTCGTTAGGGACACCAAGGATCTCCGCTAAGAGGCTATCATCAAAATTGATATCAATACCTCCAACACGAGTGCTCACATCAAAAGTGTCTAATATGAGATTGCAATAAAATAATCTAATGGCATTAGTTGCTATAGGGAAGCAGATTTTAACAATAAGTGTAACCCTAATGCCTCAAACAAATGACGATGATCAGGAAAGACAGTCCATTTGACTGGAGCGCCTGTGCATATGGATCGTATAGAAAAATCACCATACCACAGTAAGGCTTGGTCGAGGGTTTGAAAAAAAACCCGTCGAACGCGCCGTCGCTCGTTTGGACCGGCAAAAAGAGTAAATCCATATGTGGATGCGAAGGTGACCCTTCCTCACCAGGGGTCGTCTTCTTCCTCTTAGATGGATTGAATTTAGGTGCCATATGTGCAAATTGGAATAAAAATGTACTAAATGAAAGGTGGAGAGAGATGGAGTTATACCTCACGAAATCAAGATATGTCGTAGAGAACGATGATCTCCGCACGATTCCAAATTTTGGAGAGATTTCACCACTTGGATTGGATGGAATAGGGTGGTGAAGAACTAGGGTTTTGATGCTCGGGTCGGCTGCTGCTGCTGTTTGAAATAGTTTGGAAGCAATGAAGAAGAAGGGCTGCTCGGGTTCTGTATATATAACCAGACACCCTCAACCGAACTCGGGCCAAATTCGGTCAGAGCTCTGGCCGAATTCGCCTAGGGTTCTTCAAAGTTGATTTTTGCCATTTTTTTCATTGTCTCATTTCAAATATTTAATTCAAAGATTAGTTATTTTAGCCTTCAATTAACATAATTAATATTATTTTATGAATTAAATGTCGTTACACAGCGACTGTCTCAGATTAGCTGTAAGAGTACTGTCCCAGCTGGCGGAGGTTCACCGGGGAACTCTTAAGTACCGCTTCGCTTCAACCGTAGTTGTGGTGACAGACAGACTCTTTATTGGCTTGTCTCTAACACAGTTTTTGCATAATGATATATAATCATAAAACAAAATCAATTAATATTATTGACATCTAAAATTCCTAATTCTCGACGTAAATAATTGAAACGATCTTCCACTAGAGGTTTAGTGAAGATGTCAGCTAGTTGATTTTCAGTATCTATGTACACAAGATTTATATCTTCATTTTGATGATGTTCTCTAAGAAAATGATGTCTAATCTCGATATGTTTAGTACGAGAGTGACATACTGGATTCTTAGTCAAATTAATAGTACTCGTGTTATCACAGAAAATGGGAATATGTGTGAAAAATAAATCATAGTCTTCTAGGGTTTGTTTTATCCACAAAATCTGAGCACAACAACGTCCTGCGACGATGTATTCAGCCTCTGTTGTTGATAGGGCTACAGAATTTTGCTTTTTACTAAACCAAGAGACTAAAGCTTTGCCTAAGAAATGACATGCGCCACTTGTACTTTTTCTATCAACTTTGCATCCAGCAAAATCTGCATCCGAATAACCAATAAGGTTAAAGGACTTAGTTTTGGGATACCACAAGCCAACAGAAGAAGTGCCTTTTAGGTATCGAAAGATACGCTTAACTGCGGACAGATGTGATTCCTTTGGGTTAGCTTGAAAATGTGCACACAGGCAAACACTAAACATTATATCTGGACGACTAGCAGTTAAATAAAGTAAACTACCAATCATACCTCGATACTTACGTGTGTCGACTGGCTTGCCTTGTTCATCTGAATCAAGCTTTGTTGAAGTTGTCATTGGAGTGCCAATAGGTTTGATATTGTCCAGATCGAACTTCTTTAGCAAGTCTTTTGTGTACTTGGCTTGATTTATGAATGTCCCATTATCAGTTTGTTTGATTTGCAATCCGAGAAAGAATTTTAGCTCTCCCATCATGCTCATCTCAAACTCATTCTGCATACACTTAAAAAATTCTTGACACAGAGATTCATCAGTAGATCCAAATATAATATCATCAACATAGATTTGAATTAAAAGAAGTTTGCCATTAAAAGACTTAATAAACAGTATAGTGTCAACCTTGCCTTTTGAAAAGCCGTTGTCAAGTAGAAAAGAGCTTAGACGATCATACCAAGCACGAGGGGCTTGTTTTAAACCGTATAAGGCTTTCTTCAACTTAAAAACATGATCAGGGTTTTTGAAATCCGTGAAACCTGGAGGTTGAGCTACAAAAACTTTTTCTTTTATAAAACCATTCAAAAATGCACTCTTGACATCCATTTGAAAAAGTTTGAAATCATGAAAACATGCAAATGCACATAACATGCGAATGGATTCTAATCTCGTAACTGGGGCATAAGTCTCATCGTAGTCGATACCTTCTTCTTGATTGTATCCTTGAGCTACGAGTCGAGCCTTATTGCGAGTCACTAAACCATTCTCATTTAGTTTATTTCGGAATACCCAACGGGTGCCAATGACCAGATGATCAACAGGCCTGGGAACAAGTTCCCAAACTTGATTCCGTTCAAATTGGTTTAATTCCTCTTGCATAGCATCTATCCAAAAACTATCACTGCATGCTTCATCAATAGATTTGGGTTCTAGCTGTGAAATAAATGTAACACTAGAAACAATATCTCTACAGGATGTACGAGTACTTACTCCTTTGGTAATATCACCAATTACCAAATCCTTTGGATGATCAGCTGTAAATTTCAACCTTTTTTGTAGATTCTGAAGGTAGCTGGTTCCTGGATCTTCTCTAGGAGGTTCAGCTAGTGTAGAGCTTGGTTGAGAATCAGCTGGAGTTGAGCTTGGTACAAATGTATCTTCATTATTGTCATTAATAGTCATTTGATTCAATTCATCAAAAGTGACATTGATTGACTCTTCGATGATCATGGTACGTTTGTTGAAGACTCTGTATCCTTTGCTCTTGGCCGCATAACCTAAAAATATACCTTCATCGGCCTTTTCATCAAATTTTCCCAAGTTGTCTTTTGTATTAAGAATAAAACATTTACAACCAAAAATTCTAAAGTATGAAACTGAAGGAATTCTATCAAACCATAACTCAAATGGAGTCTTCTTCGATTTAGGTCGAATTAGAACTCTATTGAGAACAAAGCAAGCTGTATTGACAGCTTCAGCCCAAAAATATTTGGGTAGACTAAACTGGTTTAACATCACTCTGGCCATTTCGGTTAGAGTTCTGTTCTTACGTTCCACAACTCCATTTTGTTGTGGAGTCTTAGGGCAGGAGAACTCATGTATAAAACCGTGTGTATCACAAAATTGCTCAAAATCAGCATTCTCGAATTCGCCATCATGATCGCTTCTAATGCGAGTGATCATGTAACCTTTTTCATTCTGAACTTTCTTGCAAAAGGCGACAAATTCGGATAATGCATCATTCTTGCGTGTCAAGAAATATACCCACGTGTATCTAGAGAAATCATCTACAATTATAAAAGCATAAAGTTTACCTCCGAGGCTAGCAACTCTGCTAGGACCAAATAAGTCCATATGAAGCAATTGTAGAGGTCTAGTAGTACATACTGCGTTTACTGACTTGAATGTGGATCTGGTAGCTTTGTTCCTTTCACATTGGCTGCATACCGAATCCTTCTTGAATGTAATGTCCGGTAAACTGTGTACTAGCTTCTTTGTGGATAATCTTGATATTGTATCCATATTAGCGTGACCGAGTCTCATATGCCACAGATGACTCTCATCACTTTTGGCCATTAAGCATCTACCTGAAATGTTAGTTTCTTCTAACAAATAGAAAACATATATATTGTCTTCCCTGATACCTTCAAAGATAGTACTACCAGTTGAGCTATCAACTATAGTATATTTGTCTTTGCCAAAGTTGATGCCATAACCATGATCAGCTAGATGACTTATGCTGAGTAGGTTATGTTTCAACTCGGTAACCAGACATACATCCTTAATTACAGGATAGGGAGACTTACCAACATCACCGATACCAATAATATACCCTTTCAAGTTATTACCGAAGGAGACATAGCCTTCCTTCTTTTTCTTCGACAGTGTTTCAAATAATATAGCATCACCGGTCATATGCCGTGAACAACCGCTGTCGAGGATCCATTTGCTTCTAGCATGTGAAGGGTGTTCCACCTACAAAACAGTTTGCAGATGAAACTTTTGGTACCCATTTCTTGTAGGGTCCTGAATTGTTAGCTTTTGGTATCCAGGCATAAATATTTAAAACAACAAGCTTTCTCATTCTACATGCAGATGAAATATGACCAATGAGGCCACAATAATGACATTGAGCATGTCGAGTGTTGAAAGCTGAGTGGTGTGCATGGTTGGTAGGTTTGGGTTTTCTAGTATAGAAGAAAGCATGCCTATAATCCTGTTTGGGCTTAACCTTTTGGGGTAAAGGTTTGATAGGGTTAGGTCTGACAGTGTTTGGCTTGGGAATGTTCCGATTTCTCGGTAAGTGACACGTGTTAGGGTAGGAAGCAGCAGGCTTAGGCTGTTTTTCTAACCTAATTTCCAATCTTTTGGAAGTGTCATACAACTTAGTATAATCAGAAGTGAGTGATTCTATTCTGATTTGTGCACATCGAAGACTTTTCTTCTCTATGGAAAGTTCTTCTTTCAGTTGGTCGATAACTTTGTCTTTCTCTTCAGATGACTTGGTAGTCTCATGTAATAAGAGCTTTATTGAAGAAAGCTCACCAGACTCACTAACATTATTTCTAACCTCAGCTAGTAGGTCGGTAAGTCTACCTATTTCACCTTTGTACTCTTTGAGTACCTTCTTAGAGGTCTGATACTTGCTACGCAGTTTCCTGTAATCAGTCACCAGGTCACTGAAGGCATCTCCTAATTGCTCAATGGTGAAGTCATCATAAGTATCAACTACAGGTTCAGTAGGTACCTGATCGGATGCCATAAAGCATACATTTGCAGCGTCTTCTGATTGTTCATCTTCTGAGTTGCTGGCTTCACTTTCATGCCATATGCTGGTGTTGGCATACTTCCGTGATGTTAATCTCTTCAGGTTCCCTTTTTCATACCTGTTGTTCTTCTTGCTTGATGATGAGTTTGTGGGATAATCCTTCTTCATGTGTCCCTTCTTCTTGCAACCATAGCAGACAGCATCTTCTTGGTACAAGTTGTTGCTGTTGTTTTCTTTGACTCTCTTCTCATGTCTCATGAATCTTTTGAACTTCCTTGCTAGGAGTGCTTGATCTTCAGCGTCAGATCCACTGCTGTCTGAGTCATCTTCAGCAGCTTTTCTGTGCTGAGCCTTGAGGGCGATCGTCTTCTCCTTTGGTGCAGGCTCTTCAAAATCTTGCAGCTCCAGTTCATGAGTGAGTAGCTTACCCATGAGTACTTCGAAGGACATAGTTATGAGGTCGTTCCCTTCAATGATTGCAGTAGCCTTTGGAATCTAGTTCTTGGTGAGAGCTCGCAGGAGTTTGTGAATCTTTTCATGGTTACTGTAATCTTTGCCTAGGGAAGACAAAGGATTTACAATATCCAAGAACCTCTCGAACATTTGTGTAACTGTTTCGTTGGGCTTCATCTTGAACGCCTCGTACTCTTGAGTAAGTCTGCTGACTTTAGATTCCTTGACTTGAGTCATATCTTCATGTGTGACTTCGAGTAGCTTCCATACTTCATTAGCCATTGTGCAGATATGTTGACACAAAGTCACAGTCAACCAAATATTGACAATATTGACTAAATAATATCTGTAATAATTCAATACGACACACGACGTCTGTATTAAGCTCAAGACAGAAGACAGCTCAGCTTCCGTGTCTCAGTTGATTTTACACTTTCTTTGAGTCTAGACTAATGTAATCTGAGTCATGCTGAGCTCTTGAAACTTAGACTATAGCCTACCCAAAAATCCCAAAGCTCCACCAAACCAGAAATTCCCAAATGGTCCCCTTTGAACCACTCTGTGCTCTGGAGACAGAGTTCGGGCCGAACTCTGCCTCCACACAGAGTTCGGGCCGAACTCTGTCCCCTAGAAATCAGGAACCCTAATTTTAGGGTTAGCTGGTTGCTAGTTGTCCAACGGCCAAATATTTGAATTTTTCTACCCGAATTCTGGCCGAATTCTGCCTATAAAAATACTATAAATAGGGCATGAATTCTCTCATTCCAATCCATCCAATCTTCTCTTCTCTTCTCTCTTATAAGCTCAAATAAGCCATATCCTTCCCATCTACTAGCCACAAGCCTCCTAAGTCTCGAGTGCTCAGCATCTCTCAGTTAGGATTCTTGTGCAAGAGTCGAAGAAGTCGCTTGGACAATTCCAAGCAAATCGCCACTGCGATCCTCTGTTAGAAGTTGACGTGCTCTTCTGAAGTAAAGGCACGGTTGTAAACTACTATTTCACAAATAGTGGATTTGAATCCTGAGCTAGAGTTCTCAGGCCTGGACTAGTCCTCCACGAGGGAAACCAGGTTAAAATCGCTGTGTTTGCGTATGCTCTTTTTGCTCTCTATTTATTTTCCGCACTTTACTCTGATTATTTATTGTTGGTGAAAGAGTTATTTTAAATTGGTCATTCGGCAATAACAAATGCATAAAGTTTGCCACCAAGGCTAGCTATTCTACTAGGACCAAATAAATCCATATGAAGTAGTTGCAAGGGTCTAGTAGTACTTACAGAGTTGATGGAATGAAATGAGGATTTAGTTGCCTTGTTTAGTTCACATTCGGCACATACCGTGTCCTTTTTGAATGTGATGTCAGGCAATCCTCTCACTAGCTTCTTGGTAGACAGCCTGGATATAGCATCCATGTTGGCATGACCAAGACGCTGGTGCCAAAGTAGTCGTTCATCTTTGTGGGCATATAGACATCTACCTGCATTGTTAGTATTTATAGAAAGATAGAAAATATATATGTTGTCCTCTCTTTTCCCTTCAAAAGCAATGTCTCCTGTTGACCTATCATAGATGTAGCAACTATTTTGTCCAAAGTTAATATCATATCCATGATCAGCAAGATGACTAATGCTGAGCAGGTTATGCTTTAACTCGGTCACTAGGCAGAGTTGTCTTTAGTATCCCCGGCGAGCCAGAGTTTTTGTTTTCTAGAGGCGCAGTGGAGCCATCTTCTCCAGCATTGCGGATGGCAGTAGCAGCAGTGCAGTTACCCCGGATAGTTGAAGAGTTTCCAGATGTCTTTCCAGAGGAGCTTCCAGGGATGCTGCCGGAACGGGAGATTGAGTTCACTATAGACTTGATTCCCGGGACAGCACCAGTATCAGAGCGAGTCTACAGGATGGCGCCTTCAGAGTTGGAGATTTTATACAAGATGATTGAAGAACTGAGGACCAAGGGATTCATCCGTACGAGTGGATCGCGTTGGAGAGCCCCGATGCTTCTTGTGAAAAAGAAAGATGGTACGTCCAGGCTATGTGTTGATTATCGTACCTTGAATTTGGTGACAATCAAGAACAGATACCCTCTTCCGAGGATAGATGACTTGTTTGATCAGCTCAGAGGGGCTTCAGTGTTCTCGAAGATCGATTTGCGGTCGGGATACCACCAGATCAGAGTCAGAGAGCAGGACATCCCGAAGACAGCATTCAGATCGAGGTATGGACATTGGGAGTTCCTTGTTATGCCCTTTGGAGCGACCAATGCGTCGGCCGTATTCATGGACCTCATGAATCGTATTTTTATGCCTTACTTGGATCAATTTGTGATCGTGTTCCTAGATGACATCCTGGTCTACAGCAAGAGTGAAGCAGAGCATGAGCAACATCTCAGAGTCGTCCTCCAGACGCTTAGGGAGCATCAGTTGTACGCCAAGTTCAGTAAATGCGAGTTCTGGCTCGATCGTATATCATACTTGGGTCACATCATTACCCGAGGAGGAGTGGAAGTGGATCCCCAGAAGATTGTGGCTATCGAGTCATGGCCGGTACCCAGCTCAGTGGCAGAGGTTCGCAGCTTCCTTGGATTGGCCGGCTACTACCGGCGGTTCGTTTCAAATTTCGTAAGGATTTCAGCGCCGATGACCCAGTTGACCCGCAAGGATGTGCCGTTTGTTTGGACATCAGAGTGTCAGGAATCATTTGAGAAGTTGAAACGAGGTTTGATAACGGCTCCCATTCTCACCCTTCCAGATGGGACCGGAGGATTCACGGTTTATTACGATGCTTCAGGCAGAGGATTGGGGTGTGTCTTGATACAGCATGGAAAGGTAATATCTTATGCATCACGTCAACTTCGTGATCATGAGACTACTTGTACGGAGATAGAGTGGAGATCTTTACTGATCATAAGAGCCTGAAGTATATTTTCATCCAGAAGGACCTTAATATGCGGCAGAGAAGATGGCTTGAGCTACTGGTGGACTATGATATGGATTTGCAGTATCATCCCGGGAAGGCTAACGTTGTAGCAGATGCATTGAGCAGGAGAGCCGGAGTTTATCTCCTGACGGCGTAACCAGAATTGTTGGCAGATCTTCAGAAGATAGGAATTGAAGTGGTTCTTCCAACCAGCGTGGCATTGATGGCCAGCCTACAGGTTCAGTCCAGCATAGTTGAAAGAATTCGGGTGGCGCAGTCAACAGATTCCAAGATCCAGCGACTCAAAGCAGAGTGTGAAGCAGGAAGAAGGCCAGAGTTATGTATCCATGAAGACGGTACACTTCGGCACGACACTTGTCTTTGTGTACCCAGTGGAGATATCAGACGGGAAGTCATGGCAGAAGCCCACAGTTCTCAATATTCTATTCATCCGGGTGGTACGAAGATGTACCGTGATATTCGTCAGCATTTCTGGTGGAATGGCATGAAGAGGGAGATAGCCCGGTTTGTCTCTCGGTGTTTGGTTTGCCAACAGGTTAAAGCTGAACATCAGAGGTCCGCTGGACTTCTTCAACCCTTATCGATCCCAGAATAGAAATGGGAACATATAACCATGGATTTTGTGACCGGATTGCCCAGATCTCCGGCCGACAGAGATGCTATTTGGGTAATTGTGGACAGGCTTACCAAGGTGGCACACTTTCTCCCATTCAAAGTTGGACAGTCGATGGCACAGTTAGCAGAGATGTATCTCAGGCAGATCGTCAGGCTTCACGGTGTGCCAGTCAGCATCACCTCAGACAGGGATTTAAGATTCTCATTACACTTTTGGCGCAGCTTGCAGAAGAGTTTGGGGACTCGTCTTCAATTCAGCTCAGCATATCACCCACAGACGGATGGTCAATCAGAGCGCACAATCCAGACTCTTGAAGATATGCTGAGATCCTGTACCCTTAACTTTGGTGGTTCATGGAAGAATCATCTGCACCTGGTAGAATTCTCGTACAATAACAGTTATCTGGCCAGTATCCAGATGGCACCCTTCGAGGCTCTTTATGGCAGGAAGTACAGATCCCCGCTAGCATGGGACGATGTCGGGGAGAGGCAGATGCTCGGACCCGAATTGATTTTCCAGACGGTTGAAGTGGCCAGGAAGGTCAGAGATCACCTCCGAGTTGCCCAGGACCGCCAGCGCCATTGGATCGATGCTCATCGACGTCCCTTAGAATTTACTGTCGGCGACCATGTATTCCTTAGGATCTCGCCTAACCGCGGCGTCATTCGCTTCGGCGTGCGGGGAAAGCTTAGTCCTAGGTATATAGAGCCGTTCGATATTCTAGAACGAGTAGGAGATGTATCCTATCGTCTCGCTCTTCCACCGTCGCTAAGTGAGGTACATGATGTATTCCATGTGTCCCAATTACGACGGTATATTTCGGACCCGAGCCACGTCCTAGACCATTCGGAATTGGTTGTTGGTACCAACCTTTCGTATGAGGAGAGGCCCGTGTCTATATTGGACCGGAGGGAGAAGATACTCAAGAACAAGACTATTAAATTAGTCCGTATTGCTTGGGGTCATCACTCTCTAGGTGAGTCAACGTAGGAGCATGAGGACGACATCCGATCGCGATATCCCTATCTGTTTGACTCGTGAGGTATAATGTCTTTCTTATGCCTTACGTTTTCCCTTCCTTGCTTGCATTGTATGATTGTATGATTGAACTGCTTAGTGTAGCTTGCCTGTGCTCAATGTAGCTTATCGTGACAATCTCTAGCTCCTTGATTAAATTTCGAGGACGGAATTCTTTTAAGGTGGGTAGAGTTGTCACCCTCATTTCCCGTATTTCCCGTATTTCGTATTTATACTCGTATCTGGATTTTGGCATGTATTTTTATTTTTTTCTTAACTTGTGGAATTTCGGTGTTTCTCGTATTTCGGGTTTTGACATGGCTCGGTTTTAATTGGGATGGTTTGGTTTGGTTTGGTTTATTATGTATTGGAACACCTTAGCCTATGCTCCACCCTCAACACACCACATCCTACCCTCTTTAAAACTCCACCAACTTTTTCTCTCTCCTCATAAACCTCCATTAATTTCTTCTTCTCCTTCCTCTACACAACACTCTTCTCCTTCCTCTACACAACACCAACCCTTAGGCAAGTGCACCTTGCCACCACATGAGAACCCTATTTTACTTGTCTATTTGATAGATTAGGATATGGTGATCAACATTAGAACTTAGTATTTTGTGGTTTGGAGTCTCCATTGTTCTAGATCTAATTTTTTCCCTATTTTTGGTTTTGCATGGTTTTGATCTATTTAGGTTGGATTTTTATGGGTTTTGATGTTTCCATGTGGAAGAGAGCTCAATTCCACCCTGGTTGGAGTTTTGGAAATCCGAATTTGGAGTTCGGATGGCCAAGTTGTGATGCTTTGAAGTTTTGGAAGCCATGGGAGCTTCTTCTCAGCCATGGAGAAGAAGATCCTTTCCCCTGTGTGCGTATTTTTACGCGTACGCAGCTCTCCTGCGTGCATGACTTTTCGCGTACGCAGCTCTCCTGCGTGCGTGTTTTTACGCGTACGCAGCTCTCCTGCGTGCGTGACTTTTTGCGTACGCAGCTCTCCTGCGTGCGTATTTTTACGCGTATGCAGCTCTCCTGCGTGCGTGACTTTTCGCGTACGCAGCTCTCCTGCGTGCGTGTTTGTCACTCCCTGATTCCGGAATACGTATTTTTAGTACGTATACTGCTTATTTGTATTTACGTATATTTATACGATATTTATTTTGTTGTATTTCTTCATGTATATCCCAAATTATTTGACAAAATAATATTTCGTAATTTATTTTCTGTGATTTTAGTTTACAGTTTTGGCTCTAATTGGGTGACATGTTCTCGGTTCACTTGAACCCGTTGGGTCATCATGAACCAACTTGGTTTAGGCTTTTATATAAAACCCCATTCCTTTTCTCTCCCCTCATTCATTCCTCATAACTCCTCTCATTTACTTCCTTCACCCAACCAAAGGCAAGTATCAACTTGCACAAGGGAGAGATCCATCATTTTTGTTTTCCTTCAAAATTTTTACCAAAACTTGTTCTTCTCCTCATTCTCTACTAGATTAGAACTTGGAATTTTCTGATTGGAAGCTTTAATTTTTGTAGATCTAAGTTTTAAATATTTTTCGGTTTTCCTTGGTTTTGATCTACTAAACTCCACCATTTTCAAGTTTTAATGGTTCCATGTTGTAGAGAATTGAATTTTACTCAAGATTGAACTTTGAAAATCGAAATTTGGTTAAGAATTGACTTAGTTATGATTTTTGGAGTTTTTAGGGTTCATGGTTCTTCCCTCTCGGTTGAGGGGAAGAAGATGAACAGTGTCCTGTGCCCGCGCCCTCCGCGCGCGCGCGTCCCGTACCGCGCTGATGGGAGGACGCACCCCCGCGCCCGCGTGGTGCCCGCGCCGCGTGGTCTCCCGTGCCGCGTGGTTCCAGCACCAGGCCGCCCCCGCGTGTTCGCGCCCCTGTGTGGACGTCACGCGCCCGGCCTTCCGCGCCCTCGCGTGTCCGCGCCTTGCGTGGCCCTCGCGTGTCCGCGCCTTGCGTGGCCAGCGCCCTCGCGTGTCCGCGCCTTGCGTGGCCCGCGCCCTCGCGTGTCCGCGCCTTGCGTGGCCCGCGCCCTCGCATGTCCGCACCTTGCGTGGTCCGCGCCCTCGCGTGTCCGCGCCTTGCGTGGCCCGCGCCCTCGCGTGTCCGTGCCTTGCGTGGTCCGCGCCCTCGCGTGTCCGCGCCTTGCGTGGCCCGCGCCCTCGCGAGTCCGCGCCTTGCGTGGCCCGCGCCCTCGCGTGTCCGCGCCCCGCGTGTCCGTGCCCCCGCGTGTTCGTGCCCCAGTGTGGACGTCACGCGCCCGGCCGTTTTCCCCGCGCCTGCGTGGCCGCCCGCGCCCGGCGCTTCCCGCGCCCGTGTGGCCGTCCGCGCTCGTAACCGCGCCCTCGCCCGCCATGCGCCCGCGCCATGGATGTGACGCGCCCGCGTTGGTTGGCCGACCTTGCCTTAGTACCTAGTCAGTCTGTCCCTGGTTTTCTATTTTTTATGCTACCTTGGCTTATATACGTGTATATGTATTGGTTTGTGTATGCGATATATCCTTACGCCTTTTGTCCTGAGCATGAATCTGACCCTGGAGAACAAAGTGTTCCTACTCGCTACATGTGCCTGAATGTCCCGGTTCTCGTTCATGCTTGACAAATGACTCGTAATCCCACGTGGCGCATTTGTAATATTGCATTACACTAAGAAGGGTAGAACGTGTCGACCTACTGATCGACATGGATCCTCACTTGGGGTACTCGTACTACGGTACGACATTCTAGGAGGATGATCATGCAGGCCACAGCATGAGGATCCAAGATTTCACATAAGGGTTTAAATTAGGCAACTAAATCTATTAGATGCATGGAGAGGGCAGAATCCCGAGATCGTGTTACACCAGCCGCCTTGAGGTATTGCCTCGACGCGCCAGCTGGTCACCACGGATACTGTGCCATCTGCAATGAGTGGATGCCGGTATCCGATTATTTCCTGATATATTATAAGTTTTGGCAAGGTAGCCCTACGGGGACTTGTGCCTGCAAGGTAGCCTTATGAGGGACCTGTGCTTAATAATACTTGACTACGCGGACCCCTGGGTTGGCTAGCCTTGCTGGAAAGATACGATCTGAGGACTCTGATAATTTAGTGCGAGGATAACCTCGCCATACTAGAAACTCGTAGACTTGACTGGCCGTAAAAATGACTTGCTTGTATTTTTCTTTTACCTTCCGCGAGTAACTGAGGAAAGCGGACTGTTATGGTGCATGATCCAACCCATGTTCTTGTTTGATTGTTGGGTTGGTTATCGTACTATGACAGGCTGCGGACCGAAGTTACGAACGGAAGCCTTAATTTGATTGTGATGTGTTACTCCTGTGAATGACTAAGGAACATGGCCCACCGCGGTACGTGATCCAACCCATGTTCTTGTTTGATTGTTGGGTTGGTTATCGTGCTGCGATGGTCCGTCGACCGAAGTCACGACCAGGAGATCTTCTTACTTATATCTGTAAACTTATGTAAAGGTCATAGAGTACGACGCGTCCCGGCTCCATGTGGCACCTTTTGTCCTTGTTTGGTTGTAAGGGTGCCAGATGGGTCCGACGATGTAGCGCTACCCTATAGCCGCAGCATAAGCTTTATTCTTATCATTATAACTGGGTTTTATCTTAACTCTTGTGCCCTTTGGCGGTACTTGCTATTCGGGGCTGACCCCGCTGGTTTTGTTTGGCCAGATCTCGTAGCAGAGCCAGAGGACGCGATCCTTCTTCCTGACATCCATGGTGCATACTAGGAGCATGGCTGGTCGGGGACTCGAGTGGGTTTCTTCTCCACCACTCTTGCTCATACTTTTGTGCGGCGTTCAGCCACCGGCACCTGTTAGCCGGATTACTTAATATTTTGTGTCAGTACATAATTGTAACTAAACAGACTGCAGCTGTGTATAATTTTGTACTCATGACTCTCTGAGATAGCTATGTTATAAAGCTAGTCTCTCATGACCATTTTGATGAAGCGTCGGGGACGCCTTACTGCTTTACCTTTAATGTTCATTTAATTGCTGATGTTGTGTTGATTGATTGAGACATAGAACTCTGTGGGACCATAGGAGACTTGATTGTAGCATGTACCCCCTAGTCTCTTGACAGCCACGATCGCCGTATGACGTCACGTACCTCATATGGTGTAGCTGGCCTCGTCCGTCTCCGTATTTCGGTACTGGGGCGTGACAAGGTTTTAGTGGTGGCCCATGCAGGTCTGATTTTCAGACTTGTGGGGTATTGCGAATTATTAGGAGTCTCAATCAAAACTTGTTCTCCTTGAAATTCTGTTTCGAATTCTCTGTCCTTGCCTTGATCTCTAGCCTGACTTGCATCCTCGAAATCTTCCTCGTCCGGACTTGATAATCTTATATTCTTCTCTATAGGGGTGCTTCATTCTCAGTAGCGGGTGAGGCCCATGAGGAAGAGCAGCAAGAGCATGGCTCGACTGGGCAGCAACAGGGGAGAGAACCTTCTCCAGTGCAGGCACGAACAGAAATGGAACCAGAAGCAGTGCAGCCGCAGGTTAATGAAACTCCTGCAGCACCAGTAGCGACGGCAGTACCAGATGCCGTAGCACTCCTGGAGATCATCCGGGGGTTTCTTGTCACTAACCAACAGCAACAGACTCGGCAGCAGGAGCAGAACGTGTTGCTGAACCAAGGGATTCAGTTAGCTCTTGAGAGGAGTGCCGGGGTTGACTCGGGAGCCTCAGGAAGGTTCCGTCGCTTGAAACCGAGGTATTTTGATGGCACGGAGGATGCCATCACTGCGGATGCATGGATTCAAGACATCGAAGCCATTCTTGTGGCAGCCAAGGTTCCAGACGATGAGAAGGTTGATCAGGTCAAACTGGTACTTCAGGATCTTGCCCACGACTGGTGGGCATCAAAAGAAGTTGGTACAAGATGCCCTGTTCGTTGGACCACCTTCAGTGACAGATTCAAGGCCAAGTATTTTGGCATAGTAGCTCGATATGAGCTCCAGTAGAAGTTCATCAATCTCAAGCAAGCAGGCAAGACCGTAGATGGGTATGCAGCAGAGTTCTGCAGATTGTGCCGTTTTGCACCATCAATGGTGGCAACGGAGCCAGAGAAAGCTATGAGGTTCCAGCAGGGACTTCATTTGGAATTATTACAGCTTGTGGAAGGACACGACTACCAGACGTTTGACGCTGTCTTGACGACAGCCCGGAGGCACGAGCTTACCCAGCAGAGGTTGGCATCGAGGACAGGAGGTCAGAAGAGACCTCATTCCCAGGTTAGAGGAGGAGCAATGCAGCAAACATCGGCACCAGCACCCGGTGTACGTATTCATGATGCGGGGGCGCCGCGGAGGACGGCCGTGTCAACTAATACAGCGCCAGTTCGGCATCAGCAGCCGAGGAACCAGCAACAGCGTCAGGGAGCACCCCCGGGCTGTACATTCTGTGGGAAGGCAGGGCACACGAGGGAGGTGTGCCGGTCAGCGAATGGCTTATGCTTGAGGTGTGGTAGTTCAGACCACCGTATTTCTACTTGTCCTATGATGCAGAGGCCAGGAGGGCCAGCTCAGCAGTTTCCAGCATTGCCAGCTCCAGTGGCAACCCCGAGTGGAGGGCCAGTATTAGCAGTAAGGCCCCTAGCCCAGCGTCTACCAACGCAGGCTCAGATGTTCCGCCAGGCACAGGAAGCCGAAGGCCCTCAGAGGCAACAACAGCATGGTCGAGGAAGGCCGCAATAAGGGGCTCCGCGGGGCCAGGCTCTCACATTAACCTTGGGAGAGGCTCTAGCGTCCAGTGACGTGGTGGCAGGTAAAATTCTCGTCACCTCATTTCCCGCTGTAGCATTATTTGATTCAGGCGCTACTTATTCATTCATCTCTGCACAATATGCTACACGGATTGGACTAGTGTTTGAGGCATTGTCGGAGAGGATGGATATACTCACCGGCAATGGGCTCGTAGAAGTGAGCAGAGTGCGCTTTTCATGTCCGGTAGAGGTGTGTGGGCATTTATTGCCCGCATCATTGATTGAATTCCCTATGGGGAATTTTGATATTGTTCTTGGCATAGACTGGTTGAGAGACAGTCATGCGACCATTGATTGTAGAGGAGGTAGGGTCATATTCAGCATTCCTGGGATGGAGCAGTTCATCTTTACTCGAACCTTGAAGAATCAGGCCGGAGGCGTTATCTCAGCAGCAGTGTTAGAGCCAGGACAAATTCCGAGAGTGGTCGAAGATTTTCTCGACGTCTTCCCTGATGAGCTCCCAGGGATACCCCCAGTCAGAGAGGTAGAATATAGCATTGAGTTGAACCCTGGAACGAGGCCTATTGCAGACAGAGTTTACAGAATGTCGCCGTCAGAACAGGATAAGTTGTATCAACATGAAGAAGAGTTGAAGTCTAAGGGATTCATCCGAGACAGTAAATCGCCCTGGGCCGCGCCAGTGATTCTAGTTCCCAAGAAGGATGGGTCGACGAGGATGTGCATCGACTACCGTAAGCTGAATGCAGTAACAGTGAAGAATAAGTACCCGCTACCAAGGATTGATGACCTGTTTGATCAATTGAGCAAGGCCCGCATCTTTTCCAAGATCGATCTTCGTTCGGGATACTATCAGGTGAGAGTCCGAGAGCAAGATATTCAGAAGACGGCATTCAGATCAAGATACGAGCATTATGAGTTTTTAGTAATGCCCTTTGGACTAACCATTGCCCCTGCAGTATTTATGGATTTGATGAACCGCATCTTTCTTCCATATTTGGATAAATTTGTGGTAGTGTTCATAGATGACATTCTTGTCTATTCCAGCAGTGAAGAGGAGCATGAGAAACATCTTAGGACTGTCTTGCAGACATTGAGGGAGCATCAACTTTATGCGAAGCTCGACAAGTGTGAATTCTGGTTAGATCATATTTCGTTCCTGGGGCATGTAATTTCTGGGGCAGGAGTGTCAGTGGATCCGAAGAAGATTGAGGCCGTAGAGCATTGGCCAGTCCCGAGAACGGTTGCAGAAGTGCGAAGTTTCTTGGGATTAACTGGTTACTACAGAAGGTTCGTGGCGGACTTTGCCAAGATCTCTGCGCCCTTAACGCGTTTGACGCACAAGGACGTG
Organism: Iris pallida; assembly: GCA_029216955.1. Classification (NCBI taxonomy): domain Eukaryota; kingdom Viridiplantae; phylum Streptophyta; class Magnoliopsida; order Asparagales; family Iridaceae; genus Iris; species Iris pallida. The sequence goes on from JANAVB010009598.1 coordinate 14,258,272, forward strand.
GAGTTTGTTTGGTCAGCTAGTTATCAGGCATCATTTGAAGAATTGAAGAAGAGATTAATCTCGGCCCCGATCTTGACGCTTCCAGTAGGATCGGGAGGCTTTACAGTGTATTGTGACGCATCTGGGAAGGGTCTTGGATGTGTATTGATGCAGCATGGAAAGATGATAGCATATGCGTCTCGGCAGCTTTGAGACCATGAGAAGAATTACCCGACTCACGATTTGGAGTTAGCAGCTGTGGTGTTTTCACTCAAGTTGTGGAGGCATTATTTGTACGGGGATCGGGTAGAGATCTATACTGATCATAAGAGTTTGAAATACGTGTTCACGCAGCGAGATTTGAACATGAGGCAAAGAAGATGGTTAGAACTGCTGAAGGATTTTGATTTAGATCTTCAGTATCATCCAGGCAAGGCGAATATCGTTACAGATGCACTGAGTAGGAGAAACAGTACCTTTATCTTGACCTCGCAGAAGCATATTTTAGAAGACCTCCAGAGTATGGGAATCGAAGTAGTTTTGCCAGAGGATATAGGAAGAATGACCAGTATGCAGATTCAGTCAACCTTAGTAGAGGGGATAAGGGCAGCACAAGCAGGAGATCCACAGATTCAGAAGTTGCGGTCGGAGTGTGAATCAGGCCGTAGGAAGGAGTTAGTAATTCATGAGGATGGTACGCTCAGGTTTGGAAATAGAGTAGAGATCTTCGGCAGGAAGTTATGTCCGAAGCTCATAGTTCTATTTACTCCATTCATCCAGGAGGAACGAAGATGTATCGAGATATCAGGCAGTATTTTTGGTAGAATGGCATGAAAAGAGAGATAGCGAGATTTGTATCCAAGTGTCTGGTATGTCAGCAGGTGAAAGCCGAGCAGCAGAGACCAACAGGATTGCTCCAGCCGCTTCCTATCCCAGAATGGAAATGGGAGCACATCACGATGGATTTTGTGACCGGTTTACCTAGATCCCCGGCTGGCAAGAATGCAATCTGGGTAATAGTAGATCGACTCACGAAGGTCGCTCATTTCCTTCCTTTCAGAGTTGGGCAGACTACTGAGCAGTTGGCAGAAATGTACATGAAGCGGATAGTAAAGCAGCATGGTGTTCCAGTTAGTATAGTATCAGATCGGGATACTCGGTTCACTTCCCATTTCTGGCGGAGCTTGCACCAGAGTTTGGGGACCAAGTTAAGATTCAGTACTGCATATCATCCGCAAACTGACGGGCAGTCAGAAAGAACCATTCAGACGTTAGAAGATATGCTACGGGCATGTACCTTGGACTTTGGCGGATCTTGGGAGGATCACCTTTATCTTGTGGAGTTCTCCTATAACAACAGCTATCAGGCTAGCATTCAGATGGCCCCGTTCGAAGCATTGTACGGAAGGAAGTGCAGGTCCCCTTTGGCATGGGACGACGTCGGAGAACGAAAGTTGTTGGGACCAGAGATGATCACGCAAACTGTGGAGATAGTTAAGTTGGTCAGAGAGCGCCTTCGAGTTGTACATGACCGACATCGTCATTGGGTAGATCAGCATCGTAGGCCTCTAGAGTTCAGAGTTGGCGACCAAGTGTTTCTGCGGATTTTGCCAACCCGGGGTATCATTAGATTTGGAACCCGAGGAAAGCTTAGTCCAAGATACGTTGGTCCTTTCAAGATTCTCGCTCGGGTAGGCGATGTGGCTTATCGACTTGCCCTTCCGCCTTCGTTAACTGGCATACATGATGTGTTTCATGTGTCCCAGTTACGTGGGTATGTCCCGGATCCGAGTCATGTCCTCGATCATTCGGAGTTAGTCGTTGGTACCGACTTAACTTACGAGGAACAACCCGTATCTATTTTAGACCGGCGAGAGAAGGTACTCAAGAATCGGACGATCAGCCTTGTCCGTGTTTCTTGGAACCATCACTCTCCGGGAGAATCAACTTGGGAGCGCGAGGACGAGATCCGATCTCGGTATCCGCATTTGTTTGGTTTGTGAGGTATATCTTTATGCCATAATGACACGATTCCACATTCACTGCACCTGCTTGTATTGTACTTTTGTGATGTAGATAATAACTGCTTGTTAGTTAACTTGCATGTGATTGTGCCTTGCTTGTCCTGACCTTTCAATCCTGTCTTGGCTGGAAATTCCGAGGACGGAATTTTTCTAAGAAGGGTAGAGATGTCACTCCCTGATTCCGAAATACGTATTTTTAGTACGTATACTGCTTATTTGTATTTACGTATATTTATACGATATTTATTTTGTTGTATTTCTTCATGTATATCCCAAATTATTTGACAAAATAATATTTTATAATTTATTTTCTGTGATTTTAGTTTACAGTTTTGGCTCTAATTGGGTGACATGTTCTCGGTTCACTTGAACCCGTTGGGTCATCATGAACCAACTTGGTTTAGGCTTTTATATAAAACCCCATTCCTTTTCTCTCCCCTCATTCATTCCTCATAACTCCTCTCATTTACTTCCTTCACCCAACCAAAGGCAAGTATCAACTTGCACAAGGGAGAGATCCATCATTTTCGTTTTCCTTCAAAATTTTTACCAAAACTTGTTCTTCTCCTCATTCTCTACTAGATTAGAACTTGGAATTTTCTGATTGGAAGCTTTAATTTTTGTAGATCTAAGTTTTAAACATTTTTCGGTTTTCCTTGGTTTTGATCTACTAAACTCCACCATTTTCAAGTTTTAATGGTTCCATGTTGTAGAGAATTGAATTTTACTCAAGATTGAACTTTGAAAATCGAAATTTGGTTAAGAATTGACTTAGTTATGATTTTTGGAGTTTTTAGGGTTCATGGTTCTTCCCTCTCGGTTGAGGGGAAGAAGATGAACAGTGTCCTGTGCTCGCGCCCTCCGCGCGCGCGCGTCCCGCGCCGCGCTGATGGGAGGACGCGCCCCCGCGCCCGCGTGGTGCCCGCGCCGCGTGGTCTCCCGCGCCGCGTGGTTCCAGCACCAGGCCGCCCCCGCGTGTTCGCGCCCCTGTGTGGACGTCACGTGCCCGACATTCCGCGCCCTCGCGTGTCCGCGCCTTGCGTGGTCCTCGCGTGTCCGCGCCTTGCGTGGCCAGCGCCCTCGCGTGTCCGTGCCTTGCGTGGCCCGCGCCCTCGCGTGTCCGCGCCTTACGTGGCCCGCGCCCTCGCGTGTTCGCGCCTTGCGTGGTCCGTGCCCTCGCGTGTCTGCGCCTTGCGTGGCCCGCGCCCTCGCGTGTCCGCGCCTTGCGTGGTCCGCGCCCTCGCGTGTCCGCGCCTTGCGTGGCCCGCGCCCTCGCGAGTCCGCGCCTTGCCTGGCCCGCGCCCTCGCGTGTCCGCGCCCCGCGTGTCCGTGCCCCCGCGTGTTCGCGCCCCAGTGTGGACGTCACGCGCCCGGCCGTTTTTCTCGCGCCTGCGTGGCCGCCCGCGCCCGGCGCTTCCCGCGCCCGTGTGGCCGTCCGCGCTCGTAACCGCGCCCTCGCCCGCCATGCGCCCGCACCATGGATGTGACGCGCCCGCGTTGGTTGGCCGACCTTGCCTTAGTACCTAGTCAGCCTGTCCCTGGTTTTCTATTTTTCATGCTACCTTGGCTTATATACGTGTATATGTATTGGTTTGTGTATGCGATATATCCTTACGCCTTTTGTCCTGAGCATGAATCTGACCCTGGAGAACAAAGTGTTCCTACTCGCTACATGTGCCTGAATGTCCCGGTTCTTATTCATGCTTGACAAATGACTCGTAATCCCACGTGGCGCATTTGCAATGTTGCATTACACTAAGGAGGGTAGAACGTGTCGACCTACTGATCGACATGGATCCTCACTTGGGGTACTCGTACTAGGTACGACATTCTAGGAGGATGATCATGCAGGCCACAGCATGAGGATCCAAGATTTCACATAAGGGTTTAAATTAGGCAACTAAATCTATTAGATGCATGGAGAGGGCAGAATCCCGAGATCGTGTTACACCAGCCGCCTTGAGGTATTGCCTCGACGCGCCAGCTGGTCACCATGGATACTGTGCCATCTGCAATGAGTGGATGCCGGTATCCGATTATTTCCTGATATATTATAAGTTTTGGCAAGGTAGCCCTACGGGGACTTGTGCCTGCAAGGTAGCCTTATGAGGGACCTGTGCTTAATAATACTTGACTACGCGGACCCCTGGGTTGGCTAGCCTTGCTGGAAAGATACGATCTGAGGACTCTGATAATTTAATGCGAGGATAACCTCGCCATACTAGAAACTCGTAGACTTGACTGGCCGTGAAAATGACTTGCTTGTATTTTTCTTTTACCTTCCGCGAGTAACTGAGGAAAGCGGACTGTTATGGTGCGTGATCCAACCCATGTTCTTGTTTGATTGTTGGGTTGGTTATCGTACTATGACAGGCTGCGGACCGAAGTTACGAACGGAAGCCTTAATTTGATTGTGATGTGTTACTCCTTTGAATGACTAAGGAACATGGCCCACCGCGGTACGTGATCCAACCCATGTTCTTGTTTGATTGTTGGGTTGGTTATCGTGCTGCGATGGTCCGTCGACCGAAGTCACGACCAGGAGATCTTCTTACTTATATATGTAAACTTATGTAAAGGTCATAGAGTGCGACGCGTCCCGGCTCCATGTGGCACCTTTTGTCCTTGTTTGGTTGTAAGGGTGCCAGATGGGTCCGACGATGTAGCGCTACCCTATAGCCGCAGCATAAGCTTTATTCTTATCATTATAACTGGGTTTTATTTTAACTCTTGTGCCCTTTGGCGGTACTTGCTATTCGGGGCTGACCCCGCTGGTTTTGTTTGGCCAGATCTTGTAGCAGAGCCAGAGGACGCGATCCTTCTTCCTGACATCCATGGTGCATACTAGGAGCATGGTTGGTCGGGGACTCGAGTGGGTTTCTTCTCTACCACTCTTGCTTATACTTTTGTGCGGCGTTCAGCCACCGGCACCTGTTAGCCGGATTACTTGATATTTTGTGTCAGTACATAATTATAACTAAACAGACTGCAGCTGTGTATAATTTTGTGCTCATGACTCTCTGAGATAGCTATGTTATAAAGCTAGTCTCTCATGACCATTTTGATGAAGCGTCGGGGACGCCTTACTGCTTTACCTTTAATGTTCATTTAATTGCTGATGTTGTGTTGATTGATTGAGACATAGAACTCTGTGGGACCATAGGAGACTTGATTGTAGCATGTACCCCCTAGTCTCTTGATAGCCATGATCGCCGTATGACGTCACGTACCTCATATGGTGTAGCTGGCCTCGTCCGTCTCCGTATTTCGGTACTGGGTCGTGACAGTATTTTTATGCGTACGCAGCTCTCCTGCGTGCGTGACTTTTCGCGTACGCAGCTCTCCTGCGTGCGTGCCTTTTTGCGTACGCAGCTCTCCTACGTGCGTGCCTTTTGTGCGTACGCAGCTCTCCTGCGTGCGTGACTTTTTGCGTACGCAGCTCTCCTACGTACGTGCCTTTTGTGCGTACGCAGCTCTCCTGCGTGCGTGCCTTTTGTGCGTACGCAGCTCTCCTGCGTGCGTGCTTTTGTGCGTACGCAGCTTCCCTGCGTGCGTGACTTTTGTGCGTACGCTGCTCCCCGGCGTGCGTGCTCTTGCGCGTACGCTGCTCCCCTGACCCCTTGCTTAATCCATTGGCTCTTGGAGTTTTGGTCTTATTTCTTTAAGCTTGGCTCTTCTATAGCCCTGTATATTGATATTTTATTAGATATTTTATGTCCATTATATATCCTTATGCCTTTTGTCATGAACTTGATTTTACTTAATATGTTTGGAATGACTATTGTACATGGCATGGTATGACAAGGAACTAGCATAACACGACAGTGACCCGTAGTGGTGCACTCCTGACATGACCAACCTGACATGATAGTGGCCCGTCGTGGCGCACTCCCGACAAGTACCCTGACATGATTTATCTTAATGCTGTTGCGACGACTAATTAACTTGACTTGCCTTGACACCGTGGGTAGTTCTTTCTTGCTTGCTTGCTTGTTAAATCTACTTGTCCTGTCTTGCATCATGTCTAGGATGGGACTCCTGAGTACCACGATCAGGAGTACCTACTAAAATAGATTAAGGTTAATAACTAGAATAACACAGTAGTCATGAAGAGATGACACAGCTACAGGCAATCCCGTTACCTGGGCGCTCTTGGGATCTGTAGCCTGCCGTCGAGTAGGGCACATTTCCAGCACACCATCGCGTATTGCATCCTCTAAGTCACCTAAGGGTACATTTGTCTCCCGGGCGATGTACCCACCTGAATTCAACCCCTAATTTTCGACCTGGATAACCTGGATGGTCTGCAGGACTTATGGCTGTGGAACAATCTCACTACATCTTGTTAGTAATTAGGCCTGTGATAACCCTAGTTAGTTAAAGTAGTAAGCCGTAGCGTCTGCTTGGCCGTGATTGATTGAATGAGGTATAACCAGTTTAGCCATGTCTTGATCCAGTACAAGATTGCTTCCTGCCTTGATTTCTTGCATTATTATCTTGCCGATAAATGGTGGGAAACCAAGTTCTGTTCAGACGAAGGGTTACAACCCCGGTCCTTATTTGGTTTACGGGTTGTAACCTGGCTATCGGAATAGTTCCATGGTTATCTCGTCGTATATCACCCTGCCATGTTTTCGTAAGTTTTAATTTTAATATTAGATTTTCTTGTGCTGATTGCTGGCTTTTGTTCTTATTTCGTGGCCCCCTTGTGGCACTTGCTCTTTCTGGGGTTGACCCAGCTGGTTTTGTGTGGCCAGATTTCGGAGCAGCTCCCGAGGATCTACCAAGCTTCCAGCCCAATGGTGGCGACTAGAAGGAACCCGGGCTACGAGTGGGTTTTCTATTTTGTTTCGCTCACTCTACTGTAAAATTATTCTTTTGAGGCGTTCAGCCGACGAGCACCTGTTAGCTCGATGCACTTTTACTTACTGTCTGCCTACGGGCTGTAAACATGATTAACAAATCCTAGGGTTGATCATATACGACTAAACTCTTGCTAGTCCTAACATTTTGTAATGACTAGCTTCATGATCAGCTGAATATATAATATTTGGGACGTCTTATTATTGTATATTTAATGATCATACATCTTGCGACCTTACTTACTTGCTTGTGAATGAGACATTAGGCTTGTTCATGACCATAAGAGACTGTTGGCTTGTAGTAAACCCTCATATATCTAGACAGCCGTGACCGTATATCGAGGTAGTTTCCATTTCAATATACGTAGCTGGCTATGTCTGCCCCCACTCTCCAGTATTCTGGTTCTGGGGCGTGACAAAGAGAATGAGGGGTTTTGAGAGTTTGGAGTTGGGGAGTGGTGGAGAAAGCCATTAATTTGCTCGAGGAATTTTTGGGAGTTAGAGGAACGGGGGAGGGAGAGTAGTTTTGGTAGGGAAAGAGGAAAGGTTAGAGATTGGAATTCGGTTTGCGATGGGGGTGGCTGTGGATTTGAGAGAAAGCAATAAAGGAGACATCCATAAAAGATGACATCCATAAATATTTTTCATGATCCTTATCTTTTTAGTCGTCATCTTAGAGTACTTTTCATGACTTTATTTTTTTTAATGTCATTGATAAAGTTGTTAATGACGATCATCTAATGAGCTAACATTAAAAGTATCATTAATGATATTTTGAGATAAATATCATCTATACAGTGTCATTGTTAACGGTTTTTGTAGTAGTGATTGCCTGGACCTAACCGCATGACCCGGATTCGTTTGAGCCGTATGAGACCCTGCTTCTTCCAGCCGTATGGATCCCTACTCAGCCGCATGCACCCCTTGCTTCTGCAGCAGCATGCGCGTCCGCCACTTTGGGCCGCATGAATCCGAATCTCCCATTGGGCCGCATAAGGGCCGAACCCAGCTAGTCGCATGAGACTCCACTTGACCCCGACCGCATATACCTGATTGTTAGGGCCGCATGGACCTATGTCCCCGCCTGCCGCATATGCACAGCTTCTCCGCCCGCCGTATGGATTCTAGCGACCCAGCCGCATGCGCTTGAGCTTCCTTCTAGTCCTGAGCCGCGTGCCTGTTTCATGTTGAACCAGAACTCTTGGACCGCATGAACCGTCTTGAGTTAGCCGCATGGACTCATCTCCCATTGAGCCGTATAGCTCCTTCCTATGTCCTATCTTGTTATTTTATTATGATTATTGTTAACTCATCCTTTGTGACTCCCAGTGTACTTGGGTCTCCTGATATAATGCTTGCACTACACTGTCCTGCACATGTACCCTGAACATGATAGTGGCCCGTCGTGGCGCACTCCTGACAAGTTAATTTGACATAATAAACCTGGCATATCTTGATAAGCTGTTGCGACGGCTACCTGACATGACATGACCTGTATAAGTAACCTGGACACCGTGGGCGATTGTGCTTGTACAAATAATCCAGTCCTGTCTTGCATCATGTCTAGGATGGGACTCCTGAGTACCACGGTCAGGAGTACCTATAGAAATGGACTAAGGCTAATAACTAGATTAATACATTAGTCATAAAGAGATCTCCCAGCTACAGACAATCCCATTACCTGGGCGTGCTTAGGATCTGTAGCCTGCCGTCGAGTAGGGCACATTTCCAGCACACTGTCATGTGTTGCACCCTTCAAGCTACTTAAGGGTACATGTGTTTCCTGGACGATATACCCACCTGAATTCAACCCCTAATTTTTGACCTGGGTAACCTGGATGGTCTGCAGGGCTTGTGGATGTGGAATAATCTCACTGCATCTTGCTAGTAACTAGGCCTGTGATAACCCTAGTTAGTTAAAGTATCAAGCCGTACTTATTGATTGGCCGTGATTGTTGAATGGGGAATAATCAGTCTAGCTTTGTCTTGATCCTGTATAAATTGTTGCATGTCCTAATTTTCTTATATTAGCTTGCTGATAAATGGAAGAAACCAAGTTCGGTTCAGACGAAGGGTTACAATCCCGGTCCTTGTTGGGTTTAAGGATTGTAACCTGGTTATTTGAATGGTTCCATGGTTATCTTACCGTATATCCTCATGATGTTGTATTTCTCCAGTTTTACTATTATTATTATCTTCTGTGCTAATTGCTGGTTTTAGTTCCTAAGTGAAGCTTCCTTTGTGGCACTTGCTCTTTCTGGGATCTGACCCAGCTGGTTTTGTATGACCAGATTTCGGAGCAGCTCCAGAGGATCTACCGACTTTCCTGCCCGATGGTGGCCACTAGACGTAACCAGGGCAACGAGTGGGTTTATTTTTGATCTCACACTTTATTGTAAAAATATTCTTTTGAGACGTTTAGCAGACGAGCACCTGTTTAGCTCGATTGCATTTTACTTACTGTCTGCCTACGGGCTGTAACATGATTGACAGATCCTAGGGTTGATCATGTATGACTAAACACTTGCTAGTCCTAACATTTTGTAACGACTAGCTTCATGATCAGCTGAATATGTAATATTTGGGATGCCTTATTATTGTTTATTTAATGATCATACATCTTGTGACTTTTACTTGTTTGTGATTGAGGCACTAGGCTTGTTCATGACCATAGGTGACTATTGGCTTGTAGTGAACCCTCATATATCTAGACAGCCGTGACCGTATAGGGAGATGGATTCCATTTCATGTATGTAGCTGGCTATGTCTGCCCCCGCTCTCTAGTATTCTGGTTCTGGGGCGTGACATGGTTTAAGTGGTGGCCCATGCAGGTCTTGTAAATCAAGATATGTGAGGGTTTACCGAATAGATGTCTCAATCAGTATTCGTCCTTGATCTCTGCTCGCATCTTATGAATCTCTGGATTCTTGTCCTGATCATATGCTTGTATCGTTGATCTGTCCTGGTCCTTCCTTATTATTCCCTATGTCGTCTTCTTCAGCGGCATCATTCCTGGACCTGCCGGTCAGCAAGGCGGAGCACTTCCCGTAGACCAGCCGCAACCCGAAGATCAAGCCCAGCATTCCGGAGTAGCCTCCAGAGTCGTGCCTTCTGGCGGAGAGCTACCAGTCCAGCCAGTTCAGCCTGCCGAGCCTGATGATGGCACTTTGGTAGGTCTCGTCAGGACTTTGATAGCTTTTCTAGATCGTCGAGGAGATGCCTTGCACCAGGCAGTGACGGATTCTCTGACCAGAGGAGGTCATCAGGGTAACAGCGCGGCCAACAGCTTCAAGCGATTGAACCCTCCATTCTTCGACGGTAGCGAAGATGCTATCGCTGCAGATGCTTGGCTTCAGGACACGGAGGTGATTCTAGAAGCAGCCAGGACCCCAGAGAATGAGAAGGTAGCCATGGTACACCTGCAATTGTTAGATCTTGCCCGCAGCTGGTGGGCGGCTCAGGCCGTTGGATTAGCAGTACCCATTGCTTGGACGGTGTTCAGAGAGAGATTCTAGACCAAGTATTTTGATGCTGTAGCTCGGTACGATCTACAGACGAGGTTCACCAATCTGAAGCAGATGGGCAGGACGGTCGACGGATATGCGGCCGAGTTTTCGAGGCTCAGTCGGTTTGCTCCCACCTTGGTGGCAACTGAGTATGATAGAGTCCAGTAATTTTAGCAAGGGCTTCACTTGGAGATTTTGTTGTCAGTTGAGTAGTTTGAGCATCAGACCTTTGATGCAGTCTTGAGAGTAGCTAGGAGGCATGAGTATACCTCCCAAAGGATTGTGGATAGGGCCGGAGGTCGAAAGAGATCCCACGGCCAGATGAATCAGTCTTCAGCCCCAGCCCCGGCAGCCAGGGCTTTGAGCTTTGGAGCTCCGAGGCGAGCGGCCTCCGTAACGTCGGTTCAACATTCAACCCCAACGTACCCTCAGCAGCAGAAGCAGAAGCAGTCTTCCGCAGTGGGATGTTCTCATTGTGGGAAGCCAGGCCATGTAGTGGCAGAGTGTCGCAGGGCACAGGGATTGTGTCTGGCTTGTGGAGCAGCAGACCATAGGGTTGGATCCTGTCCGAATAGGGGTGGTTCATCATCGTCCAACCTTTCTAGCTCTTCGGTAAGAGGACCAGCTCCGGTCCAGCAGCAGCAGTATCCATTGCCGAGGCCTTTGCCGCCTCAGTCCCAGGTATTCCAGCAGCAACACCCCCAGCAGCATGCTCAAGTCCAAGCGTTGAGTCAGAATAGGCAGCGAGGATTTCAGCAGAGGGGACCAGCACCCCGAGGGCATGGTCAGGCTATGGTGATGACCGCAGAGGAAGGATTGGCACCAGGAGAGGTAGTGGCAGGTACTATTGTCACCCCCGTTTCCCGTATTTCGTAATTATACTCATAATTGGATTTTGGCATGAATTTTATTTTTCTCAACTTACGGAGTTTTGGGGTTTTCTCGTATTTTGAGTTTTGGCTCGGCTCGGTTTTAGTTGGCAAGGCTTGGTTTTATTTTGGGGCGTAGGATTGGTTGGTTTGGTTTGGTTTAATATGCTTGGAACACCTTAAGCCTATGATCCTCCCTTATTTCCACCACAACCACCCTCTTTATTATCTCCACCTACCTTTCTCTCTCCTCATAATTCTCTCATTTATTACTTCATCTTCTTCTTCTTCCTTCCTCCACACAACACCAACACCCATAGGCAAGTGCACCTTACCACCACATGAGAACCACTTTTTATTTGTCCATTAGCTAGATTAGGCCATGGTGATCAACATTAGAACTTAATATTTTGTGATTTGGAGTCTCCATTGTTCTAGATCTAAGTTTCCTCTATTTTTGGTTTTACATGGTTTTGATCTATTTAAGTTGTATTTTTATGGGTTTTGATGTTTCTATGTTGGAGAGAATTGAATTTCACCCAAGATAGAACTTTGCAAAGTTGGATTTGGACTTGTTTTGACCAAGTTATGGACTTTTGAAGCTTGGGTTCAACCATGGAGTTCTTGCTGATTTGGAGAAGACAGTGAGCAGTGTACGCGAGCTTTTAGCTTGCGCCACTGAGCTGCGCGCGCTCTTTAGCGCAGCGCAGTCTGATCCATACGCTGCCTTTTGGGAGCGTATGTCTTGCATACGCTCACTTGGGTGACAAGGAGTCGTATGGAGTCCATACGCTGCCTTTTGGGAGCGTATGTCTTGCATACACTCACTTGGGTGACAAGGAGTCGTATGGAGTCCATACGCTGCCTTTTGGGAGCGTATGTCTTACATACGCTCACTTGGGTGACAAGGAGTCGTATGGTCCTCATACGCTGCCTTGATGAGGAGTCGTATGGAGTACAATATTCACTGAGCGTATGACTTTTGCACTGAGCGTATGGCCTTTGGCTGACTTGGTCTTAAGTCAGCGTGTCAGTTTGGTTTTATTTTCTTTAAGCTTGGCTCTTCTATAGCCCTGTCTATTGATATTTTATTAGATATTTTACGCCCATTTTATATCCTTACGCCTTTTGTCATGAACTTGATAATCACGAATTTATATAATATATTTGGAAAGGATAACTGAGCCTGACACGATAGTGACCCATAGTGGTGCACTCCTGACATGAGTAACCTGACATGACCTGATAGTGGCCCATCGTGGCACACTCCTGACTAGTACACTTGACCTGATAACCTGACATGTTATATCTTGATAAGCTGTTGCGACGGCTACTTGACATAATATGACCTGTATAATAATCTGGACACCGTGGGCGATTGTGCTTGTATAAATAAACCAGTCCTGTCTTGTATCATGTCTAGGATGGGACTCCTGAGTACCACGGTCAGGAGCACCCACTAAAATGGACTAAGGCTAATAACTAGAATAACACAGTAGTCATGAAGAGATTTCCCAGCTACAGGCAATCCCGTTACCTGGGCGCGCCTGGGATCTGTAGCCTGCCGTCGAGTAGGGCACATTTCCAGCACACTGTCATGTGTTGCACCTTTTAAGCTACTTATCGGTACATGCGTTTCCTGGACGATGTACCCACCTGAATTTAACCCTAATCTTTCGACCTGGGTAACCTGGATGGTCTGCAGGGCTTGTGGCTGTGGAATAATCTCGCTGCATCTTGTTAGTAATTAGGCTTGTGACAACCCTAGTTAGTTAAAGTATCAAGCCGTAATTCTTGCTTGGCCGTGAAATGATTGGATGGAATCTAACCAGTCTAGTCTTGCCCTGATCCTGTTCCAGATTGCTGCATGACCAGAATGCTTGTATTTATTTTATCGATAAATGGTGAGAATTCTAAGTTCTGTTCAGACGAAGGGTTACAACTCCGGTCCTTGTTTGGTTCACGGGTTGTAACCTGGTTATCTGAAGAGTCCCATGGTTATCTCATCGTATATCACCTGCCAGGTTTCTTCTTATTAATTGTCTTTATTATGTAATTATTTTCTTATGATCTGATGTGCTGGCTTTTGTTCTTATTTCGTGGCCTCCTTTGTGGCACTTGCTCTTTCTGGGGTCTGACCCAGCTGGTTTTGTGTGGCCAGATTTCGGAGCAGCTCTCGAGGATCTACCGACCTTCCAGCCAGATGGTGGCCACTAGACAGAACCCTGGCAACGAGTGGGTTTATTTTTGATCTTTCACTTTATTGTAATAATATTCTTTTGAGGCGTTTAGCCGACGAGCACCTGTTTAGCTCGATTGTACTTTTACTTACTGTCTGCCTACGGGCTGTAACATGATTAACAGATCCTAGGATTGGTCATGTATGACTAAACTCTTGCTAGTCCTGACATTTTGTAACGACTAGCTTCATGATCAACTGAATATGTAATGTTTGGGACGCCTTACTATTGTATATTTAATGATCATACATCTTGTGACTTTTACTTACTTGCTTGTGATTGAGACACTAGGCTTGTTCATGACCTTAAGAGACTGTTGGCTTGTAGATAAACCCTCATGTATCCTAGACAACCGTGACCGTATAGCGAGGTGGGTTGCACTTCTATATACATAGCTGGCTATGTCTGCCCCCGCTCTCCAGTATTCTGGCTCTGGTGCGTGACAACTACTCTCGTCAACTCCTTTCCAGCTTCAGCTTTATTTGATTCTGGTGCATCGTATTCTTTTATGTCTGCACGATTTGCGACACGGATAGGATTAGAGCCCGAGTAATTATCAGTAAGGCTCAATATACTTACTGGTAATGGACTTGTGGGAGTCGATAGAGTGTTTTCCTCGTGTCGGATCGTAGTTAGCGATAAGGAATTTCCTGCTAGATTGATAGAATTCCCGATGGCCGATTATGATGTGGTCTTAGGGATGGATTGGTTGAGGAACCAGTATGCTAGGATAGACTGCCATATTGGTAGGGTTGTTTTTAGCATTCCCGGCGAGCCAGAGTTTTCCTTTTTCCGAGGCGAAGTTGAGCCTTCTCCTCCAGTGTTGCGGATGGCAGTAGCAGCAGTACAGTTGCCTCGGATAGTTGAAGAGTTTCCAGATGTTTTCCCAGAAGAGGTTCCAGGTATGCCGCTAGAATGGGAGATCGAGTTCACCATAGACTTGATTCCTGGGACGGCCCCGGTATCAGAAAGAGTCTACAGGATGGCGCCGTCAGAATTGGAGATCTTGTACAAGATGATTGAAGAACTTTGAACCAACGGATTCATTCGTGCTAGTGGATCGCCTTAGGGAGCCCCGATGCTTCTTGTGAAAAAGAAGGATGGTACGTCCAGGTTATGTGTTGATTATCGTACCTTGAACTCAGTGACAATCAAGAACAGATACCCTCTTCCGAGGATAGATGAGTTGTTTGATCAGCTCAAAGGGGCAGCAGTATTCTCGAAGATCGACTTGCGCTTAGGATATCATCAGATCAGAGTCAGAGAGCAGGACATCCCGAAGACAGCTTTCAGGTCTAGGTATGGACGTTGGGAGTTCCTAATGATGCCATTTGGAGCGACCAATGCGCCGGCTGTATTTATGGATCTCATGATTCGTATTTTCATGCCTTATTTGGATCAGTTTGTGATTGTGTTTCTGGATGACATCCTGGTCTATAGCAGGAGTGAAACGGAGCATGAGCAGCATCTTCGTGTGGTTCTTCAGATTCTCAGGGAGCACCAGTTGTATGCCATGTTTAGTAAATACGAGTTCTGGCTCGATCGCATTTCGTACTTGGGTCATATCATCACTCGAGGAGGAGTTGAAGTGGATCCCCAGAAGATTGTGGCTATTGAGTCGTGGCCGGTGCCCAGCACAGTTACAGAAGTTCGTAGTTTTCTTGGTTTGGCCGGTTACTACCGACGATTTGTTTCAGACTTTGCTCGAATTTCAGCGCCATTAACCCAGTTAACCCGCAAGGAGGTGCAGTTTGCTTGGACAGCAAAGTGCCAGGATTCTTTTGAGAAGTTGAAGCGAGGCTTGATGACAGCTCCTATTCTCGCGCTTCCGGATGGAACCGGAGGATTCTCAGTATATTGTGATGCTTCAGGCAGAGGCCTAGGATGTGTTTTGATGCAGCATGGAAAGGTAATAGCTTATGCGTCACGACAACTCCGTGATCATGAGAGAAATTACCCAACCCATGACTTGGAGCTGGCAGCAGTAGTGTTTGCACTTAAGTTGTGGAGGCACTACTTGTACGGAGATAGGGTGGAGATTTTTACCGACCACAAGAGCCTGAAGTATGTTTTCACCCAAAAGGATCTTAACATGCGTCAAGGAGGTGGCTGGAGCTTCTTATGGATTATGATGTCAACTGGTAGTATCATCTTGGGAAGGCCAACGTTGTTGCAGATGCATTGAGCAGGAGAGCTGGAGTTTATTTCCTAACAGCGCAACCAGAGCTGTTAGCAGATCTTTAGAAGATGGGTATTGAAGTTGTTCTTCCTTCCAGTGTGGCATTGATGGCCAGTATGCAAGTTTAGTCCACCAAAGTCGAGAGGATCCGGATGGCGCAGTCAGCAGATTCCAAGCTTCAGCGACTCAGGACAGAGTGTGAGGCGGGACGAAGACTAGAGTTGTGTATTCATGAAGACGGTACACTTAGGCATGGTAAGCGTCTTTGCGTACCCAGTGGAGATATCAGACATGAAATCATGGCAGAGGCTCACAGTTCTCAGTATTCCATTCATCCTGGTGGTACGAAGATGTACCGTGATATCCGTCAGCACTTTTGGTGGAATGGCATGAAGAGGGAGATAGCCCGGTTTGTCTCTCGTTGTTTAGTCTGCCAACAAGTTAAGGCTGAACATCAGAGGCCCGCTGGACTTCTTCAGCCCTTGCCAATTCTAGAATGGAAGTGGAAACATGTGACCATGGATTTTGTGACCGGATTGCCTAGATCCCCAGGTGGTCGAAATACTATTTAGGTTATAGTTGACAGGCTCACGAAGGTAGCTCACTTCCTCTGATTCAGAGTTGGTCAGTCGACAGCTCAGTTAGCAGAGATGTACCTTAGGCAGATTGTCAGGTTGTACGGAGTGCCAGTTAGTATCACCTCGGACCGAGATTCAAGATTTACGTCGCACTTTTGGCGTAGCCTGCAGGAGAGTTTGGGAACTCGTCTCCAGTTCAGCTCAGCATATCATCCGCAGACAGATGGTCAGTCGGAGCATAAAATCCAGACTCTTGAAGATATGTTGCGGTCCTGTACACTTGACTTCGGTGGTTCGTGGGAAGATCACCTGCACCTGGTGGAATTCTCGTACAACAACAGCTTCCAGGCCAGTATCCAGATGGCACCGTTTGAGGTACTGTATGGCAGGAAGTACAGATCCCCGTTAGCCTAGGATGATGTTGGAGAGAGACAGATGCTTGGCCCAGAAATGATTGCTCAGACAGTTGAAGTGGTCAGAAGAGTCTGGGATCATCTTCGAGTTGTCCAAGATCGCCAGCGCCATTGGGCCGATTCTCATCGGCGCCCTCTCGAGTTTTCTGTCGGTGACCATGTATTCCTGAGGATTTTGTCTAACCGTGGCGTCATTCGTTTTGGGGCACGGGAAAAGCTTAGTCCTAGGTATATAGGGCCGTTCGATATTCTGGAGCGAGTAGGAGATGTGTCCTATCGTCTCGTTCTTCCGCCGTCGCTAAGCGAGGTGCATGACGTGTTCCATGTATCCCAACTGCGACGGTATATTCCGGACCCGAGCCATATCCTGGATCATTCAGAATTGATTGTTGGTACCAACCTTTCATATGAGGAGAGGTCCGTGTCTATATTGGACCGAAGAGAGAAGACACTCAAGAACAAGACTATCAAGTTAGTCCGAGTTGCTTGGGGTCATCACTCTTTGGGTGAGTCAACGTGGGAGCGTGAGGATGATATCCGATCGCGATATCCCGACTTGTTTGGCTCGTGAGGTATAATGTCTTCCTTATGCCTCATGCCTTCGATTCCTTGCTTGAATGAGTGATTGCCTGCCTAGTTATAGCTTGCTTGTGATTAATATAGCTTGTCCTCGTCTCTCTAGCCTCTTAATTAAATTCCGAGGACGAAATTCTTTTAAGGTGGGTAGAGTTGTAATGCCTGTGGTTCATATTACGTATTTTTGGAATACGTGTACATATTTTTCTCGTATTGCATAATTCCTTGCTTAGCTTTTCTTCATGGCTTGGTTTGGCTTCGGCTAGGCTTGGTTTTCTTTGGTTTATTATGAACCAAGGAGAGAACCACCTACCCACCACCACCACTACCATTTATTAACCTCCACTTTCTCTCTCTCTCTTCATTACTCTTCTTCTTTCCTCCATTAACTCCTCACCTACCAGGAAGAGAGCTTAGGCAAGTGCAGCTTGCTTCACGAAGGAACTCCGTTTTATTGTTCCATTCTCTTCCTCTCGGGATTCTAATACTCTTTAGTACTTGGTGTTTTCAATTTTCATGGTTAAATTTGTGGAGATCTAGGTTTATAGTATTTTTGAAATTCTTAGATTTTGATCTACTTAGCATTGTTATTTCCAAGTTTTGATGGTTCTATGTTGTAGAGCATTTCATTCTGCCCTGTTTTGACCTATGGAAGTTCGGATTTGGACTCCGGATGAAGGTTTTATGTAGCTTGGGAGCCATGGCTTCATGGTGTACTTCTTCTCAGAAATTTGGAGAAGAAGCACAGTCCCGAGCCGCATGGCAGCACTTGACCGCATGAACATTCATGCGACAAGTCAGTTCCAACCGCATGCACTATTGCCTGGACCTAACCGCATGACCCGGATTCGTTTGAGCCGTATGGGATCCCGCTTCTTCCAGCCGCATGGATCCCTACTCAGCCGCATGCACCCCTTGCTTCTGCAGCCGCATGCGCGTCCGCCACTTTGGGCCGCATGAATCCGAATCTCCCATTGGGCCGCATAAGGGCCGAACCCAGCTAGTCGCGTGAGACTCCACTTGACCCCGGCCGCATATACCTGATTGTTAGCCGGCCGCAGTGACCTATGTCCCCGCCTGCCGCATATGCACAGCTTCTCCGCCCGCCGCATGGATTCCAGCGACCCAGCGGCATGCGCTTGAGCTTCCTTCTAGTCCTGAGCCACGTGCCTGTTTCATGTTGAACCAGAACTCTTGGACCGCATGAACCATCTTGAGTTAGCCGCATGGACTCATCTCCCATTGAGCCGCATAGCTCCTTCCTATGTCCTGTCTTGTTATTTTATTATGATTATTGTTAACTTATCCTTTGTGACTCCCAGTGTACTTGGGTCTCCTGATATAATGCTTGCAGTACACTGTCCTGTACATGAACCCTGAACATGATAGTGGCCCGTCGTGGCGCACTCCTGACAAGTTAACTTGACATGATAAACCTGGCATATCTTGATAAGCTGTTGCGACGGCTACCTGACATGACATGACTTGTATAAGTAACCTGGACACCGTGGGCGATTGTGCTTGTACAAATAATCTAGTCGTGTCTTACATCATGTCTAGGATGGGACTCCTGAGTACCACGGTCAGGAGTACCTATAAAATGGACTAAGGCTAATAACTAGATTAATACATTAGTCATAAAGAGATCTCCCAGCTATAGGCAATCTCGTTACCTGGGCGCACTTGGGATCTGTAGCCTGCCGTCAAGTAGGGCACATTTCTAGCACACTGTCATGTGTTGCACCCTTCAAGCTACTTAAGGGTACATGCGTTTCCTGGACGATGTACCCACCTGAATTCAACCCCTAATTTTCGATCTGGATAACCTGGATGGTCTGCAGGGCTTGTGGCTGTGGAATAATCTCACTGCATCTTGCTAGTAACTAGGCCTGTGATAACCCTAGTTAGTTAAAGTATCAAGCCGTACTTATTGATTGGCCGTGATTGTTGAATGGGGAATAATCAGTCTAGCCTTGTCTTGACCCTGTATAAATTGTTGCATGTCCTGATTTTTTTATATTACCTTGCTGATAAATGGGAGAAACCAAGTTCGGTTCAGACGAAGGGTTACAATTCCGGTCCTTGTTTGGTTTAAGGATTGTAACCTGGTTATCTGAATGGTTCCATGGTTTTCTTACCGTATATCCTCATGATGTTGTATTTCTCCAGTTTTACTATTATTATTATCTTCTGTGCTAATTGCTGGTTTTAGTTCCTAAGTGAAGCTTCTTTTGTGGCACTTGCTCTTTCTGGGATCTGACCCAGCTGGTTTTGTATGGCCAGATTTCGGAGCAGCTCCAGAGGATCTACCGACTTTCCAGCCCGATGGTGGCCACTAGACGTAACCAGGGCAACGAGTGGGTTTATTTTTGATCTCCCACTTTATTGTAAAAATATTCTTTTGAGGCGTTTAGCCGACGAGCACCTGTTTAGCTCGATTGCATTTTACTTACTGTCTGCCTACGGGCTGTAACATGATTGACAGATCCTAGGGTTGATCATGTATGACTAAACTCTTGCTAGTCCTAACATTTTGTAACGACTAGCTTCATGATCAGCTGAATATGTAATATTTGGGACGCCTTATTATTGTATATTTACATCTTGTGACTTTTACTTACTTGTTTGTGATTGAGACACTAGGCTTGTTCATGACCATAGGTGACTGTTGGCTTGTAGTGAACCCTCATGTATCTAGACAGCCGTGACCGTATAGCGAGATGGATTCCATTTCATGTACGTAGCTGGCTATGTCTGCCCCTGCTCTCCAGTATTCTGGTTCTGGGGCATGACATCTTCTGGTAAGAAAATTTAAGAAGTTCATGAGATTCAACAGAAGAACAAAAAACAACAACAGCAACAACAACGAGGAAGATCCTATTTGCTACGGATGTAAAAAGAAAGGACATATGAAGAAAGATTGTCCAACAGCATCATCATCAACTAGAAACAGCAGCAAATATAACAAAGGCTACCTGAAGAGATCTACATCAAGGAAGTATGCCAATACAAGCATATGGCATAAAAGCGAAGCCAGCGATTCAGAAGATGAATAATCGGATGACGCTGCAAATGTATGCTTGATGGCTTGCGATCAGGTAATCACTAATCCTCTGTTTGATCCTTATGATAATTTCACCTTTGAGCAATTATGAGAGGCTTTAAGTGACCTGTTAAATGACTACATGAAACTACATAGTAAATATCAAACCTCTAAGAAGGTACTCAAAGAGTACAAAGGTGAGATAGGAAGACTTATCGACCAACTAGCTGATGTTAGAAATAATAATTCTTCTATTGAGTCTGGTGAGCTTTCTTTTATTAAGCTGTTGTTACACGGGACTACCAAGTTATCCGAAGAAAAAGATCAAACTATCATCCAGCTAAAGAAAGACCTATCTAAGGAGAGAAAGAATCTCTAGTGTGCACAAGTCAGAATGGAAACACTTACATCTGACTATACTAGATTATATGACACCTCCAAAAAGTTGAAAATTAGTTTAGGAAAACGGCCTGAAGTTGCTGCTTCCCATTCTAACACGTGTCAATTACCGAATCATCGGAACACACCCAAACCAAACACTGTCAGACCAAACCATACCAAACCTATGCCCAAGAAGACTAATAGGCATGCATTTTTCTATACTAGAAAACCAAAACCTACCAATCATGCACCCCACACTACTTTCAACACTCCACATACAAAATGTCATTATTGTGGCCTCATTGGTCATATATCCTTTGCATATAGAATCAGAAAGTTAGTAGATCTAAATATTTATGCATGGATACTAAAAACTAACATGTCAGGACCCTACAAGAAATGGATACCAAGAGTTTTATTTGCAAACAGTTTTGTAGGTGGAACGCCCTTCACATGCTAGAAGCAAATAGATCCTCGACAGCGGTTGCTCATGGCACATGACCGGTGATGAATCATTATTCGCAACACTGTCGAAGAAGAATAAAGAAGGATACATCTCCTTCGGTAATAATTTAAGATGGTACATAATCGGTATCAGTGACATTGGTAAGGCTCCCTATCCTGTGATTAAAGATGTCTGTCTAGTTACCGAGTTAAAACATAATCTGCTCAGCATAAGCCATTTAGCTGATCACGGTTATGGCATTAATTTCGTCAAAGACAAATGTACTATAGTTGATAGTTCAACTGGTAGTACTATCTTTGAAGGTATCAGGGAAGACAACATATATGTTTTCTATCTGTTAGAAGATGCAAACAAAGCAGGTAGATGCTTGATGGCCAAGAGCATTGAGAGTCAACTATGGCATATGAGACTCGGTTATGCAAACATGGACACAATTTCAAAACTATCCACAAATAAGTTGGTACGCGACTTACCAGACATATCTTTCAAGAAGGATACGATATGTAGCGAATGTGAAAAGAACAAAGCTACCCGATCTGTCTTTAAATCCAAGAACACTGTAACTACCACTAGACCTCTACAATTGTGCATATGGACTTATTTGGACCCAGTAGAATTGCTAGTCTAGGTGGTAAGTTATATGCATTTATCATTATAGATGATTTCTCTAGATACACATGGGTATATTTTCTTGCACGCAAGAACGATGCTTTGTCAGAATTCGTCACCTTTTGTAAGAAAGTATAGAATGAAAAAGGTTTCATGATTACTCACATTCGTAGTGATCATGGCGGCGAATTTGAGAATGTAGAGTTCAAGCAATTCTGTGACACACACGGTTATTTGCATGAGTTTTCCTGCCCTAGGACTCCACAACAAAATGGAGTTGTGGAACGTAAGAACAAGACTCTATCTGAAATGGCTAGAGTAATGTTGAACCAGTTTAGTCTACCTAGATACTTTTGGGCTGAAGCTGTCAATACAGCGTGCTATATTCTCAATAAGGTTCTAATTCGACCTATATCGAAGAAGACTCCCTATGAGTTATGGTTTGATAGAACACCCACTGTTTCTTATTTCAAGATATTTTGTTGTTAATGCTTTATTCTTAATACTAAAGACAACCTGAGTAAATTTGATGAAAAGGCCGATGAAGGTATCTTTTTAGGTTATGCGGCAAAGAGCAAAGGGTACAGAGTCTTCAACAAGAGAACCATGATCATCGAAGAATCAATTAATGTCAAGTTTGATGAACTAAATCAACATTTAGACGATGACGATAATAAAGACGTCAGTACACCAAGTACAGCTACTGCAAAACCTTCACACAAAGATGCAGAACCTTTATACCAAGCATCAGCTGAGTCTTCAAGCAAAGAAGCCGGAACCAGCAATCCTGAGGATATGCAAAGAGAGATGAGATTCTTGGCAGATCATCCAAAGAACTTGGTAATTGGTGAGATTACCAAGGATGTAAGTACTCATTCCTCTAATAAAGATATAGCTTCTTGTGTTGCTTTTGTTTCACAGCTTGAACGCAAAAACATTGAGGAAGCATGTAGTGATAATTTTTGGTTAGATGCTATGCAAGAGAAATTAAACCAATTCGAACGGAATCAAGTTTGGAAACTTGTTCCCAAGTCCATTGATAATCCGGTCATTGGCACCCGTTTGGTATTCCGAAACAAACTGAATGAGAATGGTTTAGTAACTCGTAATAATGCTCGACTCGTAGCTCAAGGATACAATCAAGAAGAAGGTATCAACTACGATGAGTCTTATGTCCCAGTTACGAGATTAGAATCCATTCGCATGTTATGTGCATTTGCATGTTTTCATAATTTTAAGTTATTTTAAATGGATGTTAAAAGCGTATTTTTAAATGGTTTTATAAAAGAAGCAGTGTATGTAGCTCAACCTTCAGGTTTTACAGATTTAAAAAATCCTGATTATGTTTTTAAGTTGAAGAAAGCCTTATACGGTTTGAAACAAGCCCCTCGAGCTTGGTACGATCGTCTAAGCTCTTTTCTATTTGACAACGATTTTTTAAAGGGAAAGGTTGACACTACACTGTTTATAAAATCTTTGAATAATAATCTTCTTTTGATTCAAATCTATGTAGATGATATTATTTTTGGATCCACTGATGAATCTTTTTGTCAAGAATTTTTAAAGTGTATGCAGAATGAGTTTGAGATGAGCATGATGGGAGAGCTGAAATTCTTTCTCGGACTGCAAATCAAATAAACCAACAATAGGACATTCATAAATCAAGCAAAGTACACAAAAGATCTATTAAAGAAGTTCGACCTGAAAGCAGTCAAACCACTTAGCACTCCAATGGCGACTTCAACCAAGCTTGATATTGATGAACAAGGCAAACCCGTCGACATACATAAGTATCGAGGTATGATCGGTAGCTTACTGTACTTAACTGCTAGTCGAGCAGACATTATGTTTAGTGTTGCTTATGTGGACGTTTTCAAGCCAATCCTAAGGAATCACATCTGTGCGCGGTTAATCGTATCTTTCGATACCTTAAAGGCACTTCTTCTGTCGGCTTATGGTATCCTAAAACCACGTCATTTGACCTAACCGATTATTCTGATGCTAATTTTGCTGGATGCAAAGTAGATAGAAAATGTACCAGCGGTACATATCATTTCCTAGAAAAAGCCCCAGTCTCTTGGTTTAGCAAAAAGTAAAATTCTGTCACATTATCAACAACTGAGGCTGAGTATATCACCGCAGGATGTTGTTGTGCACAAATTTTGTGGATGAAGCAAACTTTAGAAGACTTTGGATTGCATTACACACATATACCCATTTTCTATAATAACACTAGTTCTATTAATTTGACTAAGAATCCAGTATGTCACTCTCGTACTAAGCATATCGAGATCCGACATCATTTTCTTAGAGATCATCAACAAAATAGAGATATAGATCTTGTATACATAGACACACAGAATCAATTGGCTGACATATTCATAAAACCTCTAGCGGAAGATCATTTCAATTATTTACGTCAAAAATTAGAAAGTTTAGATGTCAATAATATTAATTAATTTTGTTTTATTAATTAATTTATTCAATACTAAATAACTATTTTTGAGACAAGCCTATAAAAAGTCTGTCTGTCACCACGACTACGGTCAAAGCGAAGCGGTACTTAATTGTTCCCCGGTGAACTCCTATTAGCTGGGACAATACTGCTATAGCTAATCTAAAACAGATGCTGTGTAAAGAAATTAATTTATAAAATAATATTAATTATATTATTTGAAGTTTAAAATTAGTAAACTTTGAATCAAATATTTGAAATGAGTTGATGAAAAGGATATGACCCACAATTTTTTAAAAAAAAACAGGAGAACCATAGGCGAATTCAGCCCGAGTTCGGTCCGAATTCGGCCAGAGTTCTGTTGGTGCTGTATGTTTTTAAGTCAGAACCCGAGGCCTTCTCCTCTTCATCACTTCCAAACCACTTCATCACAGCATCAGCAGCAGCCGAAGAAACCACAAATCCTAGCTTTTCTCTACTCCCTTTCTTCCAATCTACGTGGAGACTTCCATCCAAAATTTGGATTCGTGCGGAGAATTGCGTCCTCTACAACATACTTGATTTTCGGAAGGTATAACTCCTTCTCTCCTCCACTTTCAAATTTTTAGGGTTTCTTAGTTTTAGGAAAGAATGCCTAAGGGATTCAATCCTTTCAAGAGGAAGAAGACCAATGTCAGTGAAGAGGCATCGTCTTCTGATCTGAACACAGATTTCCTTATTTTCTCGGTCCAATCGGGTGACGGCGTGTCGGATGAGTTTTACTTCAAAACTCATGACCAAGCATTGCTTTGGTATGCCGACTTTGCTATGCGTACTATATGCACCGGTGCTCCGATTAAATGGACTGTATTTCCAGATCACCGTCCTTTCTTTGAGGCATTAGGGTTACACCATCTTTCTACCTTACAATTCCCTATAGCTACTAATGCCCTTAGACTATTCTATTGTAACTTCGTATTAGACACTTTTACCGCAAGAACTCGTGTTGGCGGGATCGATATCGAGTTCGATGATGTGTTGCTAGCAGAAATCCTTGGTATTCCAAACGAAGGTGCCTCACTCGTTGACATCACCGACTTTGATTTTCCTGAGCGTATGACTCTTGTTAGTTTCAAGAATGAGCTTTGTGCACCCGTACGTGCTCGTCCTGGAAAGTTCAAGGCCAATAACTTGAACTTGTTTAACTACGAGTTACTTCGCATCATCTATTCCACTATTCTTCTGAAATCCACTTCAAAAGATGATGTCACTGCACTAGAACTTTCTGTACTATATCACATTCTTAAGGGGATTCCTTTTTCTGCCCCTAAGACTATCATCCAGATGATGGGTAGATGTCACGGAAGAGACCGCAACCTCTCTTATGCGATGCTTATCCCACGCATCTTTCAGCGTTTTGACATAGACTTATCCACTTGCGCTCTGGACCCTAAGCCCAAGTTTCTCAAGCTTTCTCGTCGTCGCATTGCCACTGCTCCTCCTCCTCCTCCTGCACCTGCTCCTACTGCACCTGTTCCTCCTCAGACTTACCCTATGACTTCTGAGGGTATTCATCAGCACCTCTCGGATCTGCAGACTTTCTTTGTTGACACTTCCAGGGAACACGAGTTCCGTGACGTGACTCGATTCCAGGCTATTGCCAACTCATTTGCCGATCTCAGATTTGCTCAGACGGGTCATTCTGCTACTTCTCTTCCTAGAGACCCTTCTGTATCTGGTTACCGCATTGATGATAAGGCGGTCCACTCCCTATTCCTGCCAGGGAACGCTTACGATTGGTATCGTACTTCTGGTGCTACTCCACACACCTCTGGAGCTGGCACTTCTGGAGCTGGTCCATCCGGACATGGTGGACATGCTGGCACTGCATATGATGACGATGACGATGAGGATAATATATGATTTGTCATACTTTTGAGATGTTTTTGTCTTTGTTTACTTGGAAATGCTTCGACATTCCAAGCTAATATCAGTACTCTTATTTGGTTATGATTTGTGACTTTTTTGTCTGATGGACATGTTATATGCTTTCTTCAGCATTTTATTCAGTTTAGTATTTCTCATAGCATTATCTTTTATTTATGCTTCCATTTACACTGCCTGTGAAATATTCTTTGCTTATCACATTTCCTTCATGTTTGTGACATTTATACTATGCCTGTGATAAATTATTTTATATATCCTTATTTTTGTGTTTTTTCACTGATTGTTACATATGCATATATTGTGGGGGAGCTCTTTTTTGTAATTATTTTGCTAAGTGACAACGGGGGAGAAATAAGATCTAACATCTTCGATCTGTAAGAATACAGGGTATGAATAATCTACAGGAACAAATTTTTTTGGGTACATTATCTCGGTACAATTTTGATTTGATAAAGATCAAAGATGTTATATCGGTCAAGGTTTGTCAATTATCAAAATAGGGAAGATTATTGGCCCATTGGTCATGGTCAAACCTGATTTTAATAATTGATCAAACTCTGTCTCGATATACGGAGCAACTCAGATGTTTACTCAAGACACTTGAACACTGATCAAGATTGGATATCTACTCAGTTCAAGACCGAAGCTATGTTTGCCACTCGAGACTGTATTTCTTTATGCAATATAATTTTTATTTTTATTGAGTCTAGGAATACATTGTACACCGAGTCGTACTGGCAAATAGGCTATCCAAAATCGTTTTCAAAATTGACCTATATTTTGAAAAATATTATAAAATCGTTTTCAGAATTGACCTATGTTTTGAAAAACATCTCTTATTTACAAAAGCTTCTGAAGGATTTCAAAAAGCCCAAAAATATTTTTTAAAATAAACCTGACCAACCATTACAGAACTCGGCCAGAGTTCGGCCAAGGTGAACGTTATATGAACGTTGATTTTTGAACTTGGTCTTCCTTCAGTTGCGGTTTGTTACATAGAATTCTGTCCGAATTTTGCCCGAATTCGGCCAGAGTTCTGTCTTTGGAAAAACTATAAATAGAGATGAGTTCTGATCATTTCAAATCACTCATTCACTTTCATCTCTTCTCTTCTAAAGCTTACGTTTCTTCCAAGAGTTTTCTAAAAGCTTTTATTTTCAAATACCAAGCCAGTTACAATTCTCTAGTCAATTTGTCGGTATGGTGCGGTCTAGAAGATTTTAGAGAAATTGTAATAAGAGGCTTGATTGAAGAAAGACTCTTCAAAACTGAAGTTGGTCGAGTTCTTCGTATCAAAGCTCGCGTCTGTAGAAGTTGCAAGGATTTCGTATGAAAACTTGCGAGATTTTCCAATAGTGGATTCAACTGGAAGCTAGAGTTCTTCCGACTGGACTAGTCCTCACAAGAGAAAAACCAGTATAAATCTTCGTGTTTGCGTTTGCCTTCTGATCTCTTATCTTTACAGTTATTACTTTGTGATTATTATTATTTATGTGATCTAACTGCTAACAAGTTTTTAATTAGAAATATTCCGCTTCCTCTACTCTATTCATCCCCCTCTAGAGTATTCTGCTTTACGACTTCGTTCCTACACTGCCCACTTTCAAATCTAAGTTTTCTCCTCCAAAATCTTCAAACCTTACTTCAAAAACTCGTCAGTGACTCTCCATTCGCAGTCTTCACACCATGTCGTAATCATTAGTTCCTACTTCATCATCATCATCATCATCATCATCATCAGCATCAACTGGAACCCCACTTCATCATCATCAGCAGCATCAATTGGAACCCCACTTCATCATCATCATCAACATCAACTGGAACCCCAGTTAGATGTGAAGAGAATTAAGAGCTTTTTGTCATTCTCCGTGTTAAAATCACAGAGAATTGACATTCTCCGTGTTAAAAACACGGAGAATGGCCTTTCTTCGTGTTAAATTGACAAAAAATTAACATTTTTCGTGTTAAAATGACGGAGAATGGCCCATTCTCCGTATTAAAATGCAAGAGAATGGTCATTTTTTGTGTTAAAAAATGGAAAATTGCCATTCTCCATGCTAAAATCATGGAGAATGGCCATTCTCCGTGTTAAACTGAATAAGAATGGTCATTCTCCGTGTTAAAATGGTGGAGAATGGCCTGCAGGAGAATAGTCATTATACTGAGCCCTAGGTTCATCCCATTAATATGGGCTTAGGACTTAGTAAAATGAACCTATTAAATGAGATTCATTATACTGAGCCCTAGGTTCATCCCATTAATTTGGACTTGGGACTTAGTAAAATGAACCTATTAAATGAGATTCATTATACTGAACCCTAGGTTCATCCCATTAATATGGGCTTAGGACTTAGTAAAATGAACCTATTAAATGAGATTCATTATACTGAGCCATAGGTTCATCCCATTAATTTGGACTTGGGACTTAGTAAAATGAACCTATTAAATGAGATTCATTATACTGAACCCTAGGTTCATCCCATTAATTTGGGAGTCTTTAACCGACGGCCACGTGGCCTGTGGTTTACACCACCCTCACCCTATATAAGGGGGAGTTTTTATGAAGAGTCGTATCTTCCTCTCTTAGCATTTCAAACACCATGCTTGACCCAGACTTAGCTTCGAACGGACGTCGTTGGCCTTGCACAAGTTGGATGTTTGTTGTGGATTCCTTCGTTCAAAGAAGCTGTGTTGCTGCTGATGAGTGTCGAGATGTGCCGGAAGCCCACCATGAGAAGTTAGAACCTGAGCGACGTCTTGGAGGTCTTGACGACATGGTTTGGGTTGATTACCAACCCGAAGAGCCACAGGTTGTTCTCTGTCCTGCTCATAGCGGCTGTACGTCTTTGTTATGCTGGAAGAGCCTCAGGAGCTGCCGCGAGCCAATAGCTACTTCAGGAAGTGGTCTGATCTGATAAGAAAATGGCTCGCTGCACGTCTGGGGGGTTCTGTGGGTGCAGACCTTGATGGCGACTGTATTCACATCTTCTATCCGCAGTCTCTTGCCACAAGGATAGAAGTTGTTGAGCTATTCAGTGTAGATCAACAATTGCTTAGTTCTCACAAAAGAGTCGTACGATCATACTGTGAAGACTAACCAAATTGTAGATCTTTAGGAGTTCTTCCATATAATCACAAAGAATCTGTAATAGACCCTTGTAGGTGTGATTTTTAATAAAAAAACTTTTTGTGATCTTTTTTGTTGTATGTTCTATTAAAATCTTTTATGTTGTATGTTTCTATTGTATCTTCTACAAGACCCCCTTCAAAGTGTTAGAATCCAGAAGAATGGCCATTCTTCGTATTAAAATCACGGGAAATGGCCATTCCCCGTTGTAAAAATACGAAGAATGACCATTCTCCGTTGTAAAATCACGGAGAATGGCCATTCGCTGTGTTAAAATATCATAACCTCAAATTTATAATATGCTAAATTTTTTTTAATTTAAATTGTTGTATCTCGTAATACAATATTCAGTTTGGACATCTCCATATTTATGGGATTTTGAATTATATATATATATATATATATATATATATATATATATATATATATATATATAATATATATATATATATATATATATATATATATATATATATATATATATATTAGGTAGACACATTTTATATATGTATTAAATAAGTGATTTTAAATTTCTAAATTATATTTTAGCCCTTAAGAAAATCTTACAATTTCATAAGTTAGATTTTTGTATTTGGGTCCTTAAAAGAAATTTGGAAATTTCATAATTTTCCATGACACCCAGCTTACTAGGTGTCATTCCTTTGAAGGAGGGATGGGATTAGTGGCAATTTTCTTACAAATGGAGGATAGTAAGGTCATTTCATGATTAAATGTAATCATGATGTCTTTAAAAAAAAACTTTTTATAAGAAAGGAAGAGAGAGGGCTCACAGCCTTCTTCCTCACCCCTCTCTTCCGTAGACTCACTCTCCCTCTCTTTCCTCTTTTTCTCCATTTCACTCCTCTACCACTCTTCCCTTTTCTGCTGCGGCTGTTACGCTGTTGCTGCGCCTGCCGCGCATTTTCCCATACGACCGCCGCGTGCGCCGGTCGGCCGACGTCCTTCCATCGCCGGCGGCCACCTCCACTGCCGCCTGGTCGTTAGTCTTCATCACCATCACCTCCACCATCATCATCATCTACATCTCCATCATCATCAAAACCACAACCCTAACCCTATTTTCTTCTAAAATGAAAAATGAAGAAGAAGAAGAAGATGGAGTAAAGAAGAAGGAGAAGTTGGAGAAGAAGAAGGGGAAACCCTATTCTCCAAATTCAAATCCCAAATTTTCCAAAGGCAAGCCCTCCTTCCTTGTTTCAATTTTTCTCATAAAATCTTTTTCAAATTTTGTTACCAATTTTGAAATTTATATGATTAATATTATATATATGGTTTCAAGTATAGAATTCACTACAATAAAAAGGCCTATTAATAACGCTCGATAAGACGTATTGATGACGCCTGATACCTAAACGTTATTAAAGTTCGAAATACCTTTTTTCTATGACGGTTTGGACTAATTCTGGCCTTTTTATAACGGTTATAAAACAAAGCGTTATTAATATTTTAGAGCGGTGGCAAACTTGTAATATTTTACAAACTTGTTAATATTAAGCGTTCTTCTTCTCCTTCCATTTCCCCTCTCATCCTCCACTTCCTCTTCCTCCGTTGTCGGGAAGACAAGGGTCGAAAGCAACCACTATGAAATTCGTAGGTACGAATCTCTCTTTTCGATCTATTTTATCGTCGTCATCCACTTGGACTTTCTTGATCTCTCCGATGAGTAGCCAACAAGCAGCTAAATGAACGGGCGAGCAATAACATTTCAATTAGAAATGTTGTTGCGCAATTCTGCTAGGGTTTATGATTTTGATCATGTTAGTGTTTCAAATTGATCTTTGGTATGTAATTTTTTATTTTCCAACAAGAAATTGGGGGAAAGCCCTAGTTTCCAGGACTCAGGGCATACACCAAGGTGACGAAGAGGATCTTGAAGAAGCACATCAATCATTTCAAGAGGACAAAGAGTGACCGTAAGATCTCTGTCAAGGCGAATAAATATATTTTTCCTATTTATATTTTGTTTTGTTGATTTTAGGATCAATTTTTTTGAATTTAGGGTTTCGGAACCATGTTTAGGAGGGCGCTGAAGAAGAGCAACAATACCAAGTACTACGAGATCGTCAGCGTCACCAAGAATGCGTCCCAGGACGACCTCAAGAAGGCCTACAGGAAGGCTTCCATCAAGAACCATCCAGACAAGGGAGGGGATCCAGAGAAGGTATCGTGCTCTATCTTTAAACTATGCGTAGATCTGTTGGAATTGTTTGTTGTTCATTTTCTGTTGATTCGTGTTGGAAAGGGAGGATCTTGATGTCGTTGGTTAACTGATATTGCAAGTACGGTTAACTGATATGTCTGAAATTGCAACTATATTGAAGAACTGAACCAGAACCCATGCAGGACTGTGCGGTTGGGACTCCCCCACCCACCCCCACCCCTTTCATAAAATTGAGGATATGACACAATAAATTCAAATAGATAACTAATAGATATTAATACCCATGTTTCCGCAAATAGGATGTCTAGTATCTGCAATAGGATTGTGTGTAAGTCTGTCCATTTTTAGTTCGATTTCCTGCTGCTTATTAGAAAGTGATTTGTGATGTCAACAAGAGTTTTGTTTGATGCTTCAAAGTAAGTTTCTAGGCATTCCTACAAAGCATTGATTCATATTATTTCCAGTCCGCTACTGTTCTATATTATGCCTGTATGGATACAAAGGTTTTGTTATCTTTTAAAGCTATATTTAGCAGTGTTGGTATCTCGATAGTTTCTTGCACTGATTTTATTGTACTTTCTGCATTAGGTACATGCTATATAAACTGCATCTCAGATGTCAATGTTAGTCTTCTTATTTCCCGCCTTTCTTCGAACTAATAGTAAAGATGTTTTTGTCATACAATCAGTTGATGGGGTTATGACTTCTTATGAATGTTTCTCTGTGCGCATGCAGTCCTCATTCCTTTCCTCTTATCTTGGACCATCCTTCCTTAGGAAGAGCATATACATATCGTGTTTTGGTTTGAGCAGCATAATCTAATTTCTTGTTGGATGTATATGAGCTGAACATTATTTTGTTTCCTATCTTATTTTGGTGATAACCTTGACTGTTCTCAACAAGATTCCTGAGCCGGACGAACTGCTAGTAGATAGTGAGAAACTGCTATTAGCTCGAATCTTTGCGTCAGTTTTTTTCGTTTTGTGGTTGTCAGAACTTATGTATCTCATTTATTTGAAGCTTTTACTATGTGTTATATTGAAAATTAGGTTTGAGGAGTAGAGAAGTGTATCTTTTTTGTTGGTTATAATTTTTATTTCATTTGAATCTTTTCTATATCCATTGTAGACCATTAAGTGTAGTAGACTAATGGATGCACTCTTGTAGTAGAAGCGATATTGCAGGAGTGATAACTTATTAGTCAATAGAGAGCATATAAGGATATAACTAGAGGTAGGCATAAACAAAATTAGTTGGAGGTGTGGAGAAGCATATGGTTTTTGTTTATGTTACGCAGGAAATTGTCATTTACTGCCGAAGTTGATGGCTTGTATCTGTATCATGTGTATTAGTGTATATGTACTAGCACAACTTTTCTGATGAATAATATTAAGTTGACTAGCTTGAACATGTCTGGAATTTGCAGAACATGAAACTAAAGATTAGCGACCCAAGATTCTTAATTCCTGGGAGTTTGGAAGATCTAAACAAGCAGTTTCCTTACTCTCCTGATGCCATAGTAAACTCTGGAAACACAGCTACTTCAGTAAATGTTATGGAGAAAGTCCAATAGCCCTTTGTTTTCATTTCCTAATGTGAGTAGTAAATTTGGAATGCGACTTTGTTCATTGTATTTACTTGAATATACAATTTCTTTAACTTATATTGTTATTTGATTCTACTTTACAGGATACTATTATTCATGGAGGAACCACATTTTTCTTGCCTCTTTGTTTTTATACTGCACATTCTGGAAATATTACAATATATCTATTAATATATTATGAAATGGAAGGATGTTCGAGTGACATGATCTACCATACACTATGTATGCATTTTAATATGGAGGTAAGGCAGGAAAAGAGTGCCCATATGTTTTTGTTTACGAATTTATATGACAGATCAGATACTGTTATTGTTATTGATCTAATTTAGTGTCATCTGAGAATCAAGAAGCTATTCGCATATTTGAAAATTAAGAACTCTAATTGTGTTCTCCATGGCCATATGAACTGATTTGGTCCCATTTTCTATATAATGTTATGTTTGTTCCCATTTTCTATATAATGTTATGTTTGTTCCCATTTTTATGAAAACTCTTTTCTAAGGGATTATTCTGTCAAGCTTGCTCCAGATATGGGACAAATACTTGATCCCTATCATGACCTAGTTTGTTTTACTCATTTCTTTTGATATTTCATGATTAGATTTGATTTTTAGGCCTGACAATTATATGGACTGATTTGGTTGTCTTCTCTTTTTCTCAGGATTTCACTGGTGTTCCGGCTATCGTTGATCTTTCATGATTATTGGTTATGTGGCCAAGTTTTGATATGGACAATTTTGGTAGTTGTAAATATTTATATGTATTTGAATATTCTATTTTGAGAATGTAATGAAGATGTTGATATGTACTCTATTTTGAGAAATGTAATAAAGATGGTGATATATAATGTTAAGTTTTTGGAATGTAATATATAATGTGCAGTATAGAGCATTATAAATATGCTAATTTGAATAGTATAAAGTGTTATAAATGTGCTGCATTGAGCCTATACATATTATCTATTCATAACGTTTTACAAAAGTCCTGAATTGTGCACTATATATTAAATATTCATAACGCTTTTATAGAAACTATTCATGACGGTTTTTTTATAACGCTTTTAAAAAATATTTATAACACCCGTTTTTATAACGGTTGCTTTGAAAAAAAAGCGTCATGGTTTGTCATTAATGATACTTTTTAGGCGTCATTAAAAGGGTTTTTTGTTGTAGTGATTAGAGCTGCAACTTTGAATAATATTGACTTAGTATAGAAGATTTGCTAGGGTTATCTCCATATATAAATATTTTGACACAGATACGCGTATCGAAAGTAAGTCGGACACATTGACATGGAACTAGGACACGATACGGACACATACATAAGGGGGATATCTATATTTGTCATGATTGAATTTTAAAATGGATTGGGTACTACTTTTGCCAATGGTACAAATGACGTGTGTATACATATATGTGCATATATTCTTAGTGTATATATATAAACATGAGTTTATGGATACGAGCCGTGTCCGATACGGAGTTGAGGTGCACATCCGTATCTCTCTAACCCTTTTGATGGGGATCTGGTGATTGGAGTTTCTATGTAATTAATTATTGATTCATTATTGTCTTTGTTCTTTCCTATTTTGATTCATGATTCACAGTTTGTTTCCTGATTGCTTTCACGTGTCCTTGCTTGCTATTATGGATATTATTTTGTCATAGATTAATAGAGCTCACCGAAAACTTTGGAATGGTCTAGAAGTTAAATGTATCAACAAGTAATTTTTGTTATGGCAATAATTTATTGGAAACACTAGAAGATTTGGAAAGGTTTTGTACTAAAGCTTTTCACTGTCTATTTTTCTTAATGTAATTTCATGCATGATATATATAAATTTTAGTTTAGTTTGCTTTCTTGGTTGTAATGATTAAGTTATTACCTGGTTATCACAAATACATATAAACTTTTAAGCCACAATATTTGAAGATCTTCTTTGTTGTTATGTGCTTAATATATATAATTTTAATATTTATTTTAGTGTATTGATGTAGTAATTGGTTGGTAGACTAAATTTATATGGTGCCCAAATATTCTTGTTTAGTTGGATTTTGTATTTAATATTGCAAATCATGGATTGTTAGAAATAAGACAAAATTGCTAAGGTAAGAAGCTAGACTTATTTCTTCTATATGTTGATATTATAATTTCAACTGTGTGTGTGTCTTCCGGTGTTGAGTTGTTCCACTGAAGGGGTCGGCGAACGCGGGATAATTCTACAGAGGTTCTCCGGGATTTTATATAAACTGTGAAAATTTTCGGAGTTTGAAATACAAAAAAGACTTTGCCAAAATTTTCGAAAATCTTAGGAGTTGGCCAAATTTTCGACTTTCAGAAAATTTTGGGATACTCCAAATAACCCTTGAAACTTTTGCTAGAAAGGACGACCCTTGTCAATCGTTAATAAAACTTAACTAGAAGACGATTTAGACAGAGTCTAGGACGCATAGGATAAGGACACGTGATTACTTAAGCACAACTTAAATCTCTAAAGAATTATGCTCAGTGCCATATTGGAAGGATTGTACTCCTAATTTGATATTTCTGCATTCATGAGATTATCCTGAAAATATTGGATATATGAATCTTGAGATTTCCTTATACTTGATTCCTGTGAAATATACAAGATACACTTTTGTATCTTAGAAATTCTTTTGCATATCAAAATGGAGATGGTACACAAAGAAGTATAAAGCAAGATAATAGAATAAGTTGATTGTAGAAAATAGTTAGAGAGTATTGGGCGGGGGAGAACAACATGAATACACCTATGAACTTCCGTAGTATAATAACAAAAAAAGCTGATCAACATTTAAACTCGTACGTCGGGCCATACAAATTGAGTATGTGAGGCTTAGCTCACTTACCCCATGAGAGGCACGGCCAAATTTTAATAACCGTGCCACCAAGTTACAAATTACTATTTAGCCCAAGAGAGGCAGGGCCGGATTATACCCCGTGCCATCAGATCTTTACACATATTTCGACAGCAACATCGAATAGGTAAATTTTTCTAAGTCCAAGAGAGACTTAACTTATTTAAGCCCATGGGAGGCAGGGCCGGATTCTAAGCACCGTGCCAGCAAGTCACAGCCTGATCCCTGGTATACGGGATTATTGCCGAAAACCTAATTGATGTGGTTATTCAAAAGTTATTCTCCAAATTGCATCTGCATCATATAGGCAAATTGGTTGTGATTGTGGTAGTGAATTTAGGTGGTTATGGTATGATTGTAGTCGCTATTTATGAATTACTAGGATTTGGTCGTAGAATGAACACCGAGGAATTCACTAGAATAGAATCTAGTCTCAGTCATATTTTAAGTTAACGTTATAATCCCTCCGAATTAATTTCTTAATTTCTTTTGGAATTCCGAGAATTCGATCATCTCAGAGATTCTCAAGTTATTTATTTTATTTTTTCGTCCTTTACTGAGGGCTTGCATGTCATTTGACGACCTAGTATTGTTTACTAGTTTTGTAGCAATATTTCAAAGGAAGCTATCATCAATTATTGAAGTGCATTTGGAGACAAGGATATGATGCTACCATTAAAGACGATTGTGTTGGAACCAGATTTCTTCTCATCCTCTATTTAAGGTATAAATGTATTATATATATTTTGGGTTAAATGTTGTAATTGGGAAGATTTCTCTATTTTTAGAATTTCTTATAATTTAAATTGTTAATTAATACATTTGTACCATATAACATGTGGTAGTCCTATCCTAGGACTGTATGGGCGACAATCGCGAATATGGGTACTGGAGTATCCGTATATCGCGTAACCTGGGGATGTTATTACGTACTCGGCTCGTCGTATACTGGGTTCGGGGCGTGACACGTCTTTTAGTGGTGGCCCATGCAGGTATCAAAAAATAGAAAAACTAGGATAGGATTGATGTCAAGCTTTTGAGTAGACTTATAGAGGTTAACCTATAGACCTTACAATATGTTCTTAGGAAAAGCCTACAAAGAACCTTAGGATAGAGAATGCCCTACAAATTTTATCCATAGACTGTGTTTCATTCTGCTTATCCTATAGATCCTTACCTAATGGATTTCCTATAGTGATTCCATATAGTTAAGAATCCTAACCTATGACTGCCATTAAGGATGTAGATGATATTCAGGAAATCATGGGTAGTATAAGGATAGATGTGACTCAAAATTTAGGACAAGTAATTCATAAGAGAATTAGACAAGTATTTCTACTATAGTAGCCCAATGAAAGATTGCAGAAAGTTTCTTAAGGATCTTGAACTTTGTACCCCTTAGTAAACCTGGGGTTTAGCTTTATCTAGATATTATATAGATTAGAATGGTAAGGGAATAAGGATCACATGGCCAATAGGCCAGATATGATCTAAGGCTTTATTTAGATTGTATGTAGTATGTTTTATGGGATGAGCATAGATATAAGGGTAACTTGGATGAACTATTAGGCAAGTGAGTACTAGTAGTATTTGTTTAAGGAATGTCTAATATATATAAAATATAGCCTATTAAGAGTATGACCCCTCGACTTCTTGATTATATCTGTGCTTAAATCTTGACTCATCTCCTCTTTCTTTTGTTGAGTTTCATGTTATCTAATTATTTCACAAATTCGATTTTCTTGAAATTTCTCAATTCCTTTGTTTTATTCAAAGTTCGTAGTAGAAAAAAAGTCTAGAATTGTATCCTCTCTTTTCAATCCAATTTCGTTCTAGTAGTATCTTGATTTTTGGGAATCATTTTCCATCTAAATACCCATATTTGTAATTCTCATTGATTTTTCATTGAATTTCTTGTGAAACAATATTTTGATTGGACTTTATGTAATTGAATTTCATTTGAATGAATATTTATTTATTCGTGTCAAGAACCCGAAAATCCTTCAACTAATTCGATGATGCAGTAAGAACTGCAGTCAATCAATTGAATCATGTCATGACCTGCACCCTGATTAGGGGCACGAGCACGTGGGTATGTCCAGCCTACGTTGTAGAATCGGCGGTAGAACGCTGTATAGGTCTACTAGAAAATATAACATCTAGACACAATATATATGTACTTGTCATCTCCGTACGAAGGTATATAATCTCAACTCAATCACAAGACATCTAAAGAAGATAAGCACGAATATCATAAAGATATGATGGAAATATATGAACTGAAATAGATGCTCAGTCACAACACAGTTTAGAGTTAAAGACATAACACAAGATCCCAAAATATAACATATAACATAAATCTCAAAACTAGCTGGAACGCAGTCCAGTCAAACCTATCTAACAGTCTAAGCAGGAGGTAAATCCTCTACTGGCACCAAGGATAACATCTGGTCAAAGTCTCCATCTTGACCATACCCGTAATAGGTAGACCAGTCGGCCTCTAAATCCTCTGTAAACATCAACGATAATCCTGTCAGGATAATGAACAAGCACAAATACCAACAACAGTTTCATAGTATTGACAAATGCTATAAGAGACAATCATAATGGAATACAAGATGATATATCAAGAGTGTAAGTAAAACATGATATATAAACTGGAAATTATGTCAGGGTGTAACGTACATAAAAGTACAACTGAACAGGAATAACTGATATACAATGTAAATATAAACAGTGCCTTGTGTATTATGGCATTATGTGATCGGCTTGGGTCAGGATCAGGCTGTTCCATTTGGCCCGTCTATCACAAAAAATGCACAAGAAGGGTCAAGTCGGTCAACATGGAAAGCTATGAGGCAGACAGTATCAGGTCAGGCTACACCCTACGTGTGGTGAGGGTGGAGCTATGTTACAGACAGTAGTAAGAGAAATACAGGCAGGTGGGTATTGATCACATAATCTATAATAACTCCCCATCTCCGAATAGTATATAGATCCGGACATAAGACGTCATGACACGGGATTCTCCAAGAGGGTAGCTAATCTCCCTCAGGAATCGGTGTCAATACAAGTACAAAAAATAAGATCGAACAATGTATCAGTATACCACGGTAACCCAGGAATGATATCTCATGACAGGCAACCAATATATACTAGTTTGTGTACCATCGTGTCGAGAATCAAGTAAAATACTATAACTGAATCGGATACAGAAAATATAAAGACAAAGAACTACTATCAGAGAATGTACTCGCCTGCGGTCCTGAGCTGTCAAGTGGGATCGATGTTCAGAGTGATGTCACAGACCTAAAGATGAGATATACATGAGTTAATTAGGGTTTAACAGTGTTTGGCATGATTTCTTAATGTATAATATGCAATCTAGGTCAAACTCGGTCAGACTAAGTCAAATTCAGTCAAACTAGGTCACACTAAGTCAAACTAGGTCACAAGAAGTCAAACCAAGTCAAACAAGGTTAAACTAGGTCAAACTGGATCAAAGATTGACTTAAAGTTAACTTTTGGTCAACTGGTTAACTCTGATCAACTCCTAGTCCAATCTAGGTCAAACTAGTCTAATGGTTGTCTCACAGTTGACTTTTGGTCAACTGGTCAACTCTGGTCAAGTTCTAGTCAGTTTTAGGCCAAGTGTTGACTTGTAGTTGACTTTTGATCAAAATAGTCAAACTTGGTCAACCGAGGTCAAAACTAGTTTAAGTATCCTATTCCTAACATTTACCTACCAAGATACCATATACCTTGGTCATATTGGTATTCCGGTACCAATACCTTGGTCGGGACCCAATACCTTAACTTGGATAAATTACCTTAGCCTCTAACCAATACCTTACCATACCTTACCCTATGCAACTCCAATACCTTGCTAAGGTATTCCAACACCTTAGCCTTGTATCCTAATATCTTACCTTGAAATAAGGTAAACCACTTTACCTTAAGGTAAACCCAACTTTACCTTGAAATAAGGTAAACACATTACCTTGAAGGTAAAGGGTAAATCCAAGGTATTCTAAGATACCATCAATAGTATCCTATGATACCTATATCTAGTATCCTAACTCATAACCATCTAACACACTAACTCTAATATCTAACATATCTAACACAAACTAACATGTCTATACATTAGCTTACCTCTAAGTCTAACCAACTAACATGTCTAAGACACTATCTTAGAAATAACTTAGGATACTAACATATCCTATCTAACTCTCTAACATAGACTAGCTTTCTAACATGGATACTAACTATCTACTAGACACTCACTAACAAACTAACATACTAACTTATCTAACCAAACTTACTACTATCTAACATATTATAGCACTCACCCACACATGGACACACAAACAAAGACAAATGGCTAAGCTGCTGCTTATGGCAGCAACTTTTCTGCTCTTGCTGTTGCTTATGGCAGCAGCTTTTCTTGCTCCTGCGGCTGCTTATTGCAGCAGTTTTTCCTGCTCCTGCTGCTGCTTATGGCAGCAACTTTTCCTGCTCCTCTCTTCTCCTCTAAACACACACACACACACACATATATACAACTCCCCCCACCTCTCTAACATAACACACATATACAAAACCATTCTACAACACACACACTAACACCAATATATATATAATATATATATATATATATATATATATATATATATATATATATATATATATATATATATATATATATATATATATATATATATATATATATATATATATATATAAAACAGTCCACAACATATATCATGCATCAAAAATGACATGTAAAGGCTAAATTATGACATGTTGGCTAAACCACTTAGATTTAACCATGGGTATCCAAATGAAACTCATTCTAACCATCCTAACTAATATCAATCCATCCTCTAACATGTCTAAAATTGATATTAAAACACAAGTAAACCTAATGGGCATTAAACCAAACACATAGGGTGCCGCCTCTTGGAAACTCTCCATGGGGACCCCAAAACTACCCTAATTTTCTAGAGAGGACTCATGAGAGCCTCTAAACCAAAATTAATGGTGGTTCATGCATGGGGGTGGTCCTAATGAATGCAAATCTATCTAAAATGCAAGAGAAATTAAAGTAGAGGGATGGTTATACCTATTGGGAGTTTGATCCCAATGATACTCTCAAATGGACACGGTTTCGATATGGAAGATCCTCAAAATTGGACACCCTTCCTTGCTCCTTACTCCAAAACCTTGCTAGCACCTTCTCCTTGGTTGAATGGGAAGAAATAATGGAAGATTGGTGGAAGAATAGAAGGATTTGGAGATCAAAATCAAGAGGGAAGCTCTCAAGTTTGTGGAAGAACAAATTTAGAGAAAAAAGAGGCAAATGTGAAATGAAAGGGAGGGACACCTATTGCTATATGTGGCCAGCCATGCCTTGCCCTAATGGGCCTATTTGAAAAGTCCAAAATGCCCCTCCTTAGTCTCCTTTGGGTCGACTTAAGTCATGCCAAGGTTTGGGGTTAAAAAGGTCAAGTTTAAGTCTCTAATTTAACCATTCTAATCAAGTGGGATTAGTCTACTTATACTAACTTAATTAATGGGGTTTGTGGGCCATGGCTAACTAATTTTGGAGTCCCGACTAGAGTCTAAGCTACCCAGGTCACTGACACAAGTCGGAACGAGGCAAAACTCAAATCCGACTAAACAAATCCCATAAAATCAATATTAAAATATAAAAATTCCCAAAATATTGGAATATAGAAAAATGATAAATTTACCCTCAATTTTGAAAATTGGGTGTAACGAATCTACCCCCCTTAAAATAATTTCGTCCTCGAAATTTAAGTTGGTTGTACTCTTATCTAGGTCAAACCCCCAACAGTCAAGGTCAAAACTTCTATCTAGCAACACACAAGATCATGGTTCTACTAGTCGTGATTTTATAGTCTCAACAGGGTTACTACACTATCTAGCACAACAAAAACATAATCCAAAATATACTATTGGAACACACAACAATCATGAAAATGACGAAAGAAGAACAGAAAGACAGGCCTGCTAACCCATCACCTGTAGAATCGGCTTCCTCGGCCGTCAACAAAAAAAAGTCCTGCCCGATTGGGTACATCCCTCTGCCGGCGTGGGACATGACGATGTTCCATAGGTAGCCTAACTCCATCTCTCTGCCCTTGGTATGGACACTGGCCAGGATGATGAAGGGTTAAGAGATAATTCTTAACTAGATGCTCCGTTGATCCACAGCGCAAGCACACTCTCAGCCTCTTTCTGCTCACCTCTACAGTATGGCCTGACCTCCGACAGTTGGTACAAGTGGGAGCTGGCTAAAACTTCCTCGAAGGCTGCTGCTGATCTTGTT
Source organism: Iris pallida (assembly GCA_029216955.1). Taxonomy (NCBI): domain Eukaryota; kingdom Viridiplantae; phylum Streptophyta; class Magnoliopsida; order Asparagales; family Iridaceae; genus Iris; species Iris pallida. The sequence continues at coordinate 14,300,527 of JANAVB010009598.1, forward strand.
GTACTGGAGCTCGTATCGTCGCATAAAACTGCTGAACCTGGGCCCTAGCTACGGCCTGGAACTGCTATTGTGGCGACTGAAAAGGTTGATGCAAAAACTGGGGCTCAATGAATAGGACACAAGTGTCATGGGTAGTAGGCTTAATGTGGGCCGTGTCCATATTTTGGGTTGACATGTTTGGGTCGAAAGGGTATCCCCAATTCAAGTTGGAAATAAATGTGACTCCATGGGATGAATTAAGATTGGATCTTGTGTCAGAAAAGTTGTGCGATACAAATGAAGCACAAGATGGTGTGTCTGAGTGGGACACGAAGGTCATGGGTGTAGGGTGTCTCGACTAAATCATGCACGAGAAGTTGGTTTTGAGAAAATGACTAGTCTTGTGCTCCTAAATTAAAAGTCACGACAACGTGCATATGATGATCAAAGATAAAAGTGGGAATTTATTAATAATTATTCAATAATCAAATGGCCTAAATTGACCCAAAGTTGTGCGATGCAAGAAGAGTATAAGGGAACAAATTTGAGTGGGACATAATATATCAAAATGAAGATAATCTTGTCTACTACAAACTCATGAAGAAAATTTCCAGAGATTGACATCTCTAACATTCCAGAAATCAAAGTCACGGAAGAACACTCGCCTATCTAGAATACTCTCTCCAGGGTGTCTACCCAAGTCTAGTCACTGTCTACACAAGGCACTAACTCCTCTATATGATACTAGGATGGTACCCCTATACTAGGTTGTTCATGCCTCTCCTCTAACCAGTCACTAAACTGTGTTTGTGCCTAAAATTCTATAATATTTGAGATACTTCGTCTCTAGCTACTAAGGTACTCCTCCTATTCTGGTTCCTGGTACAACTCCTACCTTGACACCTATTGATCACTCTAGGGTTCTCATCTATATCTAATTATCAACAATCATATATAATTACTTCCTAACAATACTCTAATCTATTAGCACCATTAATCAAGAACACAGACCAACTGTAAATCACCAAGCCATCATATTACGAAGAACCTATAATGAAATGAGGCTCTACAAGGATCTAGACTAAAGAACTGAAAGTATCCTTACTCCTAAGCTAATTGAGGATGGAACAGAATCTATAATAACAGAAATGAAATGATAGAGATGATATGTTAGGACCTTTCTCATGATACAATCTGATATTCATACCCGTCTGTCCAAAATCATGATACATAGAATCCTCGCCACGCTAGTAAGCAAGGCTGCGATAAACGGTAGATTCCATAACTGGGGTATGCACCTCTATAATCATGTCGTCTGGAATCCTCGCTATGCCGACTAGTATAGCTGCGAGAAATTCCAAATCTCATAATCAAGATATATACATCCGAAGTCAAGTCTCTACGTTTTTGCCACGCCGGCTAATATAGCTGCGACAAACTTCAGGTTACATGACAAAGTAGACGTTTTACCTTTCCTGTTATATTCGTCAACATATGTTATCAGAAGATACCGTAACTCAGGCCATAACATTCATCTCGATATAAAATCAAAATCAACAACGAAACATCAAAATCAAATTCAAAATCATGAAGCAAGGGCGAACAGAAACAAGAGCAAGGGAATTCAAATAGAAGTTCAAACAAGATTCTCAAGGGTCGTCACAGGAATCTCTCATGATGTTCTAACTGTGATTGAGTAACTCTTATCATAACCTAGAACCTATATCCTAACTTTATGGTCGTAATTAGTACTCTAAGTCGAGTACCATTACAAAATTGCACTAGTTGCGACTCTAACCTGCATGGGTCACCACAAAAATGTGTCACGACCCGTACCCTGATTAGAGGTATGAGCACGTGGGTACGTCCAGCCTACGCCACAGAATTGGCGGTAGAACGCTGTATAGGTCTACTATAAAGTATAACATCTAGACACAATATATATGTACCTGTCATCTTCGCACGAAGGTATATAATCTCAACTCAATCACAAGACATCTAAGTCAGATAAGCACAAATATCATAGAGATATGATGGAAATATATGAATTGAAATAGATGCGAAGTCACAACACAGTTTAAAGTTAAAGACATAAGACAAGTTCCCAAAATATAACATATAACATAAGTCTCAAAACTAGCTGGAATGCAGTCCAGTCAAACCTATCTAATAGTCTAAGTAGGAGGTAAATCCTCTGCTGGCACCAAGGGTAACATCTGGTCAAAGTCTCCATCTTGACCATACCTGTAATAGGTAGACCATTCGGCCTCTAAATCCTCTGTAAACATCAACGACAATCCTATCAGGATAATGAACGAGCACAAACACCAACAACAGTTCCATAGTTTTAACAAATGCTATAAGAGACAATCATAATGGAATACAAGATGATATATCAAGACTGTAAGTAAAACATGATATATAAACTGAAAATCATGTCAAGGTGTAACGTATATAAAGTAGAACTGAACATGAATAACTGATATACAATGTAAATATAAACAGTACCTTGAGTATTATAGCGTTATGTGATCGGCTTGGGTCAGGATCAGGCTGTTCTATTTGTCCTGGCTATCACAAGAAATGCACAAGAAGGGTCAAACCGACCAACATGGAAAGTTATGAGGCAGGTAGTATCAGGTCAGGCTACACCCTACGTGTGGTAAGGGTGGAGCTATGATGCATGCGGTAGTAACAGAAATACAGGCAGGTGGATATTGATCACATAACCTATAATAACTCTCCATCCTCGAATAGTATATGGATCCGGACATAAGACATCATGACACGTTATTCTCCAAGAGGGTAGCTAATCCCCCTCAGGAATCGGTGTCAATATAATTATAAGAAACAAGATCGAACAATGTAACAGTATACCACGGTAACCCAGGAATGACATCTTATGACAGGCAACCAATATATACTAGTCCGTGTACCATCGTGTCGAGAATCAAGTAAAACACTATAACTAAATCGGATACAAAAAATATCAAGAGAAAGAACGACTATCAGAGAATGTACTCGCCTGCGGTCCTGAGCTGTCAAGTGGGATCGATGCTCAAAGTGATGTCACAGACCTAAAGATGAGATATACATGAGCTAATTAGGGTTTAACAGTGTTTAGCATGATTTCTTAATGTAATGCAATCTAGGCCAAACTTGGTCAAACTAAGTCAAACTAAGTCAAACTAAGTCAAATTAAGTCAAACTAGGTCACACTAAGTCAAACTAGGTCACAGGAAGTCAAACCAAGTCAAACTAGGTTAAACTGGATCAAAGGTTGACTTACAGAGGACTTTTGGTCAACTGGTCAACTCTGGTCAACTCCTAGTCTAATCTAGGTCAAACTAGTCTAATGGTTGACTCACAGTTGACTTTTGGTCAACTGGTCAACTCTGGTCAAGTTTTAGTCAGTTTTAGGCAAAGTGTTGATTTGTAGTTGACTTTTGGTCAAAACAGTCAACTGAGATCAAAACTAGTTTAAGTATCCTATTCCTAACATTTACCTACCAAGATACCATATACCTTGGTCATATTAGTATCCCGGTACCAATACCTTGGTCGGGACCAAATACCTTTACTTGGGTAAATTACCTTAGCCTCTAACCAATACCTTACCATACCTTACCCTATGCAACTCCAATACCTTGCTAAGGTATTCCAACACCTTAGCCTTGTATCCTAATATCTTACCTTGAAATAAGGTAAACCACTTTACCTTAAGGTAGACCCAACTTTACCTTGAAATAAGGTAAACACATTACCTTGAAGGTAAAAGGTAAATCCAAGGTATTCTAAGATACCATTAATAGTATCCTATGATACCTATATCTAGTATCCTAACTCATAACCATCTAACACACTAACTCTAATATCTAACATATCTAACACAAACTAACATGTCTATACATTAGCTTACCTCTAAGTCTAACCAACTAACATGTCTAAGACACTATCTTAGAAATAACTTAGGATACCAACATATCCTATCTAACTCTCTAACATAGACTAGCTTTCTAACATGGATACTAACTATCTACTAGACACTCACTAACAAACTAACATACTAACTTATCTAACCAAACTTACCTATCTAACATATTATAGCACTCACCTACACATGGACACACAAGCAAAGGCAAATGGCTAAGCTGCTGCTTATGGCAGCAGCTTATCTGCTCCTGATGCTGCTTATGGCAACAACTTTTCTTGCTCCTGCTGCTGCTTATGGCAGTAGTTTTTCCTGCAACTGTTGCTGCTTATTGCAGCAGTTTTTCCTGCTCCTGCTGCTGCTTATGGCAGCAGCTTTTCTTACTCCTCTCTTCTCCTCTAAACACTCACACATATATACAACTCCGCCCCTTTCTAACATAACACACATTGTAACGCCCCACAAGCCAAAATACTGGAGAGCGGGGGCATACATAGCCAGCTACGTATATTGAAATGGAATCCACCTCGTTATACGGTCACGGCTGTCTAGATACATAAGGGTTTAACTACGAGCCATCAGTCTCTTATGGTCATAAACAAGCCCATTGTCTCAATCTCGTACAAGAAATAGCAGTTACGAGATGTTAGAGCATCAAATATACAATAGTAAGGCGTCCCATACATTACATATTTGGATGATCATGAAGCTAGTAGTACAAAATGTGAAGACTAGCAAGAGTTTTAGTCATACATGATCAATCCTAGGATTCGTCAATCATGTTACAGGCCGTAGGCAGATAGTAAGTGCAGTACAATACGAGCTAACACGTGCTCGCCGGCTAAACGTCTCAAAAGAATATTTTTACAATAAAGTGGAAGAACAAAAGAAAAACCCACTCGTTGCCTTGGTTACGCCTGGTGGTCACCATTTGGCTGGAAGGTAGGTAGATCCTCTGGAGCTACTCCGGTATCTGGCCATACAAAATCAGCTGGGTCAGACCCCAGAAAGAGCAAGTGCCACAAAGGAGGCTTCACTTAATAACTAAAACAGCAATTAGCATAAAACATAATAACATATTAAAACTGGAGATATGAAAAAATAATGAGGATATACGATGTGATAACCATGGGACTATTCAGATAGCCAGGTTACAACCCCTAAACCAAACAAGGACCGGGGTTGTAACCCTTCATCTGAACGAAACTTAGTTTTCCACCATTTATCGATAAAATGAAGCACATGCAATCAGGTCATGTTATAATCTTGTACAAGATCAGGACAAGACTAGACTGGGTTGGACTCCATCCAATCAATCACGGCCAAGCAATAAATAAGGCTTGATACTTTAACTAACTAGGGTTATCACAGGCCTAATTACTAGCAAGATGCAATGAGATTGTTCCAACAACCACAAGCCCTGCAGACCATCCAGGTTATCCAGGTCGAATATCCGTTCATGAAGGGTGCAACACATGACAGTATGCTGGAAATGTGCCCTACTCGTCGGCAGGCTACAAGTCCACTTGCGCGCCCAGATAACGGGACTGCCTGTAGCTGGGAAATCTCTTCATGACTACCGGATTATTCTAGTTGTTAGCCTTAGTCAATTTTAGTAGGTACCCCTGACCGTGGTATTCAGGGGTCCCCGTCCTAGACATGATGCAAGACAATACTGGTTTATTTGCACAAACACAATCACCCACGGTGTCCAGGCCATTCATTCTTATCATGTCATGCTAGCTGTCGCAACAGCATATCGAGGTATATCATGTCAGGTTTACTTATCAAGAGTGCGCCACGACGGACCACTATCATGTCATGTTACTTGTCAAGAGTGCACCACTACGGGTCACTATCGTGTTCATGGAACATGTGCAGAATTTATATGGTACAAGCATTCTTTCAAGGGACCCAAGTTACACAGAGGGTCATGAGACAAAGCATAAATGTAACAACCCAACATAATAAAAGGGGTGCAAGGGTTATGAAAAGAGCCATACGGCTAAGGGAAAAAAAAACAAGGTCATGCGGCTCGGGAGAGCGGGCTCATGCGGCCAGGGAAAGGCTAATACGGCCAGGGGGGAACAAGGGCATGCGGCTCGGGAGGGGACAAGGGCATGCGGCTCGGCTTATGCGGCACGGGCCAACCAGAGCCATGCGGCTCGGCCAAGCAGTGCCATGCGGCTAAGGAGAAATGGGCTCATACGGCCAAAAGGGGGCGGGGGAAGGGGGGAGGGGGGGAGAAGGGCTCATGCGACCGAAGTCAACCAAGCCATGCGGCTGAGGAGAGATAGTCTCATGCGGCCAGAGGGATTGGGTTCATGCAGCCAGGGAGATTGGGTTCATGCGGCCAGGGAGACTGGTTGATGCGGCCAGGGAGAATAATTTCATGCGGTCGGAAGGGGACGGGCTCATGCGGCTAAGTAAAGCACGCCATGCGGCTCGGGAAAAGGGTTCATGCGGCCAGGGGAAACAAAGCCATGCGGCTAAGGAAAATAGGTTCATGCGGCTAAAGTCGACCAGAGCCATACGGTTGAAGTCAACTCAAGCCATGCGGCTAGGGCCATGCGGCAAGGCTGCATGAAGACTGGACTGTCTATGCGGTCGCAGGGGACTTGCCGCATAAAAAAGTCATGCAGTCAAGCACCGTTCTTCTTCTCTAACTGTTCCGAGAAGAAGAACCATGGAAGCCATGGCTTCCAAGCTCCAATAATCCTTTATCTAAGGTCAGAATCCAGACTTCCATAGGTCAAAATGGGGCAGAAAGATATTCTCTACAACATAGAACCATCAAAACTTGAGAATAACAAGGTTTAATAGATCAAAATCCAAGAAATCCAAAAATACAACAAGCTTAGATCTACATAAAATGAGCCATATAAATTAAAAATGCTAAGTACTAAAGTGTCTTAGAATCTCGTGAGGAAGCAAATGGAACAACAAAAATTGAGTTTCTCCATGAAGTAAGTTGCACTTGTCTAAGCCTCTCCTGGTAGGTGGAGAGAGTAATGGTGAGGAAGAAGAAGAGTTATGAGGATTAATGGAAGAGAGAGAGAGAGTGGTTAGGTAGCTTATAAAGGAAGGGAGTGGGTGGGGTTGGTCCACATGCAAAAATTGAACCAAGCAAACCGAACCAAGCAAATGAAATGCCAAAATAAATCATGCAAGGAGACATACAATACGAGTCAAAATACGTACACGTATACCAAATACGTAATACGAACTACGGGCGTTACAACTCTACCCACCTTAAAAGAATTTTGTCCTCGGAATTTAATTAAGAGACTAGAGAGGCAAGAACAAGCTATACTAATCACAGACAAGCTATACTAAATATTCTACCATACAACCATTCATTCAAGCAAGGAATTGAGAGCATAAGGCATAAGAAAGACATTATACCTTGCGAGTCAAACAGGTCGGGATATCGCGATCGGTTATCATCCTCACGCTCCCATGTTGACTCACCCAAAGAGTGATGACCCCAAGCAACACGGACTAACTTGATAGTCTTGTTCTTGAGTATCTTCTCTCTTCGGTCTAATATAGACACGGGCCTCTCCTCATACGAAAGGTTGGTACCAACAACTAATTCCGTATGATCCAGGATGTGGCTCGGGTTCGGGATATACCGTCGTAGTTGGGATACATGGAAGACATCATGCACCTCACGTAACGACGGCGGAAAGAGCAAGACGATAGGACACATCTCCTACTCGCTCTAGAATATCAAACGGCCCTATATACCTAGGACTGAGCTTTTCCCGTACGTCGAAACGAATGACGCCACAGGTAGGCGAGATCCTATGGAATATATGGTCGCCGACAGAAAATTCAAGGGGACGCCGATGAGAATCGTCCCAATGATGCTGGCGATCTTGTGCAACTCGAAGATGATCTCTGACTCTTCTGACCACCTCAACTGTCTGAGTAATCACTTCCGAACCAAGCATCTACCTCTCTCCAACATCGTCCCATGTTAGCGAGGATCTGCACTTCCTACCCTATAGTGCCTCGAACGGTGCCATCTGGATACTGGCTTGAAAAATGTTATTGTACTAGAACTCCACCAGGTACAGGTGATCCTCCTACGAACCATCGAAGTCGAGTGTACAAGATCTCAACATATCTTCCAAGGTTCGTCTGGTATGCTTTGACTGACCATCTGTCTGCGGATGATAAGCTGAGCTGAACTGGAGGTGAGTTCCCAAACTCTCTTGCAGACTACGCCAAAAGTGTGACGTAAATCTTGAATCTCTGTCCGAGGTGATACTGACTGGTACACCATGAAATCTGACAATTTGCCTGAGGTATATCTCTGCTAGCTGAGCCGTTGACTGACCAACTCTGAACGAAAGAAAGTGTGCCACCTTCGTGAGCCTGTCTATAATAACCCAAATAGCATCTCTGCCGGCCGGGGACCTAGGTAATCCAGTCATGAAAACCATGGTTATATGCTCCCACTTCCATTCTGGAATTGGCAAGGGTTGAAGAAGTCCAGCTGGCCTCTGATGTTCAGCCTTAACTTATTGGCAAACCAAATACCAAGAGACAAATCGGGCTATCTCCCTCTTCATGCTATTCTACCAAAAGTGCTGACGGATATCACGGTACATCTTTGTGCCACCGGGATGAATGGAATACTGAGAACTGTGAGCTTCTGCCATGACTTTCTGTCTGATATCACCTCTAGGTACACATAGACGCCTCCTATGTCGATGTGTACCATCTTCATGGATACATAACTCTGGTCTTCGTCCTGCTACACATTCTGCCCTAAGCCGATGAAGCTTAGAATCTGTTGACTGCGCCATCCAGATCCTCTCGACTATAGTGGACTGAACTTGTAGGCTGGCCATCAATGCCACATTGGTAGGAAGGACAACTTCTATACCCATCTTCTGAAGATCTGCTAATAACTCTGGCTGCGCTGTGAGGAAATAAACTCCAGCTCTCCTGCTCAATGCATCTGCAACAATGTTGGCCTTCCCAGGATAAAACTACATGTTGACATCATAATCCACAAGTAGCTCTAGCCACCTTCTCTGACACATGTTAAGATCCTTCTGAGTAAACTCATACTTCAGGCTCTTGTGGTCGGTAAAAATCTCCACCCGATCTCCATACAAATAATGTCTCCAAAGCTGAAGTGCAAATACTACTGCTGCCAACTCCAAGTCATGGTTGGATAATTTCTTTCATGATCACGAAGTTGACGTGACACATAAGCTATTACCTTCACATGCTGCTTCAAAACACATCCTAAACCTCTGCCTGAAGCATCACAATATACTGAGAATCCTCCGGTCCCATCTGGGAGCATGAGAAGGGGTGCCGTCATCAAGCCTCGCTTCAACTTCTCAAAAGAATCCTAACATTCTGCTGTCCAAGCGAACTGCAGATCCATGCGGGTCAACTGGGTCAATGGCGCTGAAATTCGAGCAAAGTCTGAAACAAATCGCCGGTAGTAGCCGACCAAGCCAAGAAAACTGCAAACTTCTACAACTGTATTAGGTACTGGCTATGTCTCAATAGCCACGATCTTCTGGGGATCCACTTCTACTCCTCTGGTGATGATATGACCCAAGTATGAAATGCGATCGAGCCAGAACTTGTATTTACTGAACTTCGCGTACAACTGGTACTCTTTGAGAATCTGGAGGACCACTTTGAGATACTGCTGATGCTTCGCTTCACTCTTGATATAGACCAAGATGTCGTCTATGAACACAATCATGAACTGATCCAAATAAGGCATGAAGATACGGTTCATGAGGTCCATGAATACAGCTGGCGCATTGGTTGCTTCAAATGGCATAACAAGGAACTCCCAATGCCCATATCTAGATCTGAAAGCTGTCTTCAGGATGTCCTACTCTCTGACTCTGATCTGATGGTATCCTGACCGCAAGTCGATCTTCGAGAATACTGCTGCCCCCTTGAGTTGATCAAACAAGTCATCTATTCTCGGAAGAGGGTATCTGTTCTTGATTATCACTGAGTTCAAGGTACGATAATCTACACATAATCTGGACGTACCATCCTTCTTTTCACAAGAAGCATCGGGGCTTCCCAAGGCGATCCACTTACACGGATGAATCCCTTGGTCCTGAGTTCTTCAATCATATTGTACAATATCTCTAACTCTGACGGTGCCATCCTGTAGACTCTCTCCGACACTGGGGCTGTCCCTGGGATCAAGTCGATAGTAAACTCGATCTCTTGCTCTGGCGACATTCTTGGAAGCTCCTCTGGAAAAATATCTAGAAACTCCTCGACTATCTGGGGTAACTGTATTGCTGCTACTGTCATCCGCAATACTGGAGGAGAAGGTTCAACTTCGCCCCAGGAAAAGGAAAACTCTGGCTCACCTGGAATGCTAAAAACAGCCCTGCCAACATGGCAGTCTATCCTAGCATACTGGTTCCTTAACCAATCCATCCCTAAGACCACATCATAATCGGCCATTGGAAACTCTATCAATCTAGCGGGGAACTCTCTATCGCTAACTATGATCGACAGGAGGAAAACACTCTATCTACTCCCACAAGACCGTTACCAGTAAGTATATTGAGCCTTACTGATAATGACTCGGGCTCCAGTCCTATCCGTGTCGCGAATCGTGCAGACATAAATGAATGCGATGCACCAGAATCAAATAACGCTGATGCTAGGAAGGAGTTGACGAGAATAGTACCTGCCACTACCTCACCTGGTGCCAATCCTTCTTCTACGGTCATCGCCATTGCCTGACCATGTCCTCTGGGTACGGGTCCCCTCTGCTGAAAACCTCTCTGTCTGCTCTGAATCAGGGCTTGGGCTTGTGCATACTGCTGGGGGTATTGCTGTTGGAAGGCTTGTGCCTGCATCGGCAATGGCCTCTGAGGCTGATACTGTTGTTGCTGGACTGGTGTTGGTCCTCTCACCGAAGGACTAGTAAAGTTGGACGTTGATGAACTACCCCTATTCGGGCAGGATCTTATCTTGTGATCGGCTGTCCCACAAGCCAAACACAATCCCTGGCCCTGCGACATTCTGCCACCACATGTCCTGGCTTCCTGCAATGTGAACATCCCACTGCGGAAGAGTGCTTCTGCTTCTGCTGCTGAGGGTTCGTCGGGGTTGAATGCTGAACCGACGTCACTGAGCCCGCCCACCTCGGGGTTCCAATTGTCAAAGCCCTAGCTGCCGGGGCTGGTGTTGAAGACTGGTTCATATGGCCATGGGATCTCTTCTGACCTCCGGTCCTGTCCACGATCCTCTGGGTGGTATACTCGTGCCTCCTTGCTGCTCTCAATACTGTATCGAAAGTTTGATGCTCAAACTGCTCTACTGCCAATAAAATCTCTAGATGGAGCCCCTGCTGGAACCGCTGGGCTCTGTCGAACTCGGTCGCTACCAAGGTAGGAGCAAACCGACTAAGTCTCAAAAACTCGGCCGCATATCCGTCGACCGTCCTGCCCATCTGCTTCAAATTGGTGAACCTTGTCTGTATATCGTACCGAGCTACAACATCGAAGTACTTGGTCTGGAATCTCTCACGAAATACTGTCCATACAATTGGTGCCACTAATCCAACGACCTGTGCCGCCCACCAGCTGCGGGCAAGATCCAATAACTGTAGGCGTACTACCAGCACCTTCTCGTTCTCGGGCGTCTTTGCCGCTTCTAGAATCACTTCTATTTCCTGCAGCCAAGCGTCTGCAGCAATCGCATCCTCACTACCATCGAAGAAGGGAGGGTTCAAACGCTTGAAGCTGTTGGCTGTCTGGTTCCCTTGATGACCGCCTCTGTTCAGAGCATCTTGTACTGCCTGGTGTAGGACGTCGTCTCGACGATCTTGAGATGCTAACAATGTCCTGTTGAGACCCACCAAGGTGCCATCATCAGGCTCTGCAGGCTGGACTGGCTGAACTGGTGGCTCTTGACCCCCTGTAGGCATGACTCTGGAGGCTACTCCTGAATGCTGGGCTTGATCTCCAGGTTGTTGCTGGCCCACGGGAGGTGCTCCGTCTTGCCGATCGATAGGACCAGGAACAATGTCGTTGAAGAAGACGACAAAGGGAACAATAATGAAGGACCAGGACAGATCAAAGATACAAGCATGTGATCAGGTCAAGAATTCAGGGATTCAGAGGATACGAGCAGAGATCAAGGGCGAGTGCTGATTGAGGCATGTATTCGGTAAACTCTCACATATCTTGATTCACAAGACCTGCATGGGCCACCACTTAAACCATGTAACGTCCCACAAGCCAGAATATTGGAGAGCAGGGGCATACATAGCCAGCTACATATATTAAAATGGAATACACCTCGTTATACGGTCACGGCTGTCTAGATACATGAGGGTTTAACTACAAGTCATCAGTCTCTTATAGTCATGAACAAGCCTATTGTCTCAATCTCGTACAAGAAATAGCAGTTACAAGATGTTAGAGCATCAAATATACAATAGTAAGGCGTCCCATACATTACATATTTGGATGATCATGAAGCTAGTAGTACAAAATGTGAAGACTAGCAAGAGTTTTAGTCATATATGATCAACCCTAGGATTCGTTAATCATGTTACAGCCCGTAGGCAGACAGTAAGTAAAGTGCAATTCGAGCTAACACGTGCTCGCCGGCTAAACGCCTCAAAAGAATATTTTTAAAATAAAGTGGAAGAACAAAAGGAAAACCTACTCGTTGCCTTAGTTACGCCTGGTGGTCACCATTTGGTTGGAAGATAGGTAGATCCTCTGGAGCTACTCCGGTATCTGGCCATACAAAACCAGCTGGGTCAGACCCCAGGAAGAATAAGTGCCAAAGGAGGCTTCACTTAAGAACTAAAACCAGCAATTAGCATAAAACATAATAACATATTAAAACTGGAGCTATGGAAAAATAATGAGTATATACGATGTGATAACCATGGGACTATTCAGATAGCCAGGTTACAACCCCTAAACCAAATAAGGACCGGGGTTGTAACCCTTCATCTGAACGAAACTTGGTTTTCTACCATTTATCGATAAAATGAAGCACATGCAATCAGGTCATGTTACAATCTTGTACAGGATCATGACAAGACTAGACTGGGTTGGACTCCATCCAATCAATCACGGCTAAGCAATAAATACGGCTTGATACTTTAACTAACTAGGGTTATCACAGGCTTAATTACTAGCAAGATGTAATGAGATTGTTCCAACAACCACAAGCCCTGCAGACCATCCAGGTTATTCAGGTCGAATATCCGTTCATGAAGGGTGCAACACATGACATTGTGCTGGAAATGTGCCCTACTCGTCGGCAGGCTACAAGTCCACTTGCGCGCCCAGATAACGGGATTGCTTGTAGCTGGGAAATCTCTTTATGACTACTGGATTATTCTAGTTTTTAGCCTTAGTCAATTTCAGTAGGTACCCTTGACCGTGGTATTCAGGGGTCCCCATCCTAGACATGATGCAAGACAATACTGGTTTATTTGTACAAACACAATCACCCACGGTGTCCAGGCCATTCATTCTTGTCATGTCATGCTAGCTGTCGCAACAGCATATCGAGGTATATCATGTCAGGTTTACTTATCAAGAGTGCGCCACGACGGGCCACTATCATGTCATATTACATGTCAAGAGTGCACCACTACGGGTCACTATCGTGTTCATGGAACATGTACAGAATTTACATGGTACAAGCATTCTATTAAGGGACCCAAGTTATACAGAGGGTCATGAGACAAAGCATAAATGTAACAACCCAACATAATAAAAGGGGTGCAAGGGTTATGAAAAGAGCCATACGGCTAAGGAAAAAAAATAAGGTCATACGGCTCGGGAGAGCGGGCTCATGCGGCCAGGGAAAGGCTAATACGGCCAGGGAGAAACAAGGGCATGCGGCTCGGGAGAGGACAAGGGCATGCGGCTCGGCTTATGCGGTACGGGCCAACCAGAGCCATGCGGCTCGGCCAAGCAGTGCCATGCGGTTAAGGAGAAATAGGCTCATGCGGCCAAAAAGGAGGGAGGGAGAAGGGCTCATTCGGCCGAAGTCAACCAAGCCATGCGGCTGAGGAGAGATGGTCTCATGCGGCCAGAGGGATTGGGTTCATGCGGCCAAGGAGATTGGGTTCATGTGGCCAGGGAGATTGGGTTCATGCGGCCAGGGAGAATGATTTCATGCGGTCGGGAGGGGACGGGCTCATGCGGCTAAGTGAAGCAGGCCATGCGGCTCGGGAAAAGGGTTCATGCGGCCAGGGGGAAACAAAGCCATACGGCTAAGGAAAATAGGTTCATGCGGCTAAAGTCGACCAGAGCCATACGGGTGAAGTCAACTCAAGCCATGCGGTTAGGGCCATGTGGCAAGGCTGCATGAAGACTGGAGTGTCTATGCGGCCGCAGGGGACTTGCCGCATGAAAAAGCTATGCAGTCAAGCACTATCCTTCTTCTCCAACTGTTCCGAGAAGAAGAACCATGGAATCCATGGCTTCCAAGCTCCAATAATCCTTCATCTAAGGTCAGAATCCGGACTTCCATTAGTCAAAATAGGACAGAAAGAAATTTTCTACATGGAACCATCAAAACTTGAGAATAACAAGGTTTAATAGATCAAAACCCAAGAAATCCAAAAATACAACAAGCTTAGATCTACATGAAATGAGCCATGGAAATTAAAAATGCTAAGTACTAAAGTGTCTTAGAATCTCGTGAGGAAGCAAATGGAACAACAAAAATTGAGTTCCTCCATGAAGCAAGTTGCACTTGCCTAAGCCTCTCCTAGTAGGTGAAGAGAGTAATGGTGAGGAAGAAGAAGAGTTATGAGGATTAATGGAAGAGAGAGAATGGTTAGGTGGCTTATAAAGGAAGAGAGTGGGTGGGGTTGGTCCACATGCAAAAACCGAACCAAGCCGAACCAAGCCGAACCAAACAAACTGAACCAAGCAAAGGAAATGCCAAAATAAACTATGCAAGGAGACATACAATATGAGTCAAAATACGTACACGTATACCAAATATGGAATACAAACTATGGGCGTTACACACATATACAAAACCACTCTACAACACACACACTAACACCAATATATATATGCAAATGTATAAAATAGTCCACAACATATATCATGCAACCAAAATGACATGTAAAGGCTAAATTATGACATGTAGACTAAACCACTTAGATTTAACCATAGATATCCAAATGAGACTCATTCTAACCATCCTAACTAATATCAATCCATCCTTTAACATGTCTAAAATTGAAATTAAAATACAATTAAACCTAATGGGCATTAAACCAAACACATGGGGTGTCTCCTCTTGTAAACTCTCCATGGGGACACCAAAACTATCCCAATTTCCTAGAGAGGACTCATGAGAGCCTCTAAACCAAAACTAATGGTGGTTCATACATGGGGGTGGTCCTAATAAATGCAAATCTATCTAAAATGTAAGAGAAATTGAAATAGAGGGATGGTTATACCTATTGGGAGTTGGATCCCAATGATACTCTCAAATGGACACAGTTTCGACACGGTAGCTCCTCAAAATTGGACAACCTTCCTTGCTCCTTTCTCCAAAACCTTGCTAGCACCTTCTCCTTAGTTGAATGGGAAGAAATGATGGAAGATTGGTGAAAGAATGGAAGGATTTGGAGATCAAAATCAAGAGGGAAGCTCTCAAGTTTGGGGAAGAACAAATTTGGGGGAAAATCGGCAAGTGTGAAATGAAAGGGAGGGACACCTATTGCTATATGTGGCCAGCCATGCCTTGCCCTAATGGGCCTATTTGAAAAGTCCAAAATGCCCCTCCTTAGTCTCATTTGGGTCAAATTAAGTCATGCCAATGTTTGGGGTCAAAAAGGTCAAGTTTATGTCTCTAATTTAACCATTCTAATCAAGTGGGATTAGTCTACTTATACTAACTTAATTAGTGGGATTTGTGTACCATGGCAAACTAATCTTGCGGTCCCGACTAGAGTCTAAGCTACCCGGGTCACTAACACAAGTCAGAACGAGACGAAACTCAAACCCGACTAAACAAATCCCATAAAATTAATATTAAAATATAAAAATTCTTAAAATATTGGAATATGAAAAAATGACAAGTTTACTCTCAATTTTAAAAACTGGGAGTGACAAATCGTGAAATAAGAAGTTGTTTCAGCCATCAAAACGTGGTTCATGAACTAAGTATGATTTAGGGAATCTAGACAGTATTTTTGTAATTTGTTTTCATGCTTGATATTCAAAAATCAATTTCGTTTTATCTCAATTTGGATTTGAAAATCTTTAACTAGAATAATTTAAAATGATATTCAGCTATTTTTGATAATATAGATATATAAGATTTTCTAACTAATTTTGTCAAAAGATTTTGTATTATAATATTATATAGTACTTTGTACTTAGATAAAGGATAAAAAAATGATTTTGAAGTACTGGTTCTTGAGTATTTTTGAATTACCAAGGATACCCTAACATGTAAGGCTACTTCGAAATCATAATTCCTACTCATTCTATGGCTATCAAGGAAGAGGTAGCAAATCCTAATAGTGAAATAGTATCTTGATTGAAGCCATATGCGCAATAGCGAGGCACAAGATTACTATATCACGTCAGAAAACAAGAAATAAGGAATATGATTTTACTTTTGTAGAACATACACGGTTACGATATTTGACAATTTTATTGATTCTATGGAATTTTAAGGTCATTGATGATTTCAAGTATCTTCATACCTTCCCTATTTTCATAATACTTTTAATAAATATGATTTTGAAAATATTTTGTTTAGAAATAGATTTTTCTTCATCTTTGTAAGGTGGGAAGCATATTTTGTTTCTACCTATAATTGTTTCGAAAAGCTTATCTTTAAAAATTTAAATTTCGAGGACGAAATTTTTGTAAAGTAGGTAGAGTGTTATAACCTCAAATTCAAAATACGTTATATTTTTTGTTTAAATTTTTGTATCTCGTAATACAGTATTCAGTTTGGACATCTCCGTATTTATGGGATTTCGATATATATATATATATATATATATATATATATATATAAAAAAAAATATATATATATATATATATATATATATATATATATATATATATATATATATATATATATATATTAGGTAGACACATTTTATATATGTATTAAGTAAGTGATTTTAAATTTCTGCCCTTAAGAAAATCTTACCATTTCATAACTTAGATTTTTGTATTTGGGTCTTTAAAAGAAATTAGGAAATTTCATAATTTTCTATGACACCCAGCTTGCTAGGTGTCATTCGTTTGAAGGAGGGAAGGGATTAGTGGCAGTTTGCATGCAAATGGGGATAGTAAGGTCATTTCATGATTAAATGTAATCATGATGTCTTTTAGAAAAAAACTTTTTATAAGAAAGGGAGAGAGAGGGCTCACAACCTTCTTCCTCACCCCCTCTCTCCCATAGACTCACTCTCCCTCTCTTTCCTCTTTCCTTCCATTTTACTCCTCTCCCACTCTCCCCTTTGCTGCTGCGGCTTCTACGCTGTTGCTGTGCCTGCCGAACGTTTTCCCCTGCGGCCGTCGCGTGCGCCGGTCGGCCGACGTCCCCCATCGCCGACGGCCACCTCCACTGCCGCCTGGTCGTCAGTCTTCACCGCCATCACCACCATCACTACCACCATCATCATCTTCTACATCTCCATCATCATCAAAACCACAACCCTAACTCTATTTTCTTCTAAAATGAAAAATGAAGAAGAAGAAAAAGAAGGAGTAAAGAAGAATGGGAAGTTGGAGAAGAAGAATTAGAGCTGCAACTTTGAATAATATTGACTTAGTTTAGAAGATTTGCTAGGATTATATCCATATATAAATATTTTGACATAGATACGCGTATCGAAAGTAAGTCGGACACATTGACATGGAACTAGGATACGATACAGACACATACATAAGGGGGATATCTATATGTGTCATTATTGAATTTTAAAATTGATTGGGTACTACTTTTGCCAATAGTACAAATGACATGTGTATACATACATACATACATATATATATATATATATATATATATATATATATATATATATATATATATATATATATATATATATATATATATATATATACATGAGTATATGGATACGAGCCGTGTCCGATACGGAGTTGAGGTGCACATCCGTATCTCCCTAACCCTTTTTGATGGGGATCTGGTGATTGGGGTTTCTATGTAATTTATTATTGATTCATTATTATCTTTGTTCTTTCCCATTTTGATTCATGATTCACAGTTTGTTTCCTGATTGCTTTCTCGTGTCCTTGCTTGCTATTATGGATATTATATTGTCATAGATTAATAGAGCTCATCGAAAACTTTGGAATGGTCTAGAAGTTAAATGTATCAACAAGTAATTTTTGTTATGACAATAATTTATTGGAAACACTAGAAGATTTGGAAAGGTTTTGTACTAAAGCTTTTCACTGTCTATTTTTCTTAATGTAATTTCATGCATGATATATATAAATTTTAGTTTAGTTTGCTTTCTTGGTTGTCATGATTAAGTTATTACTTGGTTATCACAAATACATATAAACTTTTAAGCCACAATATTTGAAGATCTGCATTGTTGTTATGTGCTTAATATGTATAATTTTAATATCTATTTTAGTGTATTGATGTAGTAGTTGGTTGGTAGACTAAATTTATATAGTGCCCAAATATTCTTGTTTAGTTGGATTTTGTAGTGAATATTGCAAATCATGGATTGTTAGCAATAAGATAAAATTGCCCAGGTAAGAAGCTAGACTTATTTCTTCTATATGTTGATATTATAATTTCAACTGTGTGTGTGTGTTCCGGTGTTGAGTTGTTCCACTGAAGGGGTCGGCGAACGCGGGATAATTCTACGGAGGGTCTTCAGGATTTTATATAAATTATGAAATTTTTTGGATTTCGAAATACAAATGAGACTTTGCCAAAATTTTCGAAGTTCTTAGGAGTTGGCCAAATTTTCGACTTTCAGAAAATTTTGGGATACTCCAAATAACCCTTGAAACTTTTGCTAGAAAGGACGACCCTTGTCAACTGTTAATAAAACTTAACTAGAAGATGATTTAGACAGAGTCTAGGATGCGTAGGACAGGGACACGTGATTACTTAAGCGCAACTTAAATCTCTAAATAATTATGCTCAGTTCCATATTGGAAGGATTGTACTCCTAATTTGATATTCCTGCATTCATGAGAATATCCTAAAAATATTGGATATATGAATCTTGAGATTTCCTTATACTTGATTCGTGAGAAATATACAAGATACACTTTTGTATCTTGGAAATTCTTTTGCATATCAAAATAGAGATGGTACACAGAGCAGTATAAAGCAAGATAATAGAATAAGTTGATTGTAGAAAATAGTTAGAGAGCATTGGGCGGGAGAGAACAACATGAATACCACCTACGAACTTCTGTAGTATAATAATAACAAAAGCTGATCAGCATTTAAGCTCGTTCGTAGGGCCATATGAATTGAATATGTGAGGCTTAGCTCACTTAGCCCATGAGAGGCAGGGCCAGATTTTAATAACCGTGCCAGCAAGTTACCAATTACTATGTAGCCCAAGAGAGACAGGGCCGGATTAAACCCCGTGCCATCAGATCTTTACACATATTTCGACAGCAACATCGAATAGGTGAATTTTTCTAAGTCCAAGAGAGACTTAGCTTATTTAAGCCCATGATAGGCAGGGCCAGATTCTAAGAACCGTGCCACCAAGTCACAGCATGATCCCTGGTACGAAATTATTGCCGAAAAACTAGTTATTGTGGTTATTCAAAAGTTATTCTCTAAATTGCATCTGCATCATAATAGAAAATTGGTTGTGATTGTGGTAGTGAATTTAGGTTGTTTTTGTTATGATTGTAGTCGCTATTTATGAATTATTAGGATTTGGTCGTAGAACGAACACCGAGGAATTCACTAGAATAGAATCTAGTCTCAGTCATATTTTAAGTTAACGTTATAATTCCTCTGAATTAATTTCTTAATTTATTTTAGAATTCTAAGAATTCGATCATCTCAGAGATTTTTAATTTATTTATTTTATTTTCTCATCCTTGACTAAGGGCTTGTATGTCGTTTGACGACCTAGTATTGTTTACTAGTTTTGTAGCAATATTTCAAAGGAAGCTGTCATCAATTATTGAAGTGCATCTGGAGACAAGGATATGATGCTACCTGTGAAGACGATTGTGTTGGAACCATATTTCTTCTCATCCTCTATTTAAGGTATATATGTATTATATGTATTTTGGGTTAAAAGTTGTAATTGGGAAGATTTCTCTATTTATAGTTTAGAATTTCCTGTAATTTAAATTTTAATTAATACATTTTGTACCATGTGACTTGTGGTAATCCTATCCTAGGACTGTACGGGCGACAATCGCGAATATGGGTACTGGAGTATCCGTATGTCGTGCAGCCTGGGAATGTTGTTACGTATTCGGCTCGTCGTATACTGGAAACGGGGCGTGACACAAAATCACGGAGAATGGCTATTCCCGTGTTAACATGCAGGAGAATAGTCATTATCCGTGTTAAAATCATAGAGAATGTCCATTCTACGTTGTAAAATCACGTAGAATAGCCATTTTCCGTGTTAGAATGCAGGAGAATGACCATTCCCCGTGTTAAAATCATAGAGAATGACCATTCCCCATGATAAGATCACGGAGAATGGATATTCTCGTGTTAACATGCAGGAGAATAGTTATTTTCTGTGTTAAAATCACAGAGAATGGTCGTTCTCCGTTGTGAAATCACGTAGAATGGCCATTCCCTATGTTAGAATGCAGGAGAATGGCCATTCTCCGTGTTAAAATCATGGAGAATAATAATTTCCCGTGTTAGGATCACGAAGAATGGCTATTCCTGTGTTAACATACAGGAGAATAATCATTCTCTGTGTTAAAATCATGGAGAATGGTCGTTCTCCGTTGTAAAATCACGTAGAATGGCCATTCCCCGTGTTAGAAACAAGAAAATGGCCATTCCCCGTATTAAAATTACGGAGAATGACGATTTCCCGTGTTAAGATCACAGAGAATGATGATTCCCCGTATTAAGATCACGGAGAATGATTTTTTCCCCTCTTTTTTTAAAGTATATATTGATTGATATCATACTTGTCATTGTTGTTTGTTTTATATCAGTACAAACAACCGAGAAGCTCAAAGAGACAAATAAAAGGCTCAAGAATGAGAAAAGTGAGCTTCAGAAACAAGTTAAATCGTTGCATAGTGAAGCCATTAAAAAGGAACTAATTACCGAAAAACTTCAAATCTCTCCACGAAGATGATGATGATGATGATGATGAGCGATGATCGGAGTTCGACTGAAGAAAAGTACAGTAAACTATTAACGATCTTTGTGATCTCTGCTGAAGATGAGAGCAATGAAATTCAGATCTCTCGTGAAGAAGAAGAAGACAAAAATTGGAATCAAAATCTAAGTTTGTGAATTCAAATACATATATGTGACCAAATTTGTGCGAAGGGGTAGCTATGGTATTATCAAAATGGCAATTTTATAAATATAGAGCATCTGAAGGGAATCTTGAAATATTTAACGTGAAAATATATAATGTTGGGTATTTCATAAAACCCACCATGTGGGAGGGTTTTTCATAAACACCCAACCCGAAAGTGGGTATCTCAGCAATTTCCAGATAAAACAAACTACAGAGTCTATAGCCGTTTTTCTATTGCTGTTGTCTTTTTCTGCCAAAATAAGTAGCACAGTTTACGGTCAGATTTCTACAGGGAAAGAATTGAAAAACACTCAAACTTTCTTTCTTTACCGTTAGAAAAGAAGGAGCAGCTCTTCCTTTCCTTTTCAAACAAACGAAGGAGGCAGGTGTGTAGATTTCAACAAAACTGAATTAGTCAAAATCGAATAAATTAAAATTCTAAAATTTCAAAATCGAAAACGAATCAAATTAGCCAAAATCGAACTGAATCGAATTAGCGAAAACCGAACCGAATCGAATAATAAATTCGGTTTGTTCGGTTGGAATTAATTGGTCGAACCCAAAATTGGGGTCATGGTTAAATCATATTAAGAATCATAACTTTTATACACCACTTTGTTGAACTTTAAAGTTACGCACAAAGTTGGACTAGTTGTCAAATTATCAAAGTTGGATTTTAAAACACATACATAGAATTATTATTTTCAAAATATACACTTTTTAAAATTGAGGGCATTTACATAATTGTATAATTCTTATTCGGTTTTGAACCGAAATCGAAATCCAAAACAGAAACTGAAACCAAATAAGAAATTTGTGTATTCTGAAAACTGAAACATAACCTAATTTTTTTAAAAACCAAACCGAATCTCTTATTCTGTTCTGTTCGATTTCCGATCTAAAACCGAATAATGCTCACCCTTAAAAGGATGTGGCTTTTTGCGCACGCGCGCACACACACATATATTATTATTATTATTATTATTATTATTTTTAGTTTTTGGAAGAAGGTAATTTTATTGGTATAAATAATGATACATCATTGCTACAATCACATGCAGTCAGGTAGGGCCCGTATGTCAACTAATGTTAGTACATCGAATTCAATGTTGTGTAACAAGCCAATAGCCGAAATTGCTAATCCCTAAAAAATGCGATTATTTCGCTCCTTCCAGATATGTCATATTGATGCCGCCAATCTGATACATGCTTCGTTAAACCATCGGGCTCCCTTCCCTCTCCTGCTACTATTTTTCTCCATAATTTCACCGATACCCCTACTACCCATGCCTTATTGGTCCAGTTTTCATCGATGTCGCCAAGTTTCCCATGCCACAACACATTGGAAGAAGATATGATCTATAGTCTCATTGTGTTGACGACATAGAAAACATTTTCCACTACCTGTCTGTACCCCGAATCTCGCAAGTATATATATATATATATATATATATATATATATATATATATATATATATATATATATATATATATATATATATATATATATATATATATATATATATATATATATATGAGGAGGAGGATAATATATATAATAATGACACAGGAGACGAGAGACGAATTAGGGTTGGGGTTTGGGGGTACTTGGGATCTCGGTTCTGCGAGCAAAGGGAGATCTAAGAAGGTAGTAGGGGAGGACGGGGGAACCCCTCACGATGAAGGGGGTGGGTGGACCACTGTGCATAGAAAAAAGAGGAGCACGGCTAAAGGCGACGGGCAATCAGAGTTACCAGGTCAAAGGTGGAGGACGATTAGAGAGGCAGCGAGGCGTCTCCGACCGACGTACTGGGATCTTGTAAGGAAGATGGGTGACTCTATCAAGGGGGAGGTATGGGACAGATACACCAGGTGCGGGCAAGAGAAGTAGGAGGTGGGTCGTTGGGCATAGATGTTATCAGAGTTGTTGTGGGGGTCAAAGGAGCCTTAAGAGATGTGGGTGGCACATGGGCCCTATGTCACGCCTCGACCGAAAAATTGCTCGTCCTCGCTAGATTTTACCCGAATCAATCGTTCTCATTGGGACGTGATGCCGCACGAGCTTGGAGTTACACTCGTGTAAGGCAAGATGATAGATTTACATAAGTTTATCTCAAATTGATAGCATTCACAGCGGAAGGAAACTTAAGTATATAATAAGAATATCTTTTATTGATAAATAAACTTTGGTTACAAAGGCACCGAATAGCCCAACTCATAAACAATGACAATTGGCTTAAAATACTCATTATCTCTCTAGCTCACAAAGGATTATATTGTTCCATACATTATTCCTCTTTATTGCCAACAAGTTGTTATCGGTCGAACATCTCCATGTTGCCAGTTCGAACGACAATACGGTAGCTCGCTTCGAAACACTAAGGACTCCATGCCTAGACGCGTCCATGCCAAGCCTCGCCATGAGCCGAACATATCCTGAACCTGCAAGCAAACTGGTGGGGGATCAGTACTTATCGTCCTTGTTGTACCGATCGAGACCCACTTGCCTAAACCAACACTAAGTAAATTAGGGAAGCACGCTGATTTTTGGTGATCTTTCTATTTAGCCTTAGGATCAGTTTCATGGCAATGAAAGCAGTAAAACATGTATTTGATTCTCGATGGCAATTGTAACATAATGTGTCAAGTATCGTGTTCCTGTAACAGACACTGTTAGCCATATATAATATGCATAAGCATAGTGATTGTGCACGTCTTCGCATTGCCTAAGGTCCAAGACAACAACCGACAACATTAACGTAATCATAAGAACTTATCGAGTCACGCCGTCTATCACTCATCCTTGTCCCGATGTAAGGTGAATGCTACTAACCATTCATGTTATGCCCAAGGTAAAATATATCATCAATAAGGTACCAGGATCCGTGTTCCTGCACTTGATTCCATTAGCCCATCGACTCATCTATATGAATACGCCCACCTTCGCTTACCGAAATGAGGCGATACATCTGTCGCCTCGCTTTCGACATTCGACTATGTGCGCCCTTATCTATATGAAGGTGTCACGACCTGCACCAACTTTTTGGATACGAGACGTGTCCAAGCCCAGCCTACGCTGCAGTGTCGGCAGTAGAACGCTGTCTAATATACACAAGTCACAAAATCTGTAACCAACATGTCAATCTAGATCTCATCCACAGAATAATAAAAGATACAATTAAGATCAATAAAATGTCAATGAACTGGATAATAATATAATATAAACTGAAATGTTTCCAAGCTATCAAGAATCCAAGTCTCGTCCGGTGGATACAAATCCACTACCAATAGACGAAAATAAAGTAAAGACATAAAATAAAATAAACTTTGACAAACTAGGCTAAATATCAAATTCATCTTCACTGCAGTAGTACCGTGGTCTGTAACTGGCTCAAACCCGCTCATGTGCACCTGGCTCAAACCCAGCTAAACCTGAAGAGATCAGGTCCTCAGAGGACTAGCAAGATACATAATATAAGCCTTTCTAACAGTTTATCATGCAAGAAGCAAATCAAGGATAAAACAGGAAAAGACTAAGCAATACTGATACACGAATAGGAACAACTATGCATAAATAAACTGCTGGAAGAAAACAAGTAAACACATGTCAAGAGATCAATCGGATACCAAACCCTCGCCCCTAGAGTGGACTCTCAGGTTTGAAACTAATTACTAACCCTCGCCCCTAGTGTGGACTCGCAGGTTAGTTCAAGAAAATCACCCTCGTCCCTAGTGTGGACTCGCAGGTGCAAACAGTCAACCCTCGCCCCTAGTGTGGACTCGCAGGTTGAGAAAATGACAAATAGAAAATAGCAGTTCAACTATAGCGCATTCGTTCTATGATACGACTCAATCAAGCACAAGTGTGAACACGACCAGTAAACCACAAGGCTAACTGTGAACAAGGGCTATGTATAAATGGAGTAAACTACTAATAATAAATCACATGTCAGCAATAAATGAAAGAGTCTGGATAATAAAATGCAGTGCATATAAATAAAGCTGTAAAGAAAGGCAATATATACTTGCCTATGGTCCTGAGTTGTTGGCACGGGTCAAGTCTGTATCTCGGTCCAAGTAACCTATTTATACCATATACATAATGTCAATAAACAATTTAAAATTAATAAGTAGCCTATTTATTTATTGGTTAGGTTTCTAGGTCATGCTACTCCATTTACTTTCCTAATAAGCCTCTAGATATGTTATGCCATATATAAGTATCCATCTATGTATCCTACGATACCACTAACTAATGCTTGACATAAATCTTAACCCTACTACTGTTACTATATCTGAAATTGTTAATTTGTACATCCTTGCCTATACTCATATTTAAATTTACCTTCCTTGCCCTACTCATTGGTATAGGAGTTCCTTGATACCACATAACTACTTGATGCAATTTTTACCAGACATTATCATATGTATCCATGGTACACAGAGTTATACTATTACAGGAATTTTGTATTACCTACTGCCCCTTACTGTTATCCCTTATTTTCCATACAAATAGGATTTATATAGTTACAACTATGCTTGTGTTATTGCTATTGTTACCCTATGTTAGGCCTAAACAGGGAGTCCCCTATCCCAGTCTTATTGCTGCTATATGATGCAGCCTTGTATCAATTAACACATAATTGCATATGCTCCTACTATCCATTCATATTCGAGCACCTCCCCTATGCCTAATGGACATGGACACCCAACTGGACACCCTAAGCTCCTACTCCGTGCTTAGAGACCCAAATCCAACTAGTACATGAGTACTCCATATGCCTACTGCATAATACGAGACTTACCCTTACTTACTCTCCTTGTTCTTGCTACTGCACTATCTACTGCTACTGTTGTTCCTGTTCTGGACATAGGCTCCCACAGGGTTACTCCTCCATTCCTATTTACTGATACTACTCATCTGTCCCCAAACTATAATGATGCCCCTCCTGTGTAATTGTACCTACCTAGGACTGATATAAGGGGATAACACCACCATTTGTACTATTTCCTGTATTTCAAGTCATCCTACATGAACATATATTTGTATCAAAACCTACCTACTGCACATTCTTATTGTCGTGCTCTAAAACTTTAAACCATGACTCGATACCCCTTTTTTTGTTGATATCCACAAGTTTGTGGTATCCCATATCTCTCACATCTCTGTACAACATATGGTACATATACAACTTGCTACCTCGTGCTCAGTACATCCATGGTTGCTACACAATAAATTAATTTAAAACACGTATGTATATTTGATACGCACAGACCTGTACTAGCCTCCCTTGCTCTCTTTTATCAGAGATCCTTGTTCTTCAGTTTAAAACATATATAATTTGATACCTAAACTCACAGCCCGATACAATAAATCTGTATCATATATAGCTGTAGTTAATATGATTGATACTTACATAAACTGCATCCATTCCAGATTAGTCTTTATTAATAATAGACAACTGTACTATACACATGCATGTTCTGCTTCTCACACCAAAACTCCAATGGTCACATGGACATCCATGTACCTGTAATACTGGACTACAACAGAAAGTTGTTGCTACCCCACTTTGATCTGTCACCTAGAGACCTTCCTATTACTTTCTGTTTAGACACACACCCAAAATCAACACATACACCATCCTATATTACTCGCATCTTTGCTAAGGCCATATATATATTCTATCTAGATGCACATTACTTTTACTGCTCCTATTGGTGTTATGACACTCTGTTGCAACTTGTAGCTTGGGGACTACCACACTACACTACTTATCATGTTTCCATACACCTGCTATGTTGCCCGAGCATGTGAAGCAATATCAATAAACGATATGGATATAACGTCATGACCCGACTTTAGATTGCCTTGGTTTTCGCAGGGTAGTCAAGGATCCATGATACTCTATGATATCTATAGTCCTGGATACAAGACTCTGTAAATGTTGTTGCAGGACAGAACAGATTATGCCCCCCTCCCCAAGTCAGATACATCACCCCCTTTAAACCCTCTTAAGCATTAAATCAAACATAATGTTGCTACTCGAATTACAGGTGTAATGTAGTCGAAGCGTACCTAAATTTGAATCGGATACGAGACACGGCGTTCGCCCAATCACTCAAATACTTCCTTGATTGCTCCTTGATCTCCCTTGCGACGGAGGAAAGCAGAATTATTTAGGGTTTCGATGATGAGAAGTGGGGCGGCTAATCTCACACACACACACACACACACACACACACACACACACACACACACATATATATATATAAATATATATAAATATATATATATATATATATATATATATATATATATATATATATATTTATAAATATAATATATATATATATATATATATATATATATATATATATATATAAAATATAAAATATATATATATATATATTTATATATATATATATATATATATATATATATATATATATACCCTGGTAAAAGATATAACCTGAATTCTAATGGGATTGGAAGAAATCACATTTGATTTTGATATGATTCAATCCCTTTGGTTTAACCCAGTCGGCCAAAGAGGGAGCAGATGATTTGAATTACCATATAGGGCTTAAGCCTATAGCTAGGGAAAGTTCAAATATGCCCTTTGTACTTAAGTCTCTTTACAAATGGTTTTTTTTTTTGCATAATCCATCTTCTAATGCTAAGTTCGTTATATATATACATATTCTCTATAAATAAACCTCTAGAAATTAATTATATATTAGTTTAAGATATTTACAAAATCCAAAATCACTATACTGGGTCAAATAATTAATCAAAAAATTATTATTTAAAAAATTTCAGGACGGGGGTTTACATCCTACCCACCTTAAAATAATTTCGTCCTCGAACTTCAATAAAGCTACGATTTACTAGAATGAATAGTCTACATATTGCTATTAGAATATTCCAAGTACTCACAAACAGATGTCTAGTGTAGGACTATCAATCAATATCACTACTTAATCAACTGGAAACTACCGTCAGCTCCCCCTTATGGTGTCGCCGTGTCCTCCATGTTTATGACAAAAGCTTGTCCTCTTTGTGCGGTTGGTAGTGGTAGGGCACTCGCGTTTCTCTTCGGATAATTTCGAGACCTATGTTGGTTGGACCCACAAGTCCAACACAAACCAACCAACCATGATAATTTTTTTTGTTCGTGGCCTCTCTTCATGCAGTACTGGCAGATGGAGACGTCTTAGACTTGATGTGGGGTTGCTCGTGGCTGCTGAGGAGACTGTTGTGCTATGGTCTTCCCTAGGGCATTGTGAAGCTTCGTTGATCCCGATTGGCTGATGCCTCCTCCATGTGCGTCTCGGTCTCTCTTTTTCTTGCGCTTTAACTCTTTCTCTACCGCCTGTGCGACCTTCAAGATTCTTTCATATGTGGTGGCCTGGCTGGTGGCGATGGCGATGCGAATTTTATGTGATAGCCCTTTTCTGAACTTCTTGGCTTTGGCTGCAGGGGTCAAGGCATCTACGAAGCGACTAAGGCAGGAGAACTCTGCGGTGTACTCGTCGATAGAGAGGTTGCCCTGTTCCAGGCTCTTTAACTCGTTCTCCAACTCTTTGCGGGCTACTTCAGGATAGAAATTCGTCTTGAATAGCTTCTTGAACTCTTCCCAAGTCACATCTGGTACGGTAAATCGGGGCTCATCTCTATACCATGTGCTGGTGATTTCGTAAAGCTGCATGCTAGTTGACTCGATCTTCAGGTCTTCAGGAACTCGAGTCATCCGAAGAATTTGATCCACGTTCTCTAACCATTCATCCGCGTAGAGAATCCCTTCCGTTCCTTTGAACTCTCTGGGCCTAAGGTCCATAAAATTCTTGGAAGTTCCAGGGCGCGGTCGAGGAGCATCTCTAGTCTGGAGAGCCTCTCTTAATGTGTTACGAAAGGTGTTGGCCTGCTCTGTCTGGGAAGTGATGAGCTGCTGGAAGATTCCGAAGAGATCAACATTGTCCAGTACAGGTGGCGGAGGCAGAACAGGTGTTGGATACATCATAGGAGCCGGATACATCGCCGGTGTTGGATGCATGGGAAATGCTGGATACATCGTTGGTGCCGGGTGCATGGCTGGTACTAGATGTGGAACTTGTGCTGGTGGGGGGACAGATGCTGGAGGCAGAATGGGTGCTGGTGGTGGAGAATACCGAGGAAACTCCGGGGGTGGTGGAATATCGTCTCTACGGAATCTCGAGAACTGCGGCTGTGGCAGATTGCCCATATGAGTAAGTTGGCCTCCCTGCATCGGTGGGGTCATGTACATGAAGAATCCTCCTGCAGTCGATAGGGTGTTCAGGAGAGCGTTGTTTCTGTCTTAAGAATCCATTTACTGCAAAAAAGAAAATATTAAACGGTATGAAGATTTCAAGCAGGATGCAAGTCAAAGGTTCAATAGAAGACAAGGACAGAGATCAATACTGTTTTCAAGACACGTGGATGAGATCCTAAGTTTCTAATCCTATGTGCAGGCTCACGACGGTACAATAATATAACCGAAGTGATTTAACGTAGACCTACATGGGCCACCAAAAAAATTTGTCACGACCCGCACCCGCTTTTCAGATACGAAGCGTGTCCAAGCCCAGCCTACGCCACAGTGTCGATGGTAGAATGCTGTCTAATATACACAAGTCACAGAATCTGTAACCAACATGTCAATCTAGATCTCTTCCACAGAATAGTAAAAGATACAATTAAGATCAATGAATTGGATAATAATATAATATGAACTGAAATGTTTCCAAGCTATCAAGAATCCAAGGCTCGTCCGGTGGATACAAATCCACTACCAATAGACAAAAATAAAGTAAAGACATAAAATAAAATAAACATTGTCAAACTAGGCTAACATCAAATTCATCTTCACTGCAGTAGTACCGTAGTCTAAAACTGGCTCAAACCCGCTCGTGTGCACCTGGCTCAAACCCAGCTAAACCTGCAGAGATCATCAGGTCCTCAGAGGACTAGCAAGATACGTAATATACAAGCCTTTCTAACAGTTTATCATGCAAGAAGCAAATCCAGGATAAAACAGGAAAAGACTAAGCAATACTGATACACGAATATGAACAACTACGCATAAATGAACTGCTGGAAGAAATCAAGTGAACACATGTCAAGAGATCAATCGGATACCAAACCCGTGCCCATAGAGTGGACTCGCAGGTTTGAAACTAATCACTAACCCTCGCCCCTAGTGTGGACTCACAGGTTAGTTCAAGGCAATCACCCTCGCCCCTAGTGTGGACTCGCATGTGCAAACAGTCAACCCTCGCCCCTAGTGTGGACTCGCAGGTTGAAAAATGACAAATAGAAAATATCAGTTCAACTATAGCGCATTCGTTTTATGATACGACTCAATCAAGCACAAGTGTGAACACGTCCAATAAACCACAAGGCTAACTATGAATAAGGGCTATGTATCAATGGAGTAAACTACTAATGATAAATCATATGTCTACAATAAATGAAAGAGATTGGATAATGAAAGGCAGTGCATATAAATAAAGCTGTAAAGAAAGGCAAGGTATACTTGCCTGTGGTCCTGAGCTGTTGGCACGGGTCAAGTCCGTATCTCGGTCCAAGTAACCTATTTACACCATATACATAATGTCAATACATAATTTAAAATTAATAAGTAGCCTATCTATTTATTAGTTAGGTTTCTAGGTCATGCTACTCCATTTACTTTCCTAATAAGCCTCTAGATATGTTATGCCATATATAAGTATCCATCTATGTATCCTACGATACCACTAACTAATGCTTGACATAAACCTTAACCCTACTACTGTTACTATATCTGAAATTGTTAATTTGCACATCCTTGCCTATACTCACATTTAAATTTACCTCCCTTGCCCTACTCATTGGTATAGGAGTTTCTTGATACCACATAACTACTTGCTGCAGTTTTTACCAGACATTATCATATGAATCCTTGGTACACAGAGTTACACTATTGCAGAAATTTTGCATTACCTACTGCCCCTTACTGTTATCCCTCCTTTGCCATACAAGTAGGATTTATATAGTTATAACTATGGTTGTGTTATTGCTATTGTTACCCTATGTTAGGCCTAAATAAGGAGTCCCCTGTCCCAGTCTTATTGCTGCTATATGATGCAGCCTTGTATCATTCATATTCGACCACCTCCCCTATGCCTAATGGACATGGACACCCAACTGGACACCCTAAGCCCCTAATCCCTGCTAAGAGACCCAAATCCAACTAGTACATGAGTACTCCATATGCCTACTGCATAATACGAGACTTACCCTTACTTACTATCCCTGTTCTTGCTACTGTACTATCTACTGCTACTGTTGTTCCTGTTCTGAACATAGGCTCCCACAGGGTTACTCCTCCATTCCTATTTACTGATACTACTCATCTGTCCCCAAACTATAATGATGCCCCTCCTGTGTAATTGTACCTACCTAGGACTGATATAAGGGGCTAACACCACCATTTGTACTATTTCCTGTATTTCAAGTCATCCCACACGAGTCCTTTGATAACAGATATTTGTATCAAAACCTACCTTCTGTACAACATATGGTACATATATAATTTGCTACCCCGTGCTCAGTACATCCATGGTTGCTACACAATGCAATTAATTTAAAACATGCATGTATATCTGATACGCACAGACTTGTACTAGCCTCCCTTGCTCTCTGTTATCAGAGATCCTTGTTCTTCAGTTTAACACATATATAATTTGATACCTAAATTCACAGCCCGATACAATAAATCTGTATCCTATATAGCTGTAGTTAATATGATTGATACTTACAGAAACTGCATCCATTCTAGATTAGTCTTTGTTAATAATAGACAACTGTACTATACACATGCATGTTCTGCGTCTCACACTAAAACTCCAATGGTCACATGGACATCCATGTACATGTAATACTGGACTACAACAGAAAGTTGTTGCTACCCCTTTTTGATATGTTACCTAGAGACCTTTCTATTACTTACTGTTTCGACACACACCCAAAATCAATACATACACCATCCAATATTACTCGCATCTTTGCTAAGGCCACATATATATTCTATCTAGACGCACATTACTTTTTCTGCTCCTATTGGTGTTATGACACTCTGTTGCAACTTGTAGCTTGGGGACTACCACACTACACTACTTATCATATTTCTATACACCTGCTATGTTGCCCGAGCATGTGAAGCAATATCAATAAACGATATAGATATAACGTCATGACCCCGACTTTAGATTACCTTGGTTTTTGCAGGGTAGTCAAGGATCCATGATACTCTCTGATATCTATACTCCTAGATACAAGACTCTATACATGTTGTTGCAGGACTGAACAGATTATGCCCCCCTCCCCAAGTCAGATACATCACCCCCTTTAAACCCTCTTAAGCATTAAATCAAACATAATGTTGCTACTTGAATTACAGGTGTAATGTAGTCAAAGCGTACCTAAATTCGAATCGGATATGAGACACGGCGTTCGCCCAATCACTCGAATACTTCCTTGGTTGCTCCTTGATCTCCCTTGCGACGGAGAAAGCAGAATTATTTAGGGTTTCGATGATGAGAAGTGGGGGCGACTAATCTCACATATATATATATATATATATATATATATATATATATATATATATCTCACCTATATATATATATATATATATATATATATATATTTATATATATATATATATATATATATATATATATATATATATATATATATATATAGGTGAGATATATATATATATATATATATATATTTTTTTTTTATATATATATATATCTCACCTATATATATATATATATATATATATATATATATATATATATATATATATATATATATATATATATATATATATACACACACACCAAGGTAGAAGATATAACCTGAATTCTAAAAAATATATATATATATATATATATATATATATATATATATATATATATATATATATATATATATATATATATACACCAAGGTAGAAGATATAACCTGAATTCTAATGGGATTTGAAGAAATCGCATTTGATTTCGATATGATTCAATCCCTTTGGTTTAACCCAGTCGGCCAAAGAGGGAGCAGATGATTTGAATTTGCATACAGGGCTTAAGCCTACAGCTAGGGAAAAGTTCAAATATGCCCTTTGCACTTAAGTCTCTTTACAAATAGGTTTTTGCATAATCCATCTTCTAATGCTAAGTTCGTTATATATATACATATTCTCTATAAATAAACCTCTAGAAATTAATTATATATTAGTTTAAGATATTTACAAAATCTAAAATCACTATCTCGGGTCAAATAACTAATAAAAAATTATTATTAAAAAATTTTTCAGGACGGGGGTTTACAGAAGGTCAGCGGCATTCCAAGCTATAATAGACTTTACATATCACCCACGATGTACGTCCATCCTGCGGGCGGTAGCAAGCCACCCGAAGGTCTGTACCATCCGTATTGCGGTTGTCCGATCCAGCCATGGTAGCAAGCCTTATTGGTGGTCCCGCAATAATCCATCATAATTTCCCCTAGCAAGAACGCCGCCCGGTGCTCCGGCGCATGACGTTCAGGGAAAGCTCACACCCGTGCGTAGGTGTCTAAGTCCATTGACCATGCAATTTGCGCAACAGTTAAGTAGCCATCTCATTTCCAACCAATTTCAAGTTTTTGATATATAATCCGTCTCAATCTATCTTATCTCAAGTTCCATCGGCACTATGCCTCAATACATCCATATTAGCACGATGCCCCGCAACATCTACTCAACCGACCGTTCTCAAGTTATTCGCATAATAGCAGTTCCGCGATAATTATGCCACAACTGCATACTTCGATGCATGAAGTATATATTTCAATGTTTAACGATAGTTGATAGCATTTTGCCCCAACTGTCCTCTTCGCATAAAAGTCATATTTCATGAACCCCGTGCACATAAGTACACCTTGATATTTCCTTTCAATATTTTAGGCCTAATGTTCAACGATCCTCTGAGTCGTGCATATTATGCACACCTCAGTATTGCATTTCAATGTTCTACCATCGATATCCTACTAAGACTCGTGCACTTGACGCACGTTGCCTCAATTGTTCATTGTTCTACTATTAGTGTTCGACACACACTATGACTTCGACTCAGCCGAGCCTCGCACATAGAAATTACTAGAAACGTAGAACAATATTATTTATTTTTTAGGCATAAAGGAGTAGGGGAGAAGGGTCTGAACTCGCCCACCTTAAGCCGACAAGCCTTGCCGTTTTGCCGAGCCAATACGGTTCGATTTCATAACTTTGTTGCACGGCCAACTCTTTTGACTTAGCCATTTTGTTGAGCTACTCGATTGATTCGGCCTACCGTGCCCATGTCTCAGTTCATTGCGAGGCAATATTTTGGTTTTGTGAACACCGTTGCAAAATAGGTAAAATGTCAACCTCTTATAATTCAACGTAAAAGCGTAGCATGCACACAAAATCAACTAAAATCATTACTTGTTCAAACTGGACTTATGTTTTGCATCGATTCCATTTAATGGGTCTTCGAACAGACTCAAAGCTTTCTCTTTCGGTCAACGTAACTCTCGTATCGATTCGACTCGATGCATTACTCAGGTAAATGCAACTCTTCGAGTCAACAACTCATCGTAATGCACCGTATGGTATGGGACATTACATAATATACCACTCAGGAGAAGGTTTGTCCTCGAACCGAATCCAACTCTCAATCCACACGTTTCTCTTGACCGCTCGAATTTTTGATCCATGTGATCTACACATCATCGATTCGCATCGTGGTTCCATCTCTAGCGTTCGTATGATTTCTTTAACACTTCTCGATTCTTTCCTACAGTTTCAATTAAATTCGGTATACCATCGAGTTTGGATCATACACATATTTTAGGCGTCCCACCAATATATGCATTTTAGCCAAGCGCAATGGCAGAGAATTCGAGCAAAACTAACAAGTTCAATTTAAATCCTCAAACATCTTTGTATGCAACATGATTCGAAATTGAAATTCCTATTAAATAATTTCTCATAGACCATCAAACACACGTATTGCATTAAGTTATTGCGTATCCGATCGCAACAAATCCTGAGATCCTGTCTCAATGGCATGAACTAAGTTCAACATGCCCAAGTCTCGTCACGATCATATGGTTTCTAAACTCGCAACTTTTACGTTCTCAAAATTATCCATGTATCGTGTCTGGGGATACCCTCTCTAGGCAACTTATCCCAACATCGTGCTTAATCCTTCCCAGTACAAAAGGTCAACTTGAGTCTACGATGCTCAAAGGCAACAATCTTTTCGACCCAAGGTCTCTTACAATACTTTCATTTTCGGTTCTCGATCTAGTACGAATCATTTACCCAAATTTCAAACAAATCCCACTAGTTTATTTTGCAAACATAGATCATTTACTTAACGTATGCGAGTCTAACCGTTACCCGAGTCAAGATCTATGACACAATCTCTATGGTCGCTTCCCTAACTCTCGCACTCGTACGTGGCACGATTTCTCACAATCGTCCATCCGCGTCGCTATGCTAAGTCCGTCCATCTATCTATCTGTAAAACCCCTAAATTTCTACTATTTTTTTTATTATTAAATTTGGTACTGATTTGAAATTTTATTATTGTACGTTGCGTAGTCGTATTTTACGTCGCGCACGAAATTTTATTTTTTGTAATTGCTCGACGAGTGCGAATATGTGCGAGCGTACATATTTTTTAGAAAAATATTTTTCTTATTTTTATAGTTTCAAAATATATATAATAAGTATTTTAGTTATCGTTCCAAAATTCCAAGTTTGTTATTTTATTTATAAAGCCTTTCATTTACACAGTTATAATAATAAATAATTTTTCCTATAAAATGGTATATTAGAAAAGTATATTTATGTAAATATTATTTGGACATACATATATAATTAGTAATTATTTATTAGTTTATTTTTAAATAAATAATAATGAATTTTTGAAATTATTATAATTAGTATTTTTGGAAAAATATATTTCAAAATTATTGTAACAATTTACAATCTTGATTTGAAATTATGGATTTATTTAAATAGTTAAATATTTGAAATTTGATTTATCCCATTTGATTTAAACTAAAAAATTAATTAGATTTAAATTAGATTTGTATTTGGAATTGGATTTGATGATTTTAAATTAAATTATGAATTATCTAAATTGGGTTTTGAATCTTTTCCTAATCCTATCCAAATGGGAATTTCCACATCCTATAAATAGGCAGGTACTCCTCCATAAATTCTATCACACAATATTTCTCTAACCCTAATCCCGTGCATCGTGTCCGTGCCCCTATTTTTCCCTTTTCACTATTTTATTTACATGTACATTTTATCTTCTTTGTGTCCACACACCGAACACGAACTCGACCCCAAGGCTGTGTCTCGCAGGACAACCGACACTAAACCCAACCCTAAATCCTAAACCTAGCCCTACCAATGACACCGTAGCCATGCCGCTCGACCCGACCCCGTCTTCTCCGCCACCTACTCTGCTCCCTCCCATTCCTCGACCGCGAACTGTCCCACAGAGACCCGATCGCAGCCTCTTCTTCGCCACGCCCGCCTCCATAGACCACCACCAGCCACCCACCATCACCACCATACTTCCAAATAATCCTGGCCAACTCCGGCAAGACCTCCACCAGCCACCCACCATCACCACCACGGCTAGCGCCGTCTCCGGCCATACCAACCCGTCCACCGCACCCGAACAACCTCCGCCACCACCGTCAACAAACACAACCACCAACATCCACAAGAAAATCAAAAACCCTAACCCTAAAACTCACCTCCGCCGCGCCGGCTGCCTTGCCCCCGCGGTTGGCCCGATCTCCGACTTCCTTCCTCCAATCCTCCGCCGTGCCCCCTTTCCTCCGCCGTCGGATCTGTCCAGCCCCAACCGCCTTGACGTCGCCTCGTCTCCCGTACCTGCCGCGCGCCGAGCTGGCCGCAACGCCGACGAATGGTGCATCCGCCGCCGCCTGGACTCCCAATCACCGCTACTGCTCCACGGTGAACGCCGCCGTCATCCGCCCGGCCATCAGCGTCGGCGCACCTCCCCCTTCGCCGCGAACCTCCGCGCCAAGCCTCCGTACGTCCTCCGGCGAAGCCGCGTGGTCGACGACCGCTCGCCTCCCGCTCTCCATCTCCTCTCCTTCATCTGCTTCTTCATATTTTTATTTTATTTTATCAATCCCTCTTTCTTTATCTTTACTTCTGTTGAAGAGTGGTTCTCCCCAGGAGAACCACATACTGATTTCTTTATAATTTAATTATTTTATTTATTTATTATTATTATTATTATTATTATTATAGGAATGTATTTATGTACTGTATATGTAAATATATCATTAGTATTTTTGAATTATTATTATTATAATTATTTTAATGACTACTACTAGTAAAGCAGTATGTGGGCATTATTATTATGATTACTATCATTATTATTTTTATTTATTAGAATTTAGTTATGAATATTAGGGATTATGGTTATTAGTTTAATTATTATTATTTTTAATATTTTTATTAAGTTATCATTTTAGAATATGATGAAATTTCAAATTTGGAGATATTTTTCTAGATTTTCATTATTTGAAAAATATTTTTAAATAATAGATTTCTACGAAAAATCCTACCTTTACAACTTATGGTTTTAATACGATTATGATTTCCAACCTAATTAACTTAAAGGTATTTTTGGACTAACAAAATATACTTTCAGAAATTTTTATATATAACTATTTTCAAGTATTTATTTAAACTCATAGAATATATTTTGAGAGATTATAAATAGTTTTCTATATCATATAATATTTATCCATTAATTCTTTGATTTTTCCCCTGTCCGAAACCAGTCATATTATTCCTATTCCTTCTTCCATTTCGAGACTATCTTATGTCCACCCTAACTAATTTGACCCTTCTGGACCCAATGGAACCGTCTACGTCACCACCCGAGGTCACCTTGCATAGTTGTTGCACCGAAGACTCAGTTCGTGCCACCTTGATCATTGCAGCACACCAGGCGTCCTACCAGGCAAGACACCTTGCCTTTAGCTGTTTACTTATTTTAGCTCATATTTCATGCATTATTTATTTTTTTTATGCAAAATAAACTGTGATACATGGCATAACCTGTTAGAACTTACTGTTCATTTATATTTCCTGCTATGTATTATTTTTCTTACACATTAAACCTAGGTTTAAGGGACCACCTTGTGTGTTGCATTCATTGGCCTTGACACGTTGTACCACGAAGTTGTGTATCGCATGTAGAACACGGACGTGCATGATTGGCTGGCCACCAGTACGTACAAGCCGTACGATAGGAATAACTGCTAATAGAGATTGCATGCTAGTTTGACTTAGCGGTTATAGTAGTTTTGTGTTGTGGATACAACACAGTAGGCATTGGGCGGGAAGGACAATTCCTTAGCGTATGGGCTTCGATTCACTTTCCTTGTGACCCGGACTCTCCGCTGGAGATACGGGGTTGATGACCCATGATTACTGACGGCCACTGACGATTCTGCGGAACGTCATGCTCTTACTGATGGGGCCTCTGGTGTCCAAGGGGGACTACGTCGATCCTATTTAGCCAGGGCCCATGCGTAGGAAGGATTGTTCTTAACTACATTTCACTTAGAACGGTTAGGCACCTTTATCCGTTAGGTATGAGTACTTTTGGTTTGGGTACTTGTATCTGACCGTGGCTTGGAACAATAATTTATCGCAGATTAGTTCGTCACATTTTGTCCTTGTTTGGTTGTAGGTGTGACTTACTACTTCGATGAGAAGGTATTGAACCTTGTTGGGGTCCGGATACCATATTAGATTCATGGCATGGAAAGATACGTCACCGTGAATTAGTTTACCATCTCCTGTTCTTGTTTGGTTGGGGGGATGGTACGCTCGTTCAATAGGTGTGTATTGGACCATGTTATAATTCAATTGACTTATTTATTTGAGCAATATTTATTCAGTTTATATGGCATGATATTATGTGTCTTGTTACGTCCCTCTGAGGACCTGGTTATCTCTCCAGGTGTGTGCTCTTGTCTTTCGCAGGTGTTCTAGCTCTAGCCGTGATTATCGCTATATCTTCGAGGATGATTGCACTTGGATCGTCTTCACTTCGCTCGCCAAATTCATTTCTTTTCTCATGTATTTTTCTTTACTTGTTGGTAGTGGATTTGTCTCCGCCCAACATATTGTATCAAGACAATTCATTATCATTATATGATACCTTTTATTCATTTATTTTTGTGTGAATGAGATTAGTTATGGTTCTACTGTATTTTACAGCTTATGTATTCATACGAGGTTTCTATACATTGGAGCATACTTCGTATGTATACAGCTGGCATGTCTACGTTCTTAGTCCTACGTATTTTGGGACTGGAACGTTACATGTTTTTGTGGTGGCCCATGCAGGTCAAGATAAATTGTTTGGTTACTTTACCGTACCAAGCAAGCCTGCGAATAGGATTAGAAGTCTAGGATCTCATCCACATACTTGACCTCTTTCCTCGATTCCATATTCGAACTACCGTTCGACTCATTGATTGCATCTTGCTTGATCCCTTCTATCATTATTCTTATCTCCCCTTCGTGCTTGCTAGAGATTGACCCTACTAGTTGGATGTCCCAAAACACCCTTAGCTTAATCTTTTAAGTTGGGTAGAATACCCCACGACCTGACACCCCCTTGACCATTAAGGGAATACAAATAGTATTATCTAGACCATAGAGACTAGAGGAATTTAACCCATTTGGTCAACCAAGCCTTGGTCAATAAAACTGTAGAATGATGGTGTAGGAGTAAACAAGACTTAGATCCTTATGACTCTTAGACTATTTATATTTGTTTTTATTTCATCTACCATCGTGCATATGTTCTGCTATCTAAACTAATGATGCTAATGTAGCCTAGTTTTTGCAAGCTCAACTTTTTATCAAGCTTGTTCATAACATATGCTATTGAGCGCTCACTAGCATGTTGTCTAATCAGAACCGGTGCATAATGGTCTGATCAACCAAGTGCACTTTGGTTCGCTTTTGTCTATTATTCTACGTGGATGGGACATAATTAAACTTGGCCTTTAGAATCCCATCCACGACTGCCTTGACAATTCTTTTGAAATTATTCGGTCGTCTTTGCACCACGTATTGCATTCGATAATATCGTCTTTTGAACTCCCTATTGCTTTCGCCTTCACCTATTTTAGAAGGACGAAGGCGTTATACTAGAACTTCCTCTAGCCTTCCTATCGATTATGAC
The DNA here is from genome assembly GCA_029216955.1 of Iris pallida. Taxonomy (NCBI): domain Eukaryota; kingdom Viridiplantae; phylum Streptophyta; class Magnoliopsida; order Asparagales; family Iridaceae; genus Iris; species Iris pallida. The sequence goes on from JANAVB010009598.1 coordinate 14,341,302, forward strand.
CATACAGTATTATTTTTTTCTATGATCTAGATCGCGATTTCTTACGACCTGATTTTGTGAAAACATTGTCATCGTTTGATCCCCATCGATACTCCCTTGTGTCTTCTCACCCCTACTAAATCCTTAATTTTGAGGACGAAATTCTTTTAAGTTGGGTAGGATGTAAAACCCCTAAATTTCTACTATTTTGTATTATTAAATTTGGTAGTGATTTAAAATTTTATTATTGTACGTTGCGTAGTCGTATTTTACGTCGCGCACGAAATTTTATTTTTCGTAATTGCTCGACGAGTGCGAATATGTGCGAGCGTACATATTTTTTTAGAAAAATATTTTCTTATTTTTATAGTTTCAAAATATATATAATAAGTATTTTAGTTATCGTTCCAAAATTCCAAGTTTGTTATTTATTTATAAAGCCTTTCATTTACACAGTTACAATAATAAATAATTTTTCCTATAAAATGGTATATTAGAAAAGTATATTTATGTAAATATTATTTGGACATACATATATAATTAGTAATTATTTATTAGTTTATTTTTAAATAAATAATAATGAATTTTCAAAATTATTATTATTAGTATTTTTGGAAAAATATATTTCAAAATTATTGTGACAATTTAAAATCTTGATTTGAATTTATGGATTTATTTAATAGTTAAATATTTGAAATATGATTTATCCTATTTGATTTAAACTAAAAATTTAATTAGATTTAAATTAGATTTGTATTTGGAATTGGATTTGATTGATTTTAAATTAAATTACGAATTATCTAAATTGGGTTTTAAATCTTTTCCTAGTCCTATCCAAATAGGAATTTCCACATCCTATAAATAGGCAGGTACTCCTCCATAAATTCTATCACACAATATTTCTCCAACCCTAATCCCGTGCATCGTGTCCGTGCCCCTATTTTTTCTCTTTTCACTATTTTATTTACATGTACATTTTATCTTCTTCGTGTCCACACACCGGACACGAACTCGACCCCAAGGCTATGTCTTGCAGGACAACCGACACTAAACCCAACCCTAAATCCTAAACCTAGCCCTACCAATGACACCGTAGCCATGCCGCTCGACCCGACCCCGTCTTTTCTGCCACCTCCTCTGCTCCCTCCCGTTCCTCGACCGCGGACTATCCCACAGAGACCCGACCGCAGCCTCTTCTCCACCACGCCCGCCTTCATAGACCACCACCAGCCACCCACCATCACCACCAGACTTCCAAATAATCCTGGCCAACTCCGGCAAGACCTCCACCAGCCACCCACCATCACCACCACGGCTAGCGCCGTCTCCGGCCATACCAACCCGTCCACCGCACCCGAACAACCTCCGCCACCACCGTCAACAAACACAACCACCAACATCCACAAGAAAATCAAAAACCCTAACCCTAAAACTCAACTCCGCCGCGCCGGCTGCCTTGCCCCCGCGGTTGGCCCGATCTCCGACATTCATTCTCCAATCCTCCGCCGTGCCCCCTTTCCTCCACCGCCGGATCTGTCCAGCCCCAACCGCCTTGACGTCGCCTCGCCTCCCGTACCTACCGCGTGTCGAGCTGGCCGCAGCGCCGACGAACGGTGCATCCGTCGCCGCCTAGACTCCCAATCATCGCCTACTGCTCCACGGTGAACGCCGCCGTCATCCGCCCGGCCATCAGCGCCGACGTGCCTCCCCCTTCGCTGGAACCTCCGCGCCAAGCCTCCGCGCGTCCGCCGGCGAAGCCGTATGGTCGACGACCGCTCGCCTCTCGCTCTCCATCTCCTCTCCTTCATCTGCTTCTTCATATTTTTGTTTTATTTTATCAATCCCTCTTTCTCTATCTTTACTTCTGTTGAAGAGTGGTTCTCCCCAGGAGAACCACATACTAATTTCTTTATAATTTAATTATTATTTTTGTTTATTATTATTATTATTATAGGAATGTATTTATGTACTGTATATGTAAATATATCATTAGTATTTTTGAATTATTATTATTATAATTATTTTAATGACTACTACTAGTAAAGCAGTATGTGGGCATTATTATTATGATTACTATCATTATTATTTTTATTTATTAGAATTTAGTTATGAATATTAGGGATTATGGTTATTAGTTTAATTATTATTATTTTTAATATTTTTATTAAGTTATCATTTTAGAATATGATGAAATTTCAAATTTAAAGATATTTTCCTAGATTTTCATTATTTGAAAAATATTTTTAAATAATAGATTTCTACGAAAAATCCTACCTTTACAACTTAAGGTTTTAATACGATTATGATTTTCAACCTAATTAACTTAAAGGTATTTTTGGACTAACAAAATATACTTTCAGAAATTTTTATATATAACTATTTTCAAGTATTTATTTAAACTCATAGAATATATTTTGAGAGATTATAAATAGTTTTCTATATCATATAATATTTATCCATTAATTCTTTGATTTTCCCCTGTCCGAAACCAGTCCTATTATTCTTATTCTTTCACCCATTTCGAGACTACCTTATGTGCATGCTAACTAATTTGACCCTTCTGGACCCAATGGAACCGTCTATGTCACCACCCGAGGTCACCTTGCATAGTTGTTGCACCGAAGACTCAGTTCGTGCCACCTTGATCATCGCAGCACACCAGGCGTCCTACCAGGCAAGACACCTTGCCTTCAGCTGTTTACTTATTTTAGCTCATATTTCATGCATTATTTATTTTCTTTATGCAAAATAAACTGTGATACATGGCATAACCTGTTAGAACTTACTGTTCATTTATATTTCCTGCTATGTATTATTTTTCTTACACATTAAACCTAGGTTTAAGGGACCACCTTGTGTGTTGCATTCATTAGCCTTGACACGTTGTACCACGAAGTTGTGTGTCGCATGTAGAACACGGACGTGCGTGATTGGCTGGCCACCAGTACGTACAAGCCGTGCGATAGGAATAACCGCTAATAGAGATTGCATGCTAGTTTGACTTAGCGGTTATAGTGGTTTTGTGTTGTGGATACAACACAGTAGGCATTGGGCGGGGAGGACAATTCCTTAGCGTATGGGCTTCGATGCACTTCCCTTGTGACCCGGACTCTCCGCTGGAGATACGGGGTTGATGACCCATGATTTCTGACGGCCACTGACGATTCTGCGAAACGTCATGCTCTTACTAATGGGGCCTCTGGTTCCCAAGGGGGACTACGCCGATCCTATTTAGCTAGGGCCCATGCGTAGGAAGGATTATTCTTAACTACATTTCACTTAGAACGGTTAGGCACCTTTATCCGTTAGGTACGAGTACTTTTGGTTTGTGTACTTGTATCTGACCGTGGCTTGGAACAATAACTTGTCGCGGATTAGTTCGTCACATTTTGTCCTTGTTTGGTTGTAGGTGTGACTTACTACTTCGATGAGAAGGTATTGAACCTTGTTGGGGTCCGGATACCATATTGGATTCATGGCATAGAAAGATACGTCACCGTGAATTAGTTTACCATCTCCTGTCCTTGTTTGGTTGGGGGGATGGTACGCTCGTTCAATAGGTGTGTATTGGACCATGTTATAATTCAATTGACTTATTTATTTGAGCAATATTTATTCAGTTTATATGGCATGATATTATGTGTCTTGTTACGTCCCTCTGAGGACCTGGTTATCTCTCCAGGTGTGTGCTCTTGTCTTTCGCAGGTGTTCTAGCTCTAGCCGTGATTATCGCTATATCTTCGAGGATGATTGCACTTGGATTGTCTTCGCTTCGCTCGCCAAATTTATTTCTTTTCTCATGTATTTTTCTTTACTTGTTGGTAGTAGATTTGTCTCCGTCCAACATATTGTATCAAGACAATTCATTATCATTATATGATACCTTTTATTCATTTATTTTTGTGTGGATGAGATTAGTTATGGTTCTACTGTATTTTACAGCTTATGTATTCATACAAGGTTTCCATACATTGGAGCATACTTCGTATGTATACAGCTGGCATGTCTACGTTCTTAGTCCTACGTATTTTGGGACTGGGACGTTACACTATCCGATCATCGGCCAACCAAATCTATTTACATATTTATTAGATCGATCATCAATCTCAAACTGTATCGATCTAGTCGAAGGCTACTTCGCTAAATTTTAAAATACGATATTCAATTGCCTAGACTTATCCTCAACATACACTACATCATTATTTATCCTCGATGCAATTTCTTATGCGACTTCGTTGGGTCATCCTATGGGACTTCACATTTACTTGATTTGGCAGCCAAGTCTTCCAGGGTCAGTTGCCCCGAAGCTACGCTCGATAATTGAAGATCATCAACGAGGGACAGTTACTATGAACCATGTTATATCCTATCTCGGAGGCAAATCAATTTTTGACAATTCCTATGGGACTTTACCCAATCCGACATAATTCCTTCCAATCCAAGGTGTCTCATCATACCCGCGCAACTGGTGCACCATTACTATCCGAATCACTCATGCGCTACCGTTAACAATGTCGCTTACCAAGCAACATTTGTTTGTCTCGGGTACGAGTCTATCTATCTACGGTCAATATCTGACACACTTTATGCTCATCAAAAAAATCTTCAAATTCACCTTCGTATTAAATCACAAGTCAAAAATATAATTGTCACACCCTGATCTCCCGCGAGTTCGACCATCCCTGTTGGGCATGAATCACCATACCAGCGCTCCCGCAGAATGATCGCTCTAATCCGGCATGACGCATGTGCGAGGCTGGAGTTGCGCTTGCATAAGACAAGAACGTCAACATTCTGGTTATCGTCGAAACAATCAAGACAATTTCGTTTTCATCTGAACTGGCATCAACTTAACTTGTATCCTATTCATCCAACAACAATGCTCAACATAATTCTTGTTCATTTGATCAGAATATCCCGAAGTTATTACATACCGTCTTTGATACGTCTCAATACCATCGTCGATGTACATAACTTGAACATCTTTCTTTCTCATAACTCCAATTCTTTACAATCATTATTATTATCCGAACTTGAATAAGAATCAAGTCTCGCTCGCATCAAGGTCCATCTCGTTGTAGCTAACTATCATCATCGAGTGACTCAATTTCTACTTCTTTGTATTCATTCTCGTATTCCCCAATCGAACTTTAAATTCGTGCTACCGACTCTTCGCATCTACTCAAATTTGTTCGTACGATTCTTCGTTCCTACTCAAACTCAATCCGACTTAGTCCAACATATTCCTTTAACACAAAATTTCTTCACTGTCATCGGCCTACCGTTCAACTCAATCTTAACGAGTTTCGTTCGACTCATCATCCATTGATGCGAGTCTGCGCCTGATCATTCTAACTTAATTCATCGAAGAATGTTTGCATCAATTCCTATCGAACTGTTCCTACTCGAGTCTCGGCACTACCTCGTTTGTTGCGGACAAACTTATTACGATACACATATTAATCTCGACACAATCTATCGCAAATCCTCAAATGGTCTGACATAGACGTTGCTAAGTGGTATTGCATATACCACTCAAAAATTGAGCCTATCGTTATCAACACAAATATTTCGATGCATTGATCATTTAAATGGTACTGCATATACCACTCAGATTCGATTCACTACTCGGCGTTACACTCCGCATGGGTTCGACATCTATTTCAAATTAATTATCCCGTAGCGATTTTTTCTGATCCCCAATCTAACGTTCGCTTACTCGAGTTGGGTACTACAACTTGGCCAACGTGCACTTTCGTTTACTCAATTTTGACATTAATGCCAAGCTAAGCGTGTCTCGGTGATCATATTAATCACAACGCAATATTCACTAACTCAAGGTTCGACTTAGAATTTTGGACAACGTCAATGTTCTCTCGCTCGAGTTTGCCATGCAACCGAGCCAATTCGTTTCTATCGCCTTACGATCTATCAATTCCCTCGTTGCATCACGTGCAACAACTCACTTCTCGTGCTCGAAACCATCGTTCGATTTGTTCAACACATTGACGATTCATTCTCATAATCATATGCAATGCAACACTTACCGATTCGTTGCACCGGTACAACGAACAACTCTCGGCTTGCTGCACTCTGTGCAACCAATAATGCGTAACTCATTACATTTTGTGCAACTAACATCCCCTTATTCGTTGCACTTGGCGCAACCAACGACTCATAACTCGTTGCATCTCGTGCAACCAATGACTCGTAACTCGTTTTACTTTATGCAACCAACATTCTCCGAGGGCACTCAAAGATAGCATGATAGTTACGACATACTTGTAGCAGACGTAGGCAACATAATACATACTTATTGTATGGAACATCCAGTGTAGCGTTGAGCATATTCATGAGTCATGCAATTTTGGAAGCAACTTAGAGTCAACTGATTTTGATGGAGAAGCAACTCAGGGTCAAAGAGATTCATTCACGGTCCAAAGGATAGAACCGCTCTGATACCAACTTGTCACGTCCCGACCCGGGAAATCACTAGTCCTCGCTAGATTTCACCCGAATCAATCATCCTCGCTGGGGCGTGATGTCGCACGAGCCTGGAGTTGCGCTCGTGCAAGACAAGATGATAGATTCACATAAGTTTATCTCAAATTGATAGCATTCGCAGCGAAAGGAAACAAAGTATATAATAAGAATCTCTTTTATTGATAAATGAACTTTGGTTACAAAGGCACTGAATAGCCTACCTCATAAACAATGCCAATTGGCTTACAACACTCATGATCTCTCTAGCTCACAAAAGATTACATTATTTCATATATTATGCCTCTTTACTGCCAACAAGTAGTTCTCGGTCAAACATCTCCATGTTGCAAATCCGAACGCCAATACGGTTGCTCACCTCGAAACGCTAAGGACTCCATGCCTCATGTCACGACCCGCTACCTAAATTGTTGGGTCAGACCGAGCCATGCCCAGTCTACGCTTGGTTATAGCATAGTAAACTGTTCTAAGTAAAGACAATAATGAATCTAAGATATTAACAATTCTAATATCACACTTCAAAGGTTCATCACAACACAGCATCTATAAGCGAAAGTAAAATAAGTTTATATTTAATTATTACACTTCCAAGATATTAAACAGAGACAAAGTTCAGTTACCAAAAGATAGACTCTAAACAGTTCAACAACTAAGCCAAAAAGAATCTAAGTGAGACTACCAAGCGAGGATTCCTGCGGGGACTTCCTCGGGAGCAATGACCTGGTCCTCTGCAGTGGGCCCATAGTAAGGATTACAGAGCAAGTCTTCCTCAGAAAGTATGTCTACAACATTTTCCTGTCAGGAAGGGAGCAAGTACTGGTTCTACAAACTAAATATATTGAGCATGGAATGAAAAGAGATATAATAAAGTAAGAATCATGTCATATCACAGTCTGTCATGTAGAAGATACATTTGTCATGGCGACATATGTATATGTAATATTTGAAACTGTAGCAGGTATATGATCAGTCAATAGGTATAAATTATACTGGTGTATAAGTCTACATGTAATAAAATGTACGTACGTACAAGTCTACAAGCATAGGTGTACATACGTACAGAAATACGGGATAAAGGCCTACGACAAGGTTTGCATGTAATGCGACCTTGTTCGGTACATACGTACTGTAGAGGGGGGCATGATCATGTACTCAGCTAGCAGTTTTCCCATAACCCATGTTGTAATCATGTGAGAGATACAAAAGCAGTTTAAATCATGTGAGCGATACGAGAGCAGTTTAAATCATATAAAAGATACCGAGAGCAGTTTAAATCATGTGAAGGGTAGGTACATAAAAACATGTAAGATATGATTTTTAGTTTAAATAACTGTATTAACCTTGTTCATACACAATTCATTATCATATGCAGTAAGTAAAGTTTGTAGTGGTACTTGCCTCGAGCAAGGCAATAAAATGGAAATACAGAGGAAGAAGCCTGGTGTCCTGTCACTGTAAAAGGGGGTATAACAATCTCAGTTCCTATTCTGTGTTTAAGACTCTAACACTAATGGTGTGACACGACTTCTAACTGGGACACTTAGCTAAGTGATGAACTAGCATAAAAGACCAATTTGAGGTGACACTAAGCCTATAACCAACACTTAGAGTCCTTTGAAACTCAAAGATCACTTTAGAGTTTTACAAAATCTAATTATATACATATATATATATATATATATATATATATATATATATATATATATATATATATATATATATATACTAATAATATGAATTACAACTTGTAGGTTATTAAAATATCAAGTTTGTACCTCGTTATTCGTACATCGAGACATACGACATGCAAATCAAGGCAAGACGATCAACCATAAAGTTAACAATCGTATCATAGCGATCCACATGGTCGTCTTGTCAATTTCAGAGATGTGAGATCACTGGAATTTACTGATCTCGGTTCTAATGCACGGATTCCGAAATACGAACATAGTAAGAATTAATTATAATTTAAGGGTGATACATAAGGAAAAATCTACAGATGTCGTCGAATGATAAAACAAATATCACCAACATGTCCAGAATGGTCAAATTAGCTAGGATAGCCTACCAATAAGTCCTATTTGGATAGAGGGACAAAACGGTAATTTTGGGTCAAAATGATGTCCGTGTTGGATCCACTTTGTACTAAAAAAATGTACCAGAATACAAGTCTACTAAACCTAAAAATTATATGTCCATGAATCCGGAATGACGATACGAACCCAACGGTATATCCGAAATTGGATTCCGTTGACCCAATTTCAAAATGGTCCATTGACCAGGACATTAGAATCTGGTTTGCACGGAAATGCGTGCCAAAGCTAAAGTCCACTAAATCTAGCAAAGTATATGTCAATGAGTCCAGAATGACGATATGAACTCAACAATATATTCGGAATTGGATTCCGATGAGCCGATCTCAAAATAGTCCGTTGACTCGGACTGTAGGGCCCGTTTTGCACTGAAATACGTGTCAGGGCCCACGTCCTCCAAATCTAACAAAATTTATATGAATTTGTGCCAAACGACGCCATGAGTCTATTGGTGGTGTCAGAATTTGAATCCGGAGTTCCGAGTCCAAAATTAGAATTTTACAAGTTGAAAATTATGAATTCGGACGACTAATTTTGGCGTCAAATTCAACCAATCAAACGAGCTCACAATGAATCGAAGCTTTAAGGAAAGAAGTTGGTTATACCAGCTATGCATAGGAACTGGTGGTGCATCAAACGGAGCTGCGACGGCGGATATACAATCCACAAAGTTGGCTCCATAAAACTGTCCAAAATATATACAATTTAAACGGTCAACTTGGCGACCGGTTTTGATCTGTCAAATGATCGAATTAACGGTTGAAACTTTAGAAGGATGAAGGGGTATATACCGAAATGGAGACGGAAGAAACATATCAATGATCCAATGGTCGGATCATCCAAAAAATGAGTGCAAAGTCGTTGTCCTGAGACGTACATTCTGTACTTTGGAAATCGTGCGTCACGTCGGGTTTTCGTACGAAATGCACGAATCGAGTGTGTATAGTGTCGGAGAGGTCGACGGCCACCAAAGGGGTCGCCCGTGGTCTCCGGGACATGCGAGGGTCATGCGGCGGCGGTTGGCCGCCGTCATCGTGTTGCTGCAGCGCATGCACCCGCGCTCACGCACGTTGCCTGGCCGCGCGCTGGCTGCGCATGGCACACGCTGGCAGCTTCTGGCCGCTCATGGTGGTGTCAGGCGGTGGCTGGTGGCCGGGCGCCGCTGTCGGTGTGGCACGCGCACTGCGTTGTGTGCGGGTGGCGCACGATGCTGCGCGAGGGTGGTGCACAGTTCTGCGCAGCTGCCACACAGTGGGGGCTTGATTGACGGATGGGTCGAGGACGAAATTATGGTGGGGAGCTGCTACTATAGAGGTTAGGAAGGAGAAGAAGGAGAATGAGGAGTGGTTTTAATTGAATGGGAAAAATTGAGTTGTTTGTGCATGCAAAAGTAGAGAGAGAGATGTGTGGTAAGTAGGGCCGGCCAAGGGTGTGGGAGTGTATGTTATTTGGGAATGTGTGGTCGAGATTGATGGAGTCAAAATCAAGGGCCATGATTTAAGATTAGGTCCTTGGGTCCCATGATATATGTAAAATATTAATTATACACCTAAAATAGGTTTAGCCAATAAGAAATTATGCTCTTGAAATTATTCTAATTCTAATAATAATCAAAATGCCTACCAACTTATAAGTGAGAATTATGTTCAATAAATAAAATAATAATTTAATATATATAACAAATATTTAGAATTCTTTATTAGCACATTAAAATAAATACATAATATTTACATATATCGTAAATGTACACTCGCATGGACGTCCTTGGACATACTACAAGACTACATGGGTTTAGGTTGGTTCGGGTCACGCCCGGACTAGATTGAGCTAGGTTTGGGCTTGGTTTGGTCATGACTACAAATTTAAGTCATTTATAATCATTGATGGAATAGGAGCATACGAAAGCTCAATTGGATGGCACGTAAGTGACATACGCATAGTAGGCTCAAAATAGGTCAAAACCATATATTGGGTTGACTAGGTTGGATCGATGTTGAACCCCGAAATTAAATTGGAAGTTATGTCACATTTACGCTAGATGATCAATTGGCCTAAATTGATTCGAAAGTTGTGCGATGCAAAAACAATACAAGGAAACAAGTTTGAGTGCGACATCATATACCAAAATGAAGGTAATCTTGTCTGCTACAAATCTCACAAAGAAAGTTTCCAGGGATGGACATCTCTGACGCTCCAAAAATCAAAGGTACGAAAAAGTATATTTAATGATAAAAATAACTACAATAAAATATTTATTGAAAATAATTCATTTAGAAAATTTTAAAATAAACCCCAAAATTCAGGGGGCTCACATCCTACCCACCTTACAATAATTTTGTCCTCGAAATTTAAAATCATCCAGTAGGTCAAGCTATAGTATGTAGCTACTATGGCTACAGTACTTAATCTGCTACCCTTGTGATCATCTCTTCTGTTTCTCGACGTCCTTATAATTATTTTGATTTAGGTTTAACAAGAGCTTTCTATCATAAACTACATCATCTATCCTTTAGAATCTTCCATACCAATATGGAACCTTTATGTATACCCTAGAATATAGGTCATTCTCCGGATATATTTATAAGCCAACAATGCTTGGTCATCAACCATATTTCCAACCTCAATTGTAAATAGTTGGGTTCCTTATCCTATCCTAAGTATCCTTATTCTTTCAACCACAAGCTCTTTGCATTAATTGCCTTCAATCCTTTTCTACGACTTCTCCTTGAAATTATACGTTCAACCTCGATCCTCGTCGTAGAGCCTGCTTCAACAACTCCTTTGAATATAAATCCTCAACTTCAAACTCTCGATTCATTTATTGATTTATTAATTACCAATGTACATATGTCTTTGCTTGTTCCTTATTATTTTAACTGATATCTCTCGATCTTGTACGCAATATTATACCTCCCTCTAACTTATCCTATGCCATCCCACATATCAATATACCCTCCAATCATATATAATTAGCTTATAGATAACCAATAATTACTTGGTCATCAAAGTCCTACAAATGTTCAATCCTTAAAACCCTAAGCACAAGATTCTAATTCTCAATCCATAGTCATAGCAATATAATATCTCATCACTCCATCTCAGATACCCTATCCCCAAATTATACTATCAATACAATCATTCTTAATGGTTTCTAAGTTTACTATAGTCAGTCACTCATACTTGTCCTATAAGCTTAATCTAACCAATCCATAGAAAATGTACTCATCACAGTCACACAATAACATTTATTGTTATAATATAGAATCGGTAACATTTATAGTTATAATATAGAATCAGTAACATTTATAGTTACAATATAGAATCAGTTAACGAGGTTTGGCTATTTTAGTCGTCTATCAAATAGAAGGTAAAAAGGGCCTAAGACTGGGTCGAGCAATCCATATCATTATCCAAACAAGTCAAGGGTCAAGTAAGACAGAAAAGTTTGTCGAAATATCTCCAAGAACAGTATGAGGCCAATGAGATGCATAGGATGTAGTCTAGGTAAAACTCGAGAACCATATACCTCCGCGATTATGTCACATGAAGTTATTGCGATGTCAGTGTGCATTTGGCTGAAATAACTTTTTTGTTCCATAATACGACGGATGGTTGCAGTGCACAGCTGCCATGCCAGATAATACAGGTTCTTGAACTTATCTTGGCTAGATCCATGAAATATTAATCAAATGCATAGGGTATGGTTCAAGTAAGATCCGTAAAACATATGTAACCATGATACAGTCATCTAAAGTCCTGTCCCACCAGTATTTCTTTGGCCGCAAAAACTCTCGATTCCAGAATACAAGGATAAATATACTTTTCGAACATTTCTTGAATCAATCCATAAGGCACTTCCAACAATTACCGAGAAGGACGAGAAGAATTACCCAAGGGTTAGCGAAGAAGAGTTTTGCCAAATCATAGGAAAGATGGGACACACAAATAATTATGTCCAAAAAGATAACATGAAAGCAATCAGGTTGGAGAGTTCTAGAGAACCTATAACCCTAGTTGTGTATGTAGATAGGACAGAGTTAATCAAGATGGTGAAGAATGATGATAAGAATTTGTTCTTGCTCATCCGGTTATGATGAAGTGAATCAATTTAAGATATGATCTGATAACCATACATGTCTTCCTGAAATTATGTTGCCAGAATTTTTGTCATACCAGTAAGCATAGCTACAATAAACGATAGAGTCATAACTAAGGTATACACCCTATAATCATATTATCTAGAATTCTTACCACGCCAACCGATATGGTGCAAGAAAATCTAAATCCCATAACTAGGATAAGTATATCCAAAATCAGACTCTATGTCCTTGTCATGCTAGCTAGTATGACTGCGATAAATTCTAAACTCCATAAATAAAGCAGACATTTATCGTTCTCACTGTTATCATCAAATATATTATCAAAATACACCTTAACTCAATCCATAGAATTTATCTCGATGCAAAATTAAAGTCAACAACGAATATCAGGAATAAAATTCAACAATGAATCAAGGAGGAGTAAATGGAAACAAGCGAAAACAGATTTCGAGGTAAGATTTAGAGTGAGATTCTCAGGGGTCATCCCAAAGGTACTATCTTGTTCAAAATTGTAACCCTCCGAATTTCAAATAAAAGGCTAAAATATAGTTAACGGTCTTATGTTGTGATAAGTTTTTCCTATGTTGCAATCCTAGTTATCCTCTAGGTGTTCTAAATATTCTCCCCATTGTTATCAAGTTATCCTAAGATCTTAATTGCAGGCATGCTTGGTACAATAACGTAACCAAACAATTTAAGTCTCGACCTCTATTGGCCACTACTAAAAATATATCACGACCCACTACCCAAATTGTTGGGCCGAGCCGAGCCATGTCCAGCCTACGCTTGGTTGTAGCGTAGTAAGCTGTTCTAAGTAAAGACAATAATGAATCTAAGATACTAACTGTTCTAATATCGTACTTCAAAGGTTCATCACAACACAACATCTATAAGCGAAAGTAAAATAAGTTCAGATTTAGTTATTACACTTCCAAGGTATTAAACTGGAGACAAAGTTCTGTTACCAAAAGATAGAGTCTAAACAGTTCAACAACTAAGCCAAAAGGAATCTAAGCGAGACTACCAAGCGAGGTTCCCTGTGGGGACTTCCTCGAGAGAAATGACATGGTCCTCTGCAGTGGGCCAATAGTAAGGATCACAGAGCAACTCTTCCTCAAAAAGTATACCTACAAAGTTTTTCTGTCAGGAAGGAAGCAAGTAATGGTTCTACAAACTAAATATACTGAGCATGGAATGAAAAGAGATGTAATAAAATAAGAATCATGTCATATCACAGTCTATCATGTAGAAGATACATTTGTCATGGCGACATATGTATATATAATGTTTGAAACTGTAATAGGTACGTGATCGGTCAATAGGTATAAAATGTACTGGTGTATAAGTCTACATGTAATAAAATGTACGTACGTACAAGTCTACAAGCATAGGTGTACATACGTACTGAAATGCGGGATAAAGGCCTACGGCAAGGTTTGCATGTAATGCGACCTTGCTCGGTACATACGTACTATAGAGGGGGGTCATGATCACATACTTAGATAGCAGTTTTTCCATAACCTAAGTTATAATCATGTGAGAGATACAAAAGCAGTTTAAATCATGTGAGAGATATGAGAGCAGTTTAAATCATGTGAAAGATACTGAGAGCAGTTTAAATCATGTGAAGCATACGGTAGGTACATAAAAACATGTAATATATGATTTTCAGTTTAAATACCTGTATTAACCTCGTTCATACACAATTTATTATCATATGCAGTAAATAAAGTTTATAGTAATATTTGCCTCGAACAAGGCAATGAAATAAAAATACAAAGGAAGAAGCCTGGTGTCCTCTCACTTTAAAGGGGGTATAATAATCCCAGTTCCTATTCTATGTTCAAGACTCTAACACTAATGGTGCGACATGACTTCTAACTGGGACACTTAGCTAAGTGATGACCTAGCATAGAAGACCAATTTGAGGTGACACTAAGCCTATAACCAACACTTAGAGTCCTTAGAAACTCAAAGATCACTTTAGAGTTTTACAAAATCCAATTATATATATATATACTAATAATATGAATTGCAAGTTGTAGGTTATTAAAATATCAAGTTTGCATATCATTATTCGTACATCGAGACCTACGACATGCAAAAAGAGGCAAGACGATCAACCGTAAGGTTAATAATCGTATCGTAGTGATCCACATGGTCATCTTGTCAATTTCAACGATATGAGATCACTGGAATTGGCTGATCTCGGTTCTGATGCACAGATTCCGAAATACGAACATAATAAGAATTAATTATAATTTAAAGGTGATACATAAGAAAAAATCTACAGATGTCATCGGATAATAAAACAAATATCACCAATGTGTCCAGAATGGTCAAATTAGCTAGGATATACTATCCATAAGCCCAATTTGGATACAAGGGCAAAACGGTAATTTGGGTCAAAATGATGTCCGTATTGGACCCGCTTTACACCGAAGAACGTGTCAGGATAAAAGTCTACTAAACCTAACAAATTATATGTCCATGAATCCATAATGACGATACGAACCCAACGGTATATCTGAAATTGAATTCCGTTGACCCAATCTCAACATGGTTCGTTGACCAGGACATTAGAATTCGGTTTGCACAAAAATACGTACCGGAGCCAAAGTCCACTAAATTTGGAAAAGTACACATCAACGAGTCCAGAATGATGATACGAACTCAACGGTATATCCGAAATTGGATTCCGATAAGCCGATCTCAAAATGGTCCGTTGACTCGGAATATGGGGTCCGCTTTGCACCGAAATGCATGCCAGGGCCCACGTCCTCCAAATCTAACAAACTTTATATGAATTCATGCCAAAATGATGCCAAGAGTCGACATGTAGTGTCAGAATTTGAATCCGGAGTCCCGGGTCCCAAACTAAAATTTTAGAAGTTGGAAATTACGAATTCGGACGATCAAGTTTAGCGTCAAATTCAACCAATCAAACGAGCTCACAATGAAACGAAACTTTGAGGGCAAGAAGTTGCTTATACCATCTATGCATAGGAACTGGTGGCGCATCAAACGGAACTGCGACGGCGGAGATGCAAGTCCACAAAGTTGACTCCATAAAATTGTCTAAATATACTCAATTTAAACGGTCAACTTGGCGGCCTGTTTTGATCTATCAAACGATCGAATTAACGGTTGAAACTTTAGAACAGTGAAGGGGTATATACCAAAATAGAGACGGAAGAAACAGATCGATGATCCAACGATCGGATCGTCCAGAAAACGTGCATGAAGTCGCTGTCCCTAGACGTACAATCTGAATTTTGGAAATCGTGCGTCACGTCGGGTTTCCGTACGAAACGCACGAATCGAGTGTGTATCGCGTCGGAGAGGTTGATGGACACCTGAAGGGGGTCTCCCGTGGTCACCGGGTATAACATCTACTTTTTTAAAATGAGGGTAATTTTGAACTTTTGTAAAAGTTTATTATTTAATAATAGGATTTATGATTTATGGAAATTTTTAATTAATTTAATACTATTTAAAATTGGTGAATTATAATTTTGATGTGTTAGCTAGTGAACCCTAAAACTGTTGAGCCTAGAGACTAACCATGACCATGGGGACCTAACCATGTGATTAGAATGACTATTTACAACTTTCTAGGCTAAGGGTATTTTGGTCATTTTGTGACTTTTAAATTATTTAGGATTTTGATTAATTGATAAATTTTAGATTATTTTAATAATATTTAAATTGATATATTATGATTTTGGTCATTTTTCATATTTTAATATTTTTGGAATTTTTATATTTTAATATTGATTTTACGGGATTTGTTTAGTCGGGTTTGAGTTTCGTTTCGTTTCGACTTGTGTTAGTGACCCGGGTAGCTTAGACTGTAGACGGGATCTCAAGATTAGTTAGTTATGGCCCACAAACTCCACTAATTAAGTTAGTGAGTTTAGACTAATCCCACTTGTTAGATTGGTTAAGTTAGAGGCTTAAATTTAACCCTTTTGATCCCAAACTTGAACCTAACTTAAAATTAACCAAGAGGACTAGTTGAGGCCTTATTGGGCTTTCCTCCAAGGCCCATATTGGGTTTAATGGCAGCCACTATAGCTAGGTTAGCCTCCTTTCCTTTTATTTTATTCCATCTTGCCTCTTTTCCTTCACAAAGTGTTCTTCCCCAAATTAGAGAGCTTCCCTCTTTGATTTGATCTCCAAATCCTTACATCCCTCTACCAAAACTTCCATCCAACATTCTCATACTACCAAGGGAGGGTGCTAGCAAAGATTTGGAGCAAAGTGCAAGGAAGAGTGTCCTTTTTGGAAGATCTTCGTGTCGGAGCCGTGTCCTTGGGAGTATCATTGGAATTCCACTCCCAATAGGTAAAACCAACCCTCTAAATTGATTTCCTATGCATATTAGTTAGTTTTGAATCCATAGGATCCACCCCGATGCATTTACCCCATTTAGATTCAAATTTGAGGCCATTTGGAGCTTTGTAACTCCACTTCCCGATTTTGAGAAAATAAAAATTTGATTTTAATAATAGCAATTGATTGGTTTAGGTTTCAAATAAAAAGTTAATTTTTATTTATTTTCAATAATAATATGGTGATTGATATTTTAGAGGGAAATAAATTGGGAACAATTTTTAAATTTGAAAAGTTGTTACAACCAATTTAGTGGTCCCCTTATATTTTTTTAAGATTTTAACTAATTTTTAACAGTTTCTGTAATTAATGAAAAGGCAGAGGGTTTTTTTTATAAAATTTTCTGGGCGGAGGGACCTATTGGCAAATTCTCTGGACGGAGGGTGTTTTCTGCAAAAATTCACAAATGTTTCTTTATAATCCAAATCCGGAGAGAGAGAATCATAGTTTTAGTTTTTTTTATTCTGTTCTTCTCGTCCCCAATTCTTTTTCGAAGCCAGCCCTAATTTGACGACCTCGGGGACTCCGGCGGTCTTCCAACCTCCGACCACGGCGATGAGTCTGACCACGGCAGCGACGTTCTCCCGACGACGTGTCGAGCTCTTTCCCGACGACAGCGAGGCAACCCCCAGGCGGCGACCAGCGATTTTTCTGTACGCGTTCGAGTCGTTCTCCCGACGACGGAGCTCTAAGACGAGCCGACGATAGCGATGGCGAATGACGAAACAAGTTCCAAAGGCGACGGGGGGATCAAGTCCTGACAGCGGCTAGACAATTTTTCATGTCACGAGTACTACTACTCCGACGAATTCTCCTTTCAGCAACCTCATCTTCTCCGGTGAATCGACAAACTCCTTCAATTCCTGGTGAGTTCTCCATCGAGCTTTCATATTCTTTTTAGGAGATAAACTCGATCAACTTGATCCTTCTGGTCCTTTTCTCTTTTAAGTCTGGAATAGAGTTTTGTGGAATTCTTGATTGATTGGTGTTCCGGTTTCTTCCTGGTTCGGATTTGAGCAGGGAATCATTTCGGTAAATCACAAATGTACCTTGAAATAAGGATTGATCGAAGGACGGTAGACCGATTCTAGTTACTGCTGATCGATTGGAATACAAATCCTGGGTAAGTATTTTGGACCCAAATCCTTTTGCAGATTCTTATGAGTTGAGTATCAATTGGTCTGATGCTCTGTTCTCTTTCATGATTTGGACCTGTTTGTTCGATTGCCGCAGTGGAGCTCTTGAATGCTGTTGAGTCCGAAGATTGTGTCCGACTCGTGGACGTATTCTTGATTCTACTGTTTCCCTTCCTTCAGGTATTATGCTATCACCCTATGAAATTATTGAATCTTTACTTCTATTCTTTGAGTATGGATGTGTTGGTCAGGATTAGTCGGTGGTGTGGATTGTGTTGGCCGTGAGCAGTTCGTGCCCATTTGGTGTGGCATGTGTGGGTCGTAGCAGCGTTTGTGTGTGTATGACCAAGACTTGTTCATGTCCAAACAGTGGATTGTATCCGTGCGTACCCGCTCGATTATATGCAAGCCCTGTAGCAGTATCAAGTTGACCGAGTGCAATGTCCAGGATGGAAGCTGTCATATATTCGTTAGTTGGTGATTATGTTGAGTTTGTTTGTACAATTTTGGGAGTTTTTGTTGTATAATTCTGTTTGTAAATTCTAAGTTCCTGTGTATTTGGAGATTCCAGACCAGTTAGTTAATGAGGATTCTTGGTTATGTTGCTGGGTTAGATTAGTTCTATTCTTTGAAATTAGTTCATGTATAATTTTATTAATGAGATTTCATTTTAGGTTCTATTGGAAGTTCGCAAGGGCGGAGACCTTTACTATGTTGAATTCGAATTCGATTAACCTTTCCTATGTTGAATTCGAATTCGATTAAGTTCTATATTTAAGATTGAACTTAATTAGCATATGGTTATTGGGAATGGCTTGTGTGCATATTTACTAAGACTCGTTGTGTGGTTGTGTAGCATGCTGAGCTTGAGTTCTGGGTGCATAGGAAGGTTGTGTATAAAATTTATTTGACTTTTGATTGTTAGAAGTGGATTAGTGTTCTTGCAGGAAGCACTTTAATCATTTAATGGTTGAATTTTGGGCAGTATGAACACAGTATGGTTGTGCATGAACAGTTAAGTGCATCACTGGCATTAGTGCAGTTGTACTAGCTTTGGGGTATGTACAAATTTGGTTTGGTTGGCAGGTTATGTAGGAGTAGACAGTGCATCGTTACCAAGAAATTGAATATAGAATGGTGAGCACACTGAGCAGAGTCAAGTCTGACCATGGGTTTAAATTGGGGCTTTATATGTTATAGTATTGACAGATAGCAACTGCCTTTATTCGTAGTTTTGTTCTTCCTATATAAATTTATATAACTTTCCATTAGGAGGGGTTACTTAATACTAGTATACTTATAGATGTTCTATAGTTGGACTTGGTTAGTAGATGAGAGTAGCTAGTACAACTTGTTTAGAAATTAACCAACTTGTACCAAATTAACAGGAGGACATCTAGCTCCGATCTTCACCCGTACTTTCCTGGAGCAAGGTAAGTACATTCTAAGGTCTTGTACATTTCATTATATCATGTGCTTCCTTGATTGACACACTGCGACACGACATATTTTTCTGGTGCTCATGTTCCTTGTTCTTATTACTTGTACCTGGGGTGGAGAAATATACTATTTATGTGACCAAACCCAAGAAACAACTCATATGTGTTTAGCTTAGACCCCGCATCGTGCATGCGGGTCCTAAGCCGTAACATTCATGTGCTTTCATGTACTTTCATGTGCTTTCATGTGCTTACCCCTAGCCGGTCACATACTTAGTTATATTTCAAATATTGTACGCACATGTTCAGGAGATATGTCATGTACTTAGTTCCTGTAATTCTTGAGATACTATGTTCTTTCATGTGCTTACACACCATGTTCTTTCATGTTCTTACATACCATGTTCTTTCATGTACTTATACACCATGTTCCTTCTTGTGCTTTACATACCATGTTCCCTTGTACTTTCATATCATGATGTCTTGTTTATTACCTATAACTGTACTTTGCTCCGCTCCTGACTGGATAAGTTGTAGGTATGCTTGTAGGATATCATTCTACCTTATGGGCTAGAGCCCGGGATCTTAGCTGAGCAGGATGGGTCATGACTTAGCTTGAGGTTTCAGGTTTAGACTGTTAGCCTTACTTTTAGATATTGATTTAGAATTCATAGTACATTTCACTCTTGATGACTCATACATTTATATACATAGAATTGTGGATTATGGTGATCATTCTGGGATACGTTTTTAGATGTTGTAATTATATACATTTATGATTATCTGGTTATATTTTTCTAGTTTGGTATAGCTTACTTCGTCGTATCTAACGACGAAGGCTGGGCGTGTCCGACTCGTGTCCGATTATTCGGGAGCGGGTCATGACAAGCTCTCTTGAGGAATTTAGATATGTGTCTTGTGTCCTACTTGATAGATCCCAAATTAGGACACCCCATGTGTATGTATGTATGATAATAGTTTAAATAGATATTTAAATTCAGTTTTAGAATGGTTAGAGAGTGGATTGATCTTAGTTAGGATGGTTAGAATGAGTTTCATTTGGATACCTATGTTGGTATCCAAGTATATTGGCCTACATGTGTTTTTTTGTCCAAAACAACTCAAATTCGTCATAATATTCATCCACGTTTTTATTAACCAAAGCAACTTAGAAATATCATAACTTTTAGCTTAGAACTCCGATTAATCTCCCATTTTTTAAAATAACCGTATCGAAGTTAGCTTTCCAAATATATATTTTAATAAGCCAAAATCGTTCTGGAACTTTCTGTAAAACTATTTGAGTGTCAGTTGTCCGAAAGACAAACGCGTTTCGGTGTTTTCGCGATTCCGGAAGCTTCCGAACACAAAAATCTGATCCGTTTGAAGTTTCAGAAAGCTAACAAGAAGGGCTACGACATACTTTAATCTAGAATTTAGTGAAGGCCCAATTGGTATAGTATTGGTTTTAAGTAGAAGAGTGACTATACGACATAGGCATTTTGTGTAACTTATGAGCCTATGTAGTATGGATATTAAATAAATATAGAGTATGTAATGCATGATATGTTAGATGAATGAAATGATATATATATGATATGTATCCTCTTTACATTAATGTATATATATGGTTGAATGTAAGCATGTAGGAATGTAATCAATGTAATGTATGTAAGCAATACATAAATGTATGAATGAAAGAATGATATACAATGTATGCATGAAAGTATATAATGAATGCTAGATATGAATGCAAGGTATACATGTAATGATAAATATGAATGCATAATGTATACATAATGTAATGTAATATATAATGATAGCATGTATGGTAATGTAGAATATATGATGCAGGCATATATATGTCCACTGTTTTTCCTTTTCCTTACATTTTTCCTTTCATTCCCTTTTTATTTCAGTTTTTTCCCTTTTTTTCCCTCTTCTATTTTTACATGTTGTATACAATGTATATAACGTATAGATGCATGTAAATATGTAATATGCATGAATGATATGTATGTAATGAAAATAAGTATATTTATGCAACTTAATGATATGTGAATGGATATAATGCCTGAACTGAAGTATGCATGTATGTGGGATATGAATGCATGATATATATATGTGTTAAGGTAATATAATGTAGAGTATACATATATGATATGTATGTAGGCATGTATGCAATGTATGTATGTATACATGATATGTATGTATGCATCTATGTATGTATGTACAGGTGCATGAATGAATGCAAGTATACATATATGATATGTATGTAGGCATGTATGCAATGTATGTATGTATACATGATATGTATGTATGCATGTATACAATATAAGTATGTATGTATGCATTTCTATAAACTAAGTTAACCTAATAACCTTTTACACACATGCATTCATACACCCTTTGACACCATATATACCATGTCACATACACCTACCTATCACTAAATCTGAGAACATTAACACATATCCTATCACACACATACCAAACACACACACACTCACTTACTCTTTTACCTCTCCTTTTCTCTCTCTCTCTCTATATATATATATATATATATGTATATATATCTATGTAAAAAAATGTATATATATCTATGTATATGAATATGTGAATGAGAATAATATATATACATTATATGACTAAGTTTGTGTGCCTTGTTAGCTTATGGTTTAGTTTTGTGCTTGGTTTAGCAAGTGACTTAGGCTATGAGTTAGTAGTTATCTTGGATACTTGATTTGCATAGACTTAGTTTGTTTAGACCTAGAATTGACTAACCTAGACTAGTTGACTATTGTTGACCCAACCCTAGCTAGTTTGACCACAGTTGACTATAGTTGACCTAGTTTGACTTTATAGTTGGCCAGAGTTGACCAAGAGTTGACTATGACCTAGATTGACTTAGGCTCATGTAGATTGCATTATAATTTCAATTACCATATAAATTGAACTCTTTATAACCTGTGTTGCTCTAACTAGGACTCTGTGACTCCAGTTGGCCATCTTTTTATATCAGCTGTTCAGGATATCAGGCAAGTACATTCTCTGACCTTTTTATACTTGATAGGATTTATATTTTACTCTCTAGATTATTTTACTTGATGCTGTCACGTTGTTAACATGAATTTGTACTATATGGATGCCTTCATGAGATGTTATCCCCCTCGGGAGCATCGGATACATCATGTCATGTACGTTTTACTTTCATCATGTATTCTTATGCTTTCACCATTCATGTGCACTCTCATGATTCATGTACTCTCATGTTTACGGAACCTCCATGTTTACATTCATGTGCACCCATTTATGGGCCCCCATGTGATATCATGTACAATAACATAATATGAACGGATCCTTGTGTATTGATTGAGGATGGGGGAGTAGAAATGGTTATGTGAATATTTCTAAAGTAGTGTAGCTATGTACAAACTCTCATGTTTATTATCAAGCCGTTCACATGTCTATCTTGTACTCTAAATTACTAGTTCACTGTTAGTTCATTACTTATAGTAGATTTTCATTATAGTCATCTCTTCATTTCATGTCCTTTCTTTCAGTGATTCATGTATATTACTCTATTGCATGCTTTATATTCCTGTCATGATATGAACTGCGTGAGATGTACTGTGCTCGCTCCCGTTCTGACTGGACCTGTTGACAAATTTTACAGATAGCTTGGAGGTTACCTGCTAGCCTGGATGAGACACAGTAGAGGTTGGAGTAGATGGCTAGAGTTTTTCTTATTTTATTTTCATTTGTCTTGAGTTGTATTTATTTTATGCTTGTTTGAGTTGGTGTTGATAAAATCGAGATTTATTTCTCTCTGTTGTACTTCTCTTGTGGATTCATAGTTATCTTATCGTGCTACTTCTAGTTTCGGTGATTGAGTTATATCCTGCTGTGATTGTCCTCCGTACGGAGAGTATATCATATTGTATTTAGTTTTAATTATGACCTAGAACAACGTTCTACCGTCGACACTACGGCGTAGGCTGGACGTACCCACTTCTCGTACCCTACACTGGGTGCGGGTCGTGACACGTTTTTAGTACTGGCCCATGCAGGTCAAGATTTGCATTTTTACGAAGTCGTGGTAGTACGACGATTAGTTGTACTGCTGCGCACCTGCGATTAGAGATAAGGAATAGGTGTTAGAATGAGAGAATACTCAAGTTAGAATTTCTTGAGAGATTCCTGGGACGACCCTTGAGAATCTTATTTTAACTTCGATTTGAAATCTCTTTATCCCTTGATTTGATTCATCCTTACTTCCTGTTATTGAATTTGATTTTTGATAGATTATTGTTGAATTGTGAATCTTGATATTAGTTGTTGAATTTATATACATCTTTTTGGAATTAAGGTATAACCTGATAACATACTTGATAAGGACAGTGAGAAAGGTAAAAGTCTACTTTATTTATGGAGTTTAGAATTTATTGCAGTCATATTTGCTAGCATAACAAGGACGTAGAGCCTGATTTAGATATACTTATCCTAGTTATGAAATCTAGATTTTCTTGCAGCCATACCGGGTGGCGTGGTAAGAATTCTAGATAACATGACTATAGGGTGTATACTTTCATTATGGACTCTATTGTTTATTGCAGCTATGCTTACTGGCATGGCAAAATTCTGACAACATGATTTCAGAAAGACGTGTATGGTATCAGCTTTTATCTTAAATGGGTTTATTTCTTTTTAACAATTGATGAAGAACATATTTTATCATTATTTCTTTCTTGCCATTATTTCTTGTATTACCATTTTTAAAAAAAAATAAAACTGTCCTGATTACATCAATCACTTGTCTCGTATCTAATTCTGTCAGCTATACTTTGAAACCCTTGAATCTCCATATCTTTTCACCTTCGAAAGGTCGAGGAAGTAACATAAATCATCTAACTCAGAAAAGACTTCATTTGTTATCTTGTGATAATCTTGCTAGGGGTATATGTCACGACCCGCACCCTAGGTTGGGGCACAAGTGCGTGACAGCGCCCAGCCTACACCGTAAAAATGGCGTAGAACGCTGTATTTCAGCTAGCTAACAAACAGTATATAATAACCTGTCATCTCCGCACGGAGGAATATAATATGAAAAACTGATAAACTCAATCACAATCTAGAAGGAAGAATCATGGCACGAAAACTAGATAGATATAAATCCCAAAGTGCAATATCCAGCTCAACAGAGAGAAAGAGAGTCACAAAGTAATATGGTTATACAATCCTAAAATATAATATCATAAGTGACAAGCTGGAGACAAAGTCCAGTCCAAAAATCTACTCTAACTAAACTAAGCTAGAGGCTCGTCGGACGGAGCTAAGCCCTGCTGAACCAAGGTCTCCAAGTCTAAGCCCACTACGTCAACCGGACCATAGTAGGTACAACAATCCTCCTCACCGTCATCTGTAATATTTTGTCAACATATCCAGTCAGGATGGAACGAGCACAATCAACTAACAACAGTTCACAAGATATAACAAAAGCTATAAGACTGTAAATAGAGAGTATATATAAGAAATCATGGAATGTACATGTGAGTATCATGGCATGGTAAGCTGCAAATCTAGAGCTAGAACAAGGCAAGTAAAACTTATCATGGCATGTACAAGAATCAAAAATCATATATCTAGGTATGTGAGTACTAGCTTCGATATGTGGCTGGCTTGGGTCTGAACAAGGTCTAATGAGCTAGCCAATCATACGTGGAGTGTAGGATTGGCATTCACAAGGTCTACAGGAACAAACATGGCAGATAATGACCACACATCTATACTAGTACTCCCCGTCCCCGACTGGTAGAGTGGATCCAAGCAAGATACGTTACGACACGGGATTCTACGAGAAGGGAGCAAGTCTTCTCAAAAATTGGTGGCCATATACTGCACAAGAACTACAAGGGGGCTTGCATAAGACATACCAAGATAACAAGGAATAACATCTCATGTCGGGATCCATGAATACCAATCCGTGTGACCAATGTGTCAAGAACAAGCATATCTACACTAATTACATGAATTATAACAATTATCATAAATTAGAAAAGTTATCAGAGAATGTACTCACCTGTGATGTGATGGATAAGTCGACTGAGTCCAAGAACAGTGCCTCGAGGACCAATAGATGGAATACTGTATCAATATAATAGTTTGAAAGTGAAATCAAGTCATATTGAGTCAAACTAGGTCAAGACACATTAAACTAAGTCAAACTAGGTCAAACAAAGTCAAACTAGATTATACAGGTCAATCTAAGTTGTATTAGGCCTAACAAAGTCAAACTAGGTCAATACAAGTCAAACAAGGTTAAACTAGGTCGATTTAAGTCAAGGGTTGACTTACAATTGACTTTTGGTCAACTGGTCAACTCTGGTCAACCCTAGGTCAACTCTAGGTCAACCCTAGGTCAAACTTGACTAACGTTGACTAACAATTGACTTTGGGTCAACTGGTCAAGTTCGGTCAAGTTCTAGTCAATTTTAGGCTACGGTTGACTTTCGGTTGACTTTTGGTCAAAAATAGTCAACCGTGGTCAACCAAGGTCAAAACTAGTCTAAGTCCACTATTCCTAACCATTACCATCCATAAAATTCTAATTATATCTATATCTTAAAGTATTAAACCCACATGTTATGAAATAGGCATTATTTTGAATTATCCCGTTTACCCTTTCTAAGGTAAAACCTCACTTTAGCTTCTAACTCCCACTCTAGACTTTCCTACTTCATTCTAAGCTTTCCCCCACTCTCTAATATGGTATTTAAACCCTCTCCTAGAATCTCGGTACCGTATTACGGTATTTTGATATCTAAAAGTCAAAAAGGGTAAATTTTACATTACTTTAGGATAATGGATATTGAGATACCAACTTGGTATCACAAGAATACCACACGACTCCAACTCTAACTAGAATACTAAACTCTAACTATCTAACCAATACTAACTCGCTATATAACTATCTAGTATTCATTCTAACTTCTAACCACTACACAAGCTACACTCTAACTCCCCAACTCTCACTAACCCTCAAACTAATATCCCTCACACACACACATAGGACTATTTAGGGGGGGTTTATTTAGAGGGTTATATGGGTATTTATATAGGGTATAAATGTATATATATATAGGAAGGTATATATGTGTATATATAGGGGGTTTATAGGGTTAATGGGGCTTGCTACTGCTGCTTCAAATGCTGCTACTGCTGCTGAAATTCCTGCTGCTGCTACTGCTGAAATGGGACAGCAAAATGGGGGGGGGCTCCTGCTCCACAGCCCCCAAACAGTTGGGGGGGCTGCCCACTGCAACAGTCCCCAAAGGGGGACTGTTTACTGCTGATGTCCCTGTTTTGGGACAGCAAGGGGGGTGGTTGGCAGCCACTGTGCCGCCCCCTTCTCTTCCTTCGTATCCCACTCTCTATCTTCCCTTCCTCTCTAACTCCCTCTCTAAACTCTTCTCTATCTCACTCCCTCTCTCTCTCTCTATATATATATATATATATATATTTTTTAATATATATATATATATATATATACATCTCTCTCTCTCTCTCTCTCTCTCTATATATATATATATATATATATATATATATATATATATATATATATATATATATTTTATATATATATATATATATATATATATATATATATTTTTCTCTCTCTCTCTCTCTCTCTCTATATATATATATATATATATATATATATATATATATATATATATATATATATATATATATTTTGTTTTTTTTTGTTTTGTTTTATATATATATATATATATATATATATATATATATATATATATATATATATATATATATATAAATATATATATATATATATATATATATATATATATTTTCACACACATATATACATATATATATAGATATAGACACACACACACATACACACACATGGATACAAAAATATATATATATAGACACACTCATACATATGAATATATATACATATAGACACACACCCTCATATATATATATATAGACACACACACACACACACACACACACACATATATATATATATATATATATATATATATATATATATATATATATATATATATATATATATATATATATATATATATATATATATATATATATATATATATATATAGGCTTAATTGCTTATTGCTACCCTCAACTATCCCACTTTTTCAAGTTGATACCCTAAACTTTTTTTCGTAACAGATTGATACCTCAACTATTCAATATGTTCAAGTTGGTACCCTCCGGCGCCCAGGGGTTAGTTTTTCCGTCTCTGCTCGAAAAAGTTGATTTTTTGGACGAGAATAACCCTGATTATTATTTTAAAAGCTCATTCTCTTTCAAGAAAGAGAAATTTTGTCAAATTACATTCTTCTTTTCCCCATCTGTTGTCTGGTGATGCCCTAGCCTTCGCTCTAGTCCATTTTCTTTCAAAATTTTCTCCTAATTTTTGTAGTCTATTTTCTTTTTACATAATGTCTAATCTACTCTCAATTTCTATATGCCCTAATCTATTCTCAATTTCTATATGCCCTAATTTAGAAAAATGTCAGAAATCCTAAATCACAAAATTAAAAAATTAAAACCCTAAGATCAAATGCTTAGAGATGGAGGTGGCATGAGGAATGTGTAGAGATTTCACCTTCTTTGGGATCGGGTGAAGATCAAATGAGACAGAGAGAGAGAGACTTTCTTTCTTTCGAAATTTCTAATTAAACCGGATTCCTAACTTTTCTTTCTATTCGTACATGATCTTTAAGAGAGCAAGGGCTTTTTCGCCTTTTTATCTTTCCTGTTAACGTCGTTAGGGTACTAAGTAGTCTAATTATAGTTGAGGTATCAATCTGTTACGAAAAAAAGTTTAGGGTAACAACTTGAAAAAGTGGGATAGTTGAGGGTAGCAATAAGCAATTAAGCCATATATATATATATATATATATATATATATATATATATATATATATATATATATATACACACTGTAACACCCAGTTTCTGAAATGAGGGTAATTTTGAAATTTTATAATTATAATTATTTTTTATTGATAATTATTACACATTATGATTTTTGGTGATTTTAATAATTTTTAAACTATTTAAAAACTGCTTTAAGTCATGACTTGTGATTTTGATGTGCTGCCAGTGAAACCCTAGAGACTGCATGACCTAGAGCCTAACCGTGTCATTAGGATGATTTAATTATCATTTTTAGCCTAGGAGTAATTTGGTTATTTTGACTTATTTGAATTATTTGATGATTTATTGAATTGGTAAATTCTAGTTTGACTTTGACTAGTTGAGACCTAGTGGACTAGCCTAGAAGCTAACCCTAGCCATGGTGACCCTAGTCTAACTTAGGTTAACCTACTTTTAGTCATTAGAAACTAATTTTGGATTAGGAGGATTAGTTTAAGTGAATTTAAGTCATGGTTTGTGGTTTCATGAAATGACTTATGGCTTAATGATTTGATTGATCATGACTTAAGCCTATGGGCCATTTAGTAAACCCTAACCCTAATTATTGAGCTTATGACCAGCCATAGGAGAGCCCCTCCCTATTTAATGCCTTGTTGAGGAGTTCTTGCCTCTTTTAGAGCTTGACCTAATTTTGAAGAGAAAGGTATTTTTTCCCCTTCCAAAAATTCTCATAAATTCATTTTAATTCCTTTTTAATCCTAGTATTTTGTATTAGGTTCTAATTTCTGTATATTTAATATTTCTGGAGGTTAATCTCAGTTTTGGGCTCATTTGGAGCATTTGGCCATCAAGAGGAACACCCCCCATTTAGAGCTTTTCTATGCTTTTTGCACCTATAGGTAAAACTCCCCAAATTGATTTAAAATTTTGTTTTCTTTGCATTTAGGGCTAGATCTAGGAGACCCCTAGCTGTTCCCGAAATTTGGGTGGTTTTCGTTTCCGTTTGGTATCCGTATCGGATACGCGTGTTAGTGTATACTTAGGTGTTTGATGAAATGTCTCTTTGAACTTTTTGTTCTTGGTTTTCAAACCAAATTACATATTTGAAAAGCTTATTATGTTTAGATTACTATGGTCTGTGACTGAGCATGAATCGGGCTGGTTTTCGTGTCTAAAATTGGACACGAACCTGCTGTTGGACACTGCACAGGGGAGTACTGTGCTCCCCTGCTGCCCGAGTGTCCTGTAGGAAACGACATGGATTCGTATGGCATAAATTTTGGTCGACACGTACGGGCAATCACTGTCAGCATGCACACCAATTTTGAGGCGAGTTCGTTGAATAGGTTGTGAGAAATCACACGCGCACGGGTTCTTCACTACACTGTACACACTATAAATCCCTCTCTGATACACGACTCAATCTCGGACACGACACGACCCCGACTCGATTCAGGCACCCTAAGACCTAGCCCTAGACCTACCCTAGCCACGTGCTTGAGCACGAGACTCCTCGTGCCACGCGTCGAGCTCTATCCTCCTCGACATGGCTGCACGAGGCAGTCTTCACTGCCAGTTCTGTCACTGGGCATTTCCAATTTTTGGACACTTCATGTCCTATTTTCTTGGACACGTTCGACTCCCCTAGACATGTGGAGTATACCCCTATGCCTGTACACCATGTTGTTCTATTTTTGATTCGAATTTAGCCTTGGGTATGGGCTCGAACTCTGATACACTGATGTATTTTTGTTTGCTGTTCAAATGTTTCAATGTTCATTTACATGGTTCACATGTTGTTTATACTGGGGATTACATGTTGGATGATTAGGGTTTGCCATGGGGAACTTAGTTGGAAATTGTTGTGTTCGAGTGTGTATTGACTCTCATAACTATTTTCTGAACAACCTAATAATACACATTGATTTCTGAACTTAAGACATTGAGATACATGATAGGTTGCTAACATTTGGCTTAAACTGAACTTGTTATCACACATGTTGGACACCAAGTTTTGATACTCGAAAATGCACCGGTTTGTGACACTCTAACACTACATGCCTACACTATATTGACACACTCTACTTGCCACATCTGATACTCAAAGTCGAGCTCACACACACACATTCTTCACTACTACCTACATTGACACCGACACACACACACAGGTACACAGGGTTACCTATAGCCTAGGTTGTATTGACACACACGATTTCAACCTGAAACCTATGAACCTAGTGCACTAAGCCATGTCACACACACTCACATCCCTTTCTTCTTAATCACAGTACAGGAATACACATATTATTGTTTATATATATAGGTTAGGGACTGTTAACTGTTAGACATATGTTAATCGGATGGATGCAATGTTGAATCATAGTTCAGTTGAGAGTTTGGGGTTTTAGTTATAAACTGAATTTGAGTTTTAGTTTCTAAACTGATCAGGATTTCAAAGTTGGATTCAATTCAATTTCAAATGAGTTTACTTAATACCTGTGATGAGAATATTGAGTTGAAATGTATAAAAACTGAGATATTGGATTTTAAACATTTGATTACCATTAAGATAACCTAAGAAATAAATCCAGGTAAACTGAAATGAAAACCTGAGTTTAGGTTCAAGTTGCTAATGTATTGGTTTCGAATTTTAGATATTTATACATAATAATTCATGTCATTCAAATACAGGTTTTCTTTTGAAATGAGGAGGGTTCAGTATTTTGAAATCTGAGACTAGGTTGGTTGTTATGTAAAACTGAGGTTAGGAAGTAAACTAGTTTTGTATGTATATATGTGTGTGTGAGTTTTAGAATGTATGTGGTTATGAGATCAATAGGCTCGGATTTAGGCATTAGCAGGTAGCTAAGGTAGCAGTAGCTACCTGGGAATAGGAATATCTATTCCCTGTGCATTGAAAAGAGGAAGATAAGGAATTAGTTCAGTGAAAGGAAAAGTAGGCATGCTTGATAGAAACACTTGTAGAGCAGAGAGCAGCAACTGCTACATTTTGAAGTGCAGCAGTACCCCTCCCTCTGCTCTTGGTGTGGGGAACACTGTATGTGTGTATGTTGTGTCTATAGGTATTTAGAGTGTGTTTGTGGCTCAAGATAAGTGGTAGGTTAGTTATGTTAGTATTATTAGAGGTGACTGTTGGGTGCTTGAGTAGACAGCATTGGACAAGGACTTACTTCCTTGTGGGTACCAGTTAGCTGGTTTATTTAGTCTTCACCTTAGATAGGTATATGTAATGCATATATGTGGTTTGAGGTTAGTCTTGTGGGAGTATGTTGTAGATATATATATATATATATATATATATATATTTATATATATATATATATATATATATATATATATATATATATATATATATATATATATATATGAGATATGGCTAAATGTATATGATGTAAAGTTGTCTAGATAATTACTTGTGAACTTGTTAGATAGATGTGTGTCATAGGAAGTGGTTTTGAGATGTTAGTTCTTAGGATATCAGTTTGAGGATTTGAGTTGAACTGATTTCTGATATCTGAGATATTGGTTGAGTATGTATAGGTATATAGGTGAGGTTATATAGGTATGTATATATCTATTTAATATAGGTATATAGATATGAGTTATACTTTTGTCCTATAGGAAATGGTTAGACTTAGGATTTTACATGGATAATATAGGTAGAATATATGACAGGTAGGTGATGACTTGGAATATGTTTAGTTTGATCCCAAACTGACTTAAAAGATTTGCCAGTTGACCTAGATTGGTAGATTGACCCTAGCTAGCCTAAGTTTGACCAGTTGACCAAGGTAGCCTTGTTGTTGACCTAATTTGACTAGACTGTTGACCAAAAGTCAACATTAAGTCTATATATGACCAATTGACCTAAGTTGACTAGAGTCTGACATAGTTGACTAAGATTGACCTTGTTGACCAAGTTTGACTTGGACTTAGTTTGACCTAGACAGTTGACCAGGTTCGACTTAGATTTGACTTTGACCTAGATTGACCTAGAAATCATGTAGATTGCATCGTAAACTTCATTTATCGTATTTTAAACACATTATAACCTATATTTCTCTATTAGGACAATATGACTCCGGTGCAGACATCTGATATTACACTACTCTTTTCAGAGTAGCAGGCGAGTACATTCTCTGATAGTTCTCTCATTTATTTGTCAATTACTGTACTTCAGTTCTAGTTAGTTGTATGTGATTCTCTGTTACCACACGTATGGATATTTCTGGATTCATGTATGCGACACACATACCATATTGTCTGGCCTCTATTACTAGTATCATCATGTCTGGCTTCTATTACTGGAATCACCTACTGGAATCACCCTGGAATCACTTGCTGGTATCATCATATTTGGCTGGACTTATCTCGATTCTCGTATCGTATTCTGGAATCACTTGTACTTGCTGGGAAGGGAAATACTTGAGTAAGACATGTAGACATACCCGAATCTGGAATCTTCCAACTAGAATCTACTGGAATCTACTGGAATGATAGCCATCTTACACCCGACCAGGTGTGTGATGTGCCGTATTACCTACAACTGTTTACATGTCGATCTCGGTATTTTAAAAACACACTGTTAGAGTATAGGCTGGACTCACCCTGGAATCATTGATCACTATGACTGGAATCGTCCCGTATTGGATTCATCTTGTATTAGATTCGTCTTGTACTGGACTTACATTGGAGTTACACTTGTCTACATTTACTGTCTGGACTTATATCATATTACCCTGGTTCAGCTAGCTTTTACTTTACAGTCTATATTGCCATGATTCTTCTTTTGTTTAGTTACCTTACTTTTCTTGTACTTTACCTGTCTTTCTATACCATTGTAGGTCCTAAAAAATCAAGTTGCACCCATCAACAAAGTTATGAAAATCAAGAAATGTATCATTTAAATGAACTGCGCAGACATCAGATTGTGCAGCATTCAGATTGTGCATACTGTACTGCACTCATTTTCAACTGCGCAAAGCTGACGTGGCCTTGTCATCATTACCTGACAAAATCAAATCTTTTGACAACTGACAGCGCAGAGAACGAGACGACTGTTTGTTTAGTGTGCAGTACGGTGCTCGAGGACAGCTGTACATGCAGCGCAATCTGTTTGCAGCGCAATCCAACTCAGCACGGTCCATCCTAGCGCAATCCAACTCAGCACGGTCCATCCTAGCGCAATCCAAAGTCAGCACAATTTATGTGGCGCACTTTATCATAACAACTGACAAAAGTACACGTGGCATTCATGCCATCAATTACTTGTTATGTGGCAACCGTCTGCACACGATCATGCGCAATTCAATCAAAAGTTGCCATGTGTCCAAGACAGTTGGCCTACGATCCAACAACTGCCTGCGCAGTCTGATGCTACGCAATCCAGTGCCTGCGCAATCTAACTTGCGCCATTCAGAATAACTAAAAGTTAGTTATTTCCAGAACTCTATAAATAGAGTTTTAAGTCTTCATTCAAGGGGATCAGACATAAAGTTTAGAAATATCAGAGAGTTCAGGAGTTCTTGCCCAAGTGCTGCTACATTCTTCCGAGGCTTTTGCCTTCAACTTTAACTTCCGAGGCTATCGTCTTCAAAGTTCACATCGTCAAAGGGATAAAGCAATCGTCTTCTAGATTGGATTCCTACAGTTGTACTTTCCCAGAATTCTTGTAATCTCTTTACAAAGTTTGTATCAATAAAGTTCATACTTTTGTTTTTGCAAACAAAATGACGACTCTGCTGGGGACGACTTTCTCCTCCGACGAGGAAGTGACAACTCAATGTGACATAGCATATATCGGAAAGACGCAGAAGACGCAGGTTGTGAAGGTCAACCAGACAGCCTACGAAGCCATGATCAACTCTAGGACCACTCCTCGCACTACAACAACTTCTGCCTCGAGCAAAGTGCGCCCAGTGTGGGTCCCCAAGACTGCTGCGCAGTCTATTGACTCTGTCCCCAAGACTGCTGTGCAGTCTATTGACTCTATCCCCAAGACTGCTGCGCAGTCTATTGACTCTGTCAGCAAGACTGATGCACAATCTGTTCATCCTACCACCAAGACTGCTGCGCAGTCTGAAGTCTCTACCACCAAGGCTATTGCACAGTCTGTTGTCTCTGCTGTTGCACAAACTGCCTCTACCACACGTGCACAATCTGCTGTGGCCAGTGCACAAACTTCTTATGCTGCTCTGTCAAAATACAAGACTCCTGTTCCTCTGGCGCAGTTGGCTGCTACTCTGCCTGCGCAGTCCACTACTCCAGCAACCTGAGTACAACTCAAGCACTCTGGCAACAAGGCTCCTACTGCGCAAACTACTGTGGTTCAGGCCAGAAGACATCCAGCATAACCTGCCAGTGCGCCATCAACCCATGCGCAAACTGTTCTTGCGCAATCCAGGAGTGACAGCCCTTTGGCTAAACTCTCTTCTTCTCACAGCAAGGGGAAAAGCTCTACTCCTCTTCCCAAGCACCCTGTTGCTCCTGCGCAATCCACTGGAGGTAGTCTTTTGGCTATTCCTCCTCCTCTACAAAACAAAGGAAAAGGCCCTTTGGTCTTTTTTCAAACTTCCTTGTTTCATGACTTGGAAGACAACAGAGGAAAACGCTCTTTAGCTAACCCTTCTTCACAAAACAAAAGAAAAGGCCCTTTGGTCTTTTCTCAGTCTTCCTCGGTTTTTACCGTAGAAGATCAATCTGAACGTGCCTCGGCACCAGTCAGTACCAGAATTCTTTCAAACAAGGATTCTTCACTTCATTTCAAGAGAACTTGTACTGATCAAAAGGTATTCTGCCTACTCCGGTAGCAGAGTTCCAAGATCTCCCAACTCTCAAGATATCTCGATCGAAACAGGGAAAATTGCTGGTGTCTCAAACAGAAACCCCTGGGGGTGAATTTGCAGATCTAAGAACTTATCTCAATCGACCAACTTCGGTAAAACGCAAACAGCCAATGCCGAAGACCAAACATCATCAGAAGCAAGTTTCCAGGGTAAAAAATCCCGACACTTATGCCAATGAAGTGAGCACTTCCCTATATACTCAAGGGACAAAGCATTTGAAGAGTCGAAACCATGTTCCGAATATTGTCAAAGAACAGATCCCTCAATCTTTTGATCTCCGGGAACATCTCAGGCAAAAGCGGGATAACGTCTCGACACCCCCAGTTCAATCATCAGATCATCATTGTAATCACAAAGTCATTATCTAATGTTGTTGTCAAACAACAAAAAGATCTGTCTTTGATCGTGTGAACTTTGCAAATTCTGGACCTAAGTCAGAGGATGAAAACGAAGTGTTGTACGCTTCTGTCAACATGACCTCTCGAGACACTGCGGGTAGAAAGTGCTCTAAGCACGGCAAACCTCGTCGTCCTAGCCAACAGTATTTAGATTTACTCCAGGAATCTTCTGAAGGAGTATTTCGACATACCCGATCCCGAAGCCGAGACACAATCGGTCAAAGGAATCTTCTTCCAGATCCTTTAGGTCATCTTCTTACTTCTCATTCGGGAGACGACTCTTTCTCCGACTATGATGCATACAGCGAAAGCTCGGAACAGACGGTGTCCTCCACTGTACCAAGAGAAGTGACAGCTTATGATGTCAATGAAGATCCAGATGCTTCAACTTCTGTAAATCAGGAACAGCGAATCGCTGTACTAGAAGACAAACTGAAGACCATGGCTGAAATGGTCGCTAGTATGCATTCTATCATCGTGGCACAACATACCACACCACCAACTGTACCTGCTACAAGTCCGAAAATCATAGCATCATCGGTACCTGTCAATGCAGAGCTGGGGGTCTCCTCAAGTACCTCTTGTACAAGTTCAACCTGCACCCAGTCAATCAGGTGCTGGGGGTGGTGCTTATCATGCTGTTCCTCCCCCTAACACTGTGACTCCACCTGCTCCTTCTCCATCATCGGAGAATGCCAATGAAGCTGTCAAGCTCCTGCGCACTCAGTTCGAGGCTTTCAAGGAGAAAGACAACTTGCAAAGGTTGGGGATCAAGCAACCTTATCCAGTTGAATGAAAAGAAGTCCCATTTCCTCCAAAGTACAAAATCGCAACAATCTCTCTGTTTGATGGCAGTACTTCTCCTAGACAGTTTATCAATCACTTTGAGGTAATGACCGTCCAACTCCAGCCAAATGATGCTCTTCTTACCAGAGTATTTGTCGGTTGTTTAGCCGGCGTAGCACACGATTGGTATAGAAGCTTGCCCGATGGCTGTATCACCTCCTTCTCGGGTCTCAAACAAATCTTCTTGGAATGATTTTATGAGGGGATCAATGATATGACCATGTCAGCCCTTAATAAAATCAAGCAAAAACATAATGAAACTGCTGAAAGTTTCATTGAAAAATTTCGTCGAGAAGCCTTGAAGATGCCTCCTGGGACTCCGGTCGCTGTCACCATAGACACCTGTAAGGCAAATCTTTTGCCTATCATCAGTATGTGGACAGGATCTACTCAATTCCAAGATTGGCCATCCTTCATTGTCAACGCTAAAGCAGCTGAAGTTAGGGCTGACAAGTTCAAGCAGCTGGGAGTACAAATGTCGAACACCGATCGGGATGAACACCAAACATCAAATAGCGGTAATCGCCAGAATAACCGCAAGAACAAGGAGACTTTGAACATCAATTTAAAGAGCAAAGAGTCTCTGGCTGTCAACGTAGCTCCACCTACGTCCACTTCTACTCCTTCTGCACCTCCACCAAGGGAACCTCGTCCTAAAGTAGAGTACTCCTTCGACGAGAATGACACTGCAAGCATCTTTGATTATTTAATTAAAAGCAATAAGATTCAGCTTCCAGACCCAAAGAAGCCTGATGAAGTAGGTAAGACTGATCATCCCAAGTATTGTGTCTATCACAGGTTCATTGGGCATCCTACTCGAGCATGCTACGTGCTTAAAGGCAAAATTCAAGAGCTGGTCAATGCTGGTGTTGTCACTCTACAACAAGACAAAAAAACTGTGACTGCAAACATGGTCTCAGTTCAATTCGGTGACTTCCCTCCACAGATGGTGCTGCATGGCGTCATTTCTATCCCCAAAGCTACTCTTGAGATTGAGAATCTCTCTCCTCCACGAAGTGAAGGTCTCGTTCCCTTGTCTCTTGACAATGGCGAGATTATGTGGATTCATCCAGATCTTGCTTCAGAGTTTGAACTTCCCTCTTCCTCCAAGAAGAAAGACCGTTCTAAAGGCAAGACAAAGACTTGTAACATGGTGTCTTTTGACCCCATCGTTGACGAGGAAATTCTGTTGGGCACCAGATCAGGGAAAGCCTATCTGAAGGATTACTCCGAAGTTCAAGAGAATCCTGCCTCTTCTTATGAACCTGCTCCAGTGCAGCCTGTTTCCACAGAGGATATTTCTTCTGCACCCTCACTTGTTGTGGTGCCCATTCCACCCAAACCGACGGTCGCTGACAAAGGTAAATAGCAAGTCCGCTTTGACAAACCTTTGAAGAAGACATCTCCCTCAGGACTTGAAAAGCCTTACAACTTTGATATCTTGGCTCAACTAGCCAATACACCAGCCCGGCTGTCAATCTTCGAGCTCTTGCGCCTCTCCAAAGAGACTCGGGAAACTCTAAGTGAGGCTCTCATGCAAGCTGAAACTTGTCAAGCCCTTTTGAAGAAGCCAAAAACAGAGCCAATTTCTTGCCTTCATTGTCATAGTATATTGGAGTTAATTCCAAACATAACTTTCACACAAGATGACATACTGATGGAAGACAACAGGCACGACCGTCCTCTCTACTATACATGATATGTCGACTCGATGAAAGTCGATCGTATTCTGATAGACCCAGGGTCTGCTTTCAGCATCATTCCAAAGACAATGTTGGATGCGCTGAAGATCCCAGTGCATAGTCTCTCCAGTACAATCACCACCATTCTTGGATTTAACCAGGAAAGGAGTGAGCCTTTGGGCAAGATTCGCCTAAAACTCCAAATAGGCAATCTTCACACAAAGGTGACCTTCTATATCATAGACAATCATGGTTGTTCTTACAATGCTTTATTGGAGAGACCATTTCTGCATGAGCACAACATTGTTCCTTCAACTCTCCATCAATGTTTCAAATATATTGATGATAATGGAGAGGTGCAAAAGGAAGTTGCAGATCTCTATCCTTTCAAAGGCGTCGAAGCATACTGCAACGATGCTCGTATGTATAAGGATGAATTCATGAAGGTGGTGCTGTCTCTGGATACTGAAGAAGGACAAGAAGCAGTGTCTAAAGACACCCTTATCATACCTGTTAAAGGGCGAGTCTCTCATCCTCAGTCCTCTAAGCCACTGGCTATTCACTTGCCAGTCCAGAAATAGTCAACTGATGTTGATAAAAGGGAGCTCACCTCTTCTGAGCCACTTGTTATCGACTTACGTCGTAACAAGGACAAAAAGCAGCTCACTTCTTCTGAGCCATTTGTTATTGATCTAACTCATAACAAGGATAAAAGGGAGCTCACCTCCTTTGAGCCGCTTGTTATTGACCTCCGTCGTAACAAGGCCAATCCTCCTCCACGTTCTTCTTCTCCCCCTCTTGTAATTAATCTGACCAAGCCTGCTAACGCTAAAGGTCCTGTTGTAAATACGAATGTACAGATCAATGAAAAAGCATCTACTTTCCAGTATACTGATGTCATTTATTATACTAAATGCTATTTGGATATGTTAGATAGCTTTCGATCATTTACAATGGGAGTTGTACAATCTCTTCAAACAGAAGTCTCATTTGAAGATCCAAAAGATTCATATCGTATTGTTCCCGCTCGAAAGAAAGGTGAGAGTCCAATACTTTTTAGTAAAGGACCGGAACAACAATTCAGTTATACGGATGATAGCAAAAGTAACGATACAGGACATCTCTAATTCCGACGTTATAGTCAACAATCAAAAGACATCATCCAAAAAATGGGTTATGACTTCAAGAGTGGCCTCAATTACGGCAAGGGTAGGCGAACTCCTATTCGTACTACTATTCCAGAAGGAAAGTCAGAAATGTATTACAACAAGACCAAAAAAGGTCTTGGATATGCTTCTCCTCCAGTGTTATCCCCAGCAGTCTCTGAATCTGATAGCGAAGAACGCTCTAATTCTTCTGATTCCAGATCATGGGATTCTGATACCAGTATTGGTGAAGTCCATCGGTTGGTCGTATCTTCCAACATGGTCTCCGCTGAACTTCCAGAAGGATATGACGAGGATATTGAAGAAAGTCCCGAAACAGATCCTTGGGCTCATGAATGGATAATCAATGGAAACTCCGATTCGAACAAAAAGAACCTCCTACTGAAGATCAATTGGTGCAAATTGATGTAGGAGAGAGCGGGTCACCTCGTCCAATATTCATCAGTAAGAACCTCCCAGAGACAGATAAACAAGAATTAATTTTTCTTATTAAAGAATACATAGACGTCTTTGCCTGGAGCTATGAAGACATGCCAGGTCTAGATCCCAAAGTTGCTACTCACAAATTGAACATTCTGCCAAATGCAAAACCGGTCAAACAGCAACAACGGCGTTTCAAGCCAGAAATGATGGATGCAATTGAAGATGAAGTCAAAAAGCTCATCGCTTGTGGCTTTATCCAAGAAGAACAACATCCTGATTGGGTAGCCAATGTCGTCCCAGTTCTAAAGAAAATCGACAAAGTTCGAGTCTGCATCGACTTTTGGGATCTTAATGAAGCATGTCCAAAAGATGAATTTTCTCTCCCTATCACGGACGTCATGATTGACAATACCTGTGGGTTCGAACGAATATCCTTTATGGATGGATTCTCCGAATATAATCAAATTCGGATGAATCCTGAAGATTAAAAACACACATCTTTTCGTACTCCTCGAGGAGTTTATTGCTACACAGTAATGCCATTTGGTCTCAAGAATGCTGGTGCAACTTATCAACGAGCTATGAGTATCATTTTTCGAGATCATCTTCGCAAAACAGTCGAATGCTATGTTGACGATATCGCTGTCAAAAGTCGTCTATAGGAAGATCACATCCAAGATTTGAGAACAATTTTCAATCTCATACGCCAAGATCAACTCAAAATGAATCCTACCAAGTCATTCTTGGGTGTCTCAAGTGGTAAATTTCTCGGCTTCGTCATTACCTCTAAGGGTATACACGTGGATCCCGAGAAGATCAAAGCCATTCAAGAGATGCGTCCTCCACGCAACCTAAAAGAGCTACGAGGATTCCAAGGTCGACTTGCATACATTAGGAGATTCATTTCGAATTTGTCTGGACGCTGCAGACCATTCACTCAGCTGATGAAGAAAGGTGTCTCTTTCATTTGGACTGAAGAATGTCAACGAGCATTCGATGACATCAAGCGATATCTCATGAACCCACCAGTTTTGGTGCCACCAATCTCAGGCATACTATTCTTAATGTATGTCCGTGCTA
This sequence comes from Iris pallida, assembly GCA_029216955.1. Taxonomy (NCBI): domain Eukaryota; kingdom Viridiplantae; phylum Streptophyta; class Magnoliopsida; order Asparagales; family Iridaceae; genus Iris; species Iris pallida. Next base: position 14,382,346 of record JANAVB010009598.1, read on the forward strand.
TGGATCATTCATTGGGTGCTTTACTTTCCCAAAAGAACAAAGAAGGTCATGAACAAGCTATTTACTATCTCAGTCGTACTATGATTGGTACTGAACACCGTTATAGTCCGGTCGAAAAAGAATGCCTAGCTCTTATGTTCGCTGTTCAAAAGACTCGGCATTACATCAATGGTCAAACTATTCATGTCATATCCCGAGTTAATCCTCTTCGGGTACTCATGAAGAAGCCTAGCACGCTCAATTGTCGGCTGGCTACGTGGGCCATTCTACTAGCCCAATATGACATGGTATATGTTACACAAAAGTTTGTCAAAGGTCAAGCACTGGCGGATTTTCTAGCGGCTCATCATGTACCAGAGACATCCAAGCTCTACGATGAAATTCCAGACGAGACTTTGGAATCTAATACAATCTCTGAAGAATTTCCTACTTGGCATCTGTTCTTCGATGGTGCATCCAGAATCGGACCCAATGTTGCCATTGTAGCATGAGTTGGGGTTGTTCTCGTTTCTCCAGATGGGTCAACTATCCAAAGAGCCTACTCCATAGATGAACCATGCTCCAACAATGTAGCAGAATACAATGCTTTACTGATCGGCCTTCAGTTAGCTAGACAACTGGATGTTGAATATCTCAAAGTCTACGGCGACTCCAAGCTGGTTGTCACCCAGGTCAGAGGAACCTACAAAATTCGCCATCAAGATCTAGTGCCTTATCATGAAGCGGCAATCAACATGGCTATATCATTCAAAGCTTTCTTCATCAACTATGTTCGACGAGCTTGCAATACTGAAGATGATGCTTTAGCTAATCTTGCAACAGTCTTAACCATCCCTATCAAAAGATAGCAGGTGGTGGTTGTTTCTAATCGTGAGTTGTTTTGTGTCGAAAACAATCGTAATATTGAGTTCAGCAATCTTGTTGAAGTCAATGTTATCGATGAAGACTGGAGAACTCCTTTTATCGACTTTGTAGTTCACGACATACTTCCCGAAGATCCTAATGAGGCTACGAGTATTCGTCGACGATCTCTCCGGTTCTACTACAATCAGACTACCAAAACTCTCTATGGCGGACTTATGATGGTCTTCTTGTCATGACCCGCACCCACCGTGAGGGTATAAGTACGTAACAGCGCCCAACCTACGCCGCAGTGTCGGCGGTAGAATGCTGTCTAGGTCATGAACTATAACTAACATAATATGAATACCCTCCATAAGGAGGCCAACACAGAGGTATAACTCAATCACAATTTATAGATAGAAAATGGCACGATAAAATAGACAAGGAAAACCTCAACTGAGATACAACAGAAATGATATACAAGTCTCAACATCTCTACAATATATAACTCTGAAACAATGACAAAAGCTAAACATGAAAGGAAATAGTCTAAGCTATCTACACTATACAAGGTATCATCCTGAGCAGCTGCCTGAACCTCCCCAGGGGTCCAGGTCGCGAGTGTCATCTAGGCAAGCTCCAAGTAAGGGGGTGCAGGGTTTCTCATCATCCTCTGTAAAATTTTTAACAGGTCCAGTCAGGACGGGAGCGAGCATAGTATATCTCATGCAGTTCATATCATGGCAGGAAATATAAAGTAAGCAATAGAGTAAGATACATGAAACGCTGTAAGAAGATGTACATGAAACAGAAGAGATATTTGATAACTGGAAATATATACATGATAAGTAAGAACTGTAAGTGACTAGTGATTTAGAGTACGAGATGGCATGTAATTGGCTTAGGTTGAACATGATGTACATGAGTGAACATGTAGGACACCAGCCAATAAGGCTGTGTTGTACATGCTAAAACATGAAAAGTAACAGAGTGAACATGATAGGTAAATCACATGACCATTTATACTCACCCCTACCCACAAACAGTACACAAGGATCTATTCAAGTTACGTTACGGACATGATGTTTTGGTTATACAAGAGACACGTAAGCAAACATGAGCGTACATGAAAGAACATGAGAGTACATGAACATACATGTAAGAACATGGGAGAACATGAGTGTACATGAATAACGCAGAAGCAAGGAATACATGATGTACATGAAACACATATCATAAAGTATCCGATGCGCCCGCTAAGGGGGATAACATCCCAAGAAGAGATCCGTATAGTACCAGTCCGTGATGATAACGTGACAGCATCAAGTAAAAGTAATCTAGAGCGAGAATATAAATCGTGACAAGTATGAAACGATCAGAGAATGTACTCGCCTTGTATCTGAATGTCTGAAGTAAATATACTGTCCGAGATGAGGTACCTGACTCCTAGTTAGAGCAACACAAGTCAAGATGTATACAGAGGGTGATATATGAAATGTACAATGCATCTGCATGCTGTCTAGGTCAAACTAGGCTAAAGTCGACACTTGGTCAACTTTGGTCAACCCTAGAAGTCAAACTAGGTCAACCAAGTCTAAACTAGGTCAACTAGTCTACACTAGACTATATTAGCCTAATACTAGGTCACTCAAACAACACTAGCTAGTACACCCACTACTAGGCTATCTAGACTAACTACAAGTTATGTGTCATCCAACACCATATGTAAAATACACTAGCTAGGTGCCCATATATCTATACATAGGTATAGGCACAACACATATAATGGCTATATATATATAGGCTATATATATATACATACATTATGTTCATATAGAATATATATACATACATTATATACATATAGATAATATATACATACATTGTGTACAAAGAGAGAGGGAAGCATGTGAATGTGTGTGTGAGAACAAGCATGTAATGTGTGTGTGTGAATGTGAGTGAAAACATGTATGTGTGATACATGGGTGTATGTGAGTGTGGAAAATAAAGGAAAACAGGAAACAACTTCAGCTAGTTAACAGTCTTGTGTAAATGTGTTTGTGTGTGTGTGTCTTGCATGTGATTTCAGGAAAACAGTGAAAAGGGGGATGCATTGACTCAGGTTTGTGTTATGGGAAAACTCAGCTATGTATTAGCCTAGGTAATTACATACAACTAAATTCAGTTAAGGCTTGATATTGAGTATCACATCATATGGCTGTGTGTGATACACATGAGAGGGTAGTTAATGTGTGAGAGGAGGGTGAGTGTGTGTAATGCTCAGGAAATAGGAGGGAAGGAAAAAAATTCATACAACACATATTTCAGTACACAATTTGCAGTTTTAGTTCAGCATTTGATGACATAGGAAAGGAAGGAAAAATCAGTGTATTCAACAGTCAAGAAACTGAACCCAGCTCATTTATCACTCATCAACCCAAACTCAATTAACATTTCAGTTATCCCAAATGAACCTATCATTAATCTCATAGGTTAATACATATTTCAGTTTTAACAGTTTAGATAAACATCCTAATTAGCATTGAAAACTCAGTTTTAGGTCCCCCCAATCTCAGGTTTTTGATTTAAACAATCTTAGTTTTCAACCATAGGAAATTCTCAGATTTCCTAAACACATTCTCAGTTATTACATACATATACAAGTTAAATCCCAGTTTACAAACATAGGGAAAAATCTCAAAATTTCATCAAAACCATTTACCAATTTAACACCCAAAACCTCAGTTTATAGTAAAACTGATTCTCAGTTTTTATATATACCTAAAATCAGATTTCATGTTTGAATAGAGCTCAAAAACTCAGCCTTAGGGTGGTGTTCCCAAGGAGGATATGGTGGCTGGCCACTTAAGTCTAGGGCTAGGGTTTTGTAATTGTCTTGGGCTTTGGGCCAAGTTACATAGGCTATGGCTAAGTTGTTTTATTAATGGCTCTAAATCATAAGCCATGACTTATGACTTTCTAAATCCTATTGCTAATTAGAGTCTAATGACCAAACCAAGGATTAGGCTAGGTTAGACTAGAGTCATATATCCTAACCAAGTCCATACTAACTAGGGTTAGCTCTTAGGTTGGTCTACAAGAGTCAAAACTAGTCAAAGTCAACCTAGTCCAAACAATTCCAAAGTAACTCCTAAAAATTCTCATAAATTCAAATAATTCTATTAAATCTAAATAATAATTAATAATTCCAAATAATTCTTAAAATTATGAAAATGACTAAAATACTCCTTAGTCTAGAAATGAACACTAGCAAGACACCAAATCATAAGTCATGAATTTAAATAGTTTTAATAAAATAATTAAAAATTACTAAAATCATAATATAAAATAAATACCATTAAATAATAATTATAATTACAAAATTTCAAAATTACCCTCTTCTGGAAAACTGTCACGACCCGCTACCCAAATTGTTGGGCCAGGCCGAGTCATGCCCAGCCTACGTTGAGATAAAACGTAGTAAGCTGTTCTAAAGACAACAGGATAAGACTAAATGTGCTAACAGTTCTATAAGTGAATAAAAGTCATAAATGCTCCAAACACAAAAGTCGTCTCATATAGAAATAAGTCCAAAGTACAAGTGATCTGAAATATAAAATTGGATACATGTCTAGTTACAAAATATGTAGCCTAATACATGACTACTCTCAAACTGTCTATAGCAAAAAGACAACTAGGCGAGGTTCCCCGCAGGAACATCCTCGTAAAGCAAAGCCGGGTCCTCGGCAGTATCTCCATAATATGTGTCACAGAGTAACTCCTCCTCAGTAAGGACACCTACAACGTTATCCTGTCAGGACGGGAGCAAGTACTGAATCTAACAAACATATAATACTGATCATGTGATGAAAAGAAATGACATATCAAGTTTGTTCAGTTTTAGGTACATTTTATCATGGCAATAGATATTTATTTTAAAGTTTTTAAAACTGTAGTAGGTGAGTGATCAGTCAATAGGTAATCAGGATGTATAGCGGTACATATCAATTTTTTGATGTGCACATACGTACACATAACGGCATCGGTGTATATCCATACACAAATGCGGGACCAGACATACGACACAGATACATATAGAATGTAACGGTGCTCGGTAAATACATACGGAGAAGGGGGTCATGATCACGTACACTACTAGCAGTTTTCCCTTAACCAGTTATTTAAGCATGTGAGAGATATGAGATACGGTATAAACATGGTAGAGACTGAAAGTAATACAACATGTAAAGTTCTAACTTGCTACCCCAAGGATCAGCATTTAACATGGTTGGTAAATTACAGTTTATTGTTATAGCAATATGTAAAGTTCGTAGAAAGTACTTGCCTCTAGCAAGCAAAAGCAAATAAGCTGCGATTAAACTGCTATGGATGTCCATAACTTGTCAGTAGAAATAAATACATAAACTTAGCTTTACACTAAGCTAAAATACTAGAACACTAATTGGTGCGACACGACTTGTGACTGGGCACCTAGCCAAATGATGACTTTGGCATAGGAGACCAACATGGGGTGACACACTACTTTAACTAACTTTTTTAGGGTCTTTCACTAGTGAGGGGTGGGGTTCAACACGGCTAAAACTCAAATAACACAAAAAGCAAAAGCTAAGTCGTAATTAATCATAATAAATCAAATGATCATTGTGTTCCAACAATTTTGAGATAGACAAAAGCCTAGTTTTACTTAAAGTAAGTACCAAAATGATCCTAGTTAATCATAGAAAGTTATTTAATTTTTTGGAATTATTAACCAGTACAAGTTTTATAAAATCAGTTTTCCTAAGTATACAAAAAATAAGTTTT